>CM068323.1:13186415-13616415 GCA_034766995.1 Acanthacorydalis orientalis | reverse complement strand
AACTAATCCCCAAAGTACTATGTTAAGTTTTCAGAACGTAATTCATAATTTTATTGTCTGTAATTATTTGTATATAATATTTAACTGGTTAATTTGACAAATATATAGAAATTAATTGAAACCGATGATATTTTTAAGTAATAATTATTTTTGTCAAATTATATAACTTTAAGCATAAATAGTAAACAAGTTGATCACAGAATAAATGTAGGTATTATTAAATATTTTAAATTCAATGCTATTATTTAACTATTGCGAAATATTTATATTTTTGCACATAGACACTATTAAAATTATTATAGGGGCACGTCAATGTTGTAATAAAATATATAAGAATTTATTTCATGCATATTTTAAGTTAAAATTCATACAAATAGATTTATAGTCAATTAATACATGAAACAAAAATGAAGATTACATTTAGTATTTTTTTCTTACAAATATAAAATTAATGATTCAAAAAAAATACTTTTTTTATACAAGGCAAATATTTTACTTAATGATAATCTTTCTATCAAACCCAGATCTTGTTCAAAACTTTAACATAACATACATATATATATATATATATATATATATATATATATATATATATATATATATATGTATGTATATATCGAGTTTTCTATTGTTTGTGAAGTTACAGCACTTTATTAGTTTATTTCTATCAACGGCCACTTCTGTCGATGTTATTGTAGTAAATTTTCAAACTTGGTTTTCTTATATGTCGTTTTTTTCTTCACATCGTACTTGAGAAAACAAGCAAATCTTTTTTGTCTAAAGGTCATTAGTCATCTCATTGTACGAGTCAATATATTTTTCTGTCTAAATATTCTTTCTGTATAACATACAACGAAAACAGTCAAATCGATATGTTCTTGTGTATGCTTGTTAATTTTAAACATTTGCAAAAATGTGTGTATTAATAAAATCGTTGTGGTTTAAAAATATATATGAAAAATAAAAAAAAAGCTCAACATACAATTTTAACTTTAAGTTCACTGTGAAATAACATAGACTTTATGTAAAAATAAATTGAAATATAACACGATTTCAGGTATTCTCGAATTCGCACGACATTCTTATATCAAAAAATATTTTTGTTTCAAGTTTAGTTATGTTTCATATTTTGTTTTTTTTTTTAAAAAAAATCGAAAAGATTTATACCTTATCAAATTCAGAAAATCTATTTCCTGAGGCACGCTACACTTGTTCACAGAACTGTTTTTTATTTCACATACGATCAGAGAATGGGTCATGCGTGATCCAATGTTTAAAGCTGATAAATTCACACCCAATCTATATATTTTGCACTATATTTCGCTTATATTGATTTGTTGTTTTATTATATACCTAAATGTCGGCAGTAATAACTTTTATTAACATTTAAAAAATACATAAATATATAATAAACGTTCACAGGTTTTATTATATTCAAACTATGTATATAAATAGAAATTTTTGACCATAATATCATTAACGAAGTGTGAAAATAATTAATGAAATATTATTCATGACTACTTAATATACCACGCATACGAAAATAATTGTCAAAATTAATATTTATAACTTTGTAACATATTCAAATTAAAATAAAGCGTCTAGGCTTAAATAATAGAATGACACACAGGTATTTTATATAAAAGTATGGCAGTATTTTAAAAATTATTTTAGAAATAATATTTATTATACAGATTTTTATATTATTATTAAATATTATTAAGATTTTAGGTAATTATTTGACTGAATTAATAAAATAGTTTCAATGATATCAGAATAATAACAACTGAATTTTCTGATCACATAGTTTTGGTACTTTCTTTATCTTCCTCTCCTCATGTATATATATATATATATATATATATTAGATTAACAATTTAAACTTAAAATAAAATTAAGTAATTTGTAATGAATAATATTTAATTCTATTGAAAATAACATTTTTATTATTATACTTTAATTAATAAATAAACATAACATACAACAAGTTGTAATATAAAAAAGAAGTTATTTATTAAAAAAAATATCTTTACCTAAAAAAACTAAATATAATAATACTTATATTTAATATTTTTCTCTTTTATTTATAAAATGGATTATAAAACATAACTAAGGAGTTGAAAATATTGTTAAAAGAAATTCTTTCTAATTTTAAAATAATACTGAACGTAAATCTATCTCGTCATATAAATAGCAAATAATTATAAACCTTGATGTCGAAGTGACCCCGACCTATTCTCAAACTTTAGATGGATGATATCTTTAGCTAATTACATACACAAGATCAATTTAATATCGATATTTAAATAGTTAAATTAATCAATGTATCATTTTGGAAGATATCTGTTATAATATGTTTTCAATGCATTATTTTATAATAAACAAATAATGTAGTCAGAAGTATAATATCATAATTTATTTAATTCAGAATTTTTTACGCAAAATTACTAGAATATAATAATTTTCTAATTATTTTTTTAAGTATTCAGTATTAAATTTATTTACAATATTCTTAAATGATTCTATAAAAATTTTATTTTAAAAATGAAGATTATTAATTAAAAACATAATTATTTAAATCTGTATTTAATAAAATTTCTACTAATATTCTATAAGGTTTGTAGGATAATAATTACGGTTTTTGGTATCTGAAGTCTAACTTTAATTTTTTTCAATGATATTATTTCATCATACTAGTGTTAATATCATTTTAAAGTGCATTATTATGTCTGCGTTTGGTAATATCGACTTTGATTTTATTATTAATTTTGCTTCAAATTAAACTATTGAATAAAAAATGGAAGAGAAGCAAATAAGAGATTTTTTTACGAGTTCAAAACGGGTGGTAAAGCAATAGAAACTGCTCATAAACTAAATGATGCTTTTGCTGTGGATACTGTTAAGTAACGTACGATGAAATGATGGTTCCAAAAATTGCTGCTGTTTATTGAAAATATAAAAATTATAATGTATTGATTTATAGAATTTCAAACAAAAAGAATTATATACACCATTTTTTTAACATCAATCATTTATAATGAAATCAGGAAATGAAATTTGAAATGAAATGGATAATCATTTTTTTCGGAGTTCAATAAACATTTAAATACATACACACATTATATATATATATATATATACATATATATACATATATATATATATATATATATATATATATATATATATATATATATAATGTGCGTATAATAATAAACACAATTTACTTAAAATAATGAGAATACGAAAACAACTGTAACAGTTGTATAAGTTAAATTTACATAACTAATGTATACTATATATATATATATATATATATATATATATGTGTGTGTGTGTGTATGTAATTTAAAGTGTGAATAAACGTATATATATAGAGAGAGAAACAGGAAATTAATGTAATGTAAAAAAATGTTTTCACAACTTTTAATCGTTTTTGTAAAATTTATTATAAAATATATATGAAAAAGAACTTTCTCAAAGTAGTACACACTGTGTAAGTTTTAATTAAAATTCTATCAGTATCACATTGTTTATTTGAATTTTCATTATTCATAAGGCTACCACGTCAAAATATTTTCAAAACATGTGTTTCACTTGAGTTTAGGATATGATGTGCGCTTTTTTTTGATTCTATAATGTAGGTGTGAGTAAGGTTTTTAGTTATGACTGAAATATGAATTTTTCTCTTAATAGCAAACTGTATAAATTATATATATATATATGTATGTTTGTATGTATATATATAAAACTTTCTACTGAGAAAATATTGAAATGTTGATAATATCTGAAGATAATTACTTATAGTGTAATTATTCAGAAATCGTCATAGTGAACTAAAGCATTTCTTTATAAAATAAAAATTTATAGTATCCAAAATTGAAGCTTGTCATTCAGCTGAATACAAAGAAAAAAGTATTTTTATATATCTTTATTGCAAGCTTCTGATTGAAACAATTTTCAAAAATCAATCAATTATTATATATAATGATTTAAGTCACTATATTTTTATAAATATACAATTTGAAAAACAGATGTTATACAAATCGAGGTTTGATATATTAAATTGAAACTTGTCTACTGAAACTGGTACCTGAACAACAGAAATATATAATTTCAACGAAGTCAAACTGGATAAAGAGTGATATAAGACGTATGAAATAAATGTTAAGTACCGAAAGAAATTTGTTAAATGCGAATTACGCTATTGCAAAAGTAAAAGTGGCAAAGAACAACAGGCGTACGAAGAAATGAAGACGTGTTGTGTACAGCTGTCTAGCCAGTGAGAAATTATTCGCACCATTATGAATAAAGTTTCTAGACTAAAGAGTACGTACGAGATAATTAGTTCAGCTTACGTTTTCCCAGCAGAATTTGTAGTTATCATTAAGGACGCAAAGACATATATTAATGAGACGAATGTCAGCAAATGGATCTTGTTTGCAGATTTTCGTACTGTCACAGCATAAATTATCATAAACGTAACCAATTTTACTGAGTACTCATAAAACTTGCTGAATATCAGGGAACAATTATCTTATGAATCAATTAAAAATGCAGAAATCGAGTCATTTACAGCTGACTAATAATTGTGAAAAACGAGAAGTTTGTGTCGAACAGTTTATCCAACATATGTTTATTAGAGACGTTAACGAATATAAATCCTTGAATATCAATTTCTATATCAGTATTTGAAATGTATTTTACATTTCTTTGAGCACGACAGCACATTATGTAAAGTAGTTATAGTTTGAACAGAATTTCTATAAAAAGATTACTTAATAAGCTTTTTTTTTAAAAAAAAACGTTCAACAATAAATCATTTAGATACAAAATTTGAATCTAATTTAGGAATATTTTTTAAATATATTCTTTGAATATTTTTTATTTATTATATCATATTTCAACGATTCGATTTAATAACTTCTTATTTTTTATCATTTATATAACTTTTATAAATTTACAAATAATATGAGATCATCTTTTATATTTTTTATATTCTCTTCTATTAAAAATTGAGATAGAAATTGACATCAGAATACAACAATATTTGATTAGATGTAATCAAAGAGATTAGTGAGATCTAGGCCTAATAAGTTGATTAATATTAGTGAAAACAAAAGTAACAAAGTCAAGAGTTTATAATAATATTTATTACATAAATATTGACAAATAGGAATTGGATACTGAATATGTTAATTTTTTGTGTTAGAAATATAAAATAATCAGTAAATTTTAATTGAGTAAATATTTATACAAATATTTTTACATGACGAAAAAAATAAAAAAAGATAGTAAAATTGGTCGATAGTTTTCATATCACTTTATAAGTTTCTCTGGCATATGAATATAATTGGAAATCATTTAAATTCTTCAACATTTATTCAAACATATAAAATACTAAAATTTTTTCTACAATTTTATATGCTTCATACGTAAATTATTGCCAATTCTATTATTCTATTCATAAATGTTTATTCATTTTAATAAATTTATACTTTACAACCTTATACACACACATATATATATATATATATATATATATATAACATACAACTCGTATAAAGTACAAATTAATGGTTGGTTACTTTTTTATAAAATTCTGCACTTCACATGACATATCGATTAAATCGTTTCCCTTTTGTATAATTCAATATTGTGCTTTTGGCCTTCTTTTGATGCTATCACATCTTATTATTTTTTCGATGTGATGTTCTTTTATACAATATTATAAGAAAAAAGAGATAAACTGACATTTTTCCATTTTAAATAGTTATTTCGAAATAAACAATATTTTATATTTTATTGATTTTTAGTAAAAACCAATAAACTCTTAAATACTAATTGAATTGTAATTAAAAAAATATTTAAGTGATTTATTTAAATACAAAATTGAACACATATTTTTAATCATTATTCAATATGTAAAATGTATATATATATATATATATATATATATACATTTAACGAGAAATCTATTCACAAATATTTTAAATTTGATTGAAAATATTTATAGTTTTCGATTCATTAATTCAGATATCTTACTAGTTTTACTTGATATATTTTATATTTAAGACATAGATAAAAAGAAGTTAAATTAACAAATAAACAGGTCATTACAATCAAACTTAATATAAATTAAATCAATAAACAAATTATTATATAAATATTATTTGCAAATATGGCAATTTACAGAATATTAAGTTATATATATATATATATATATATATATATATATATTATTTATTACTTTAACAAGAATCTGAAAAATATAACTTTGAAATGAGATTTTAATTGAGTGTGGATTAAAACTTTTAAGAAATTAATGCCTGTTAATATGAATTTAGTAGATATTAATAAACTTTTATTCGGGATATTATTTCGTAGATATTATTTACTGGAAAAGCATAAAATATTAGAAACTGGAAAAGCATAAAATAAGCTATTTAAAATTTAGTACTATTACAATTGTTTATAAAGTGTATGCAGTTGATAATATGGTCCTAGAATTAAAATATAAATCTCAAGAATAAATAAAGTTACATTAGTTCATGAGGAGAAAAATGTCGACTTTTTAAAAAAAATTAATGAATGATTAATTCCAAATTATATAAGAGAAATATTTACAATTTTACCTCTTACATTTGTCATATTAAATTAAAAAAATCAATATCTAAAAAGAAAACCGTAACAATGTAATGAACATCATTCTTATCTCATATATGTAATTTAATATTAACACAATTATTATTTAAATGTAACGAATAAAACAAGATAAAGCACTACAGAGTAAATATTTTATTATACATTAAATATTAAACTAAGCACATTAACTATTCTGTAGTATTCCGTAAAGTTGGTAAACGTGAGTGATATTACTAAATGGAGATATGCAACTTATCCTTTTACTAAATGGCATACATGCACTTCTCTATGTCTACATACTAAGATAAATACACTACTAACATATCTTCGTCATGTATTATTGTACTTATTTGTTCTGTCAGATTATTTACTCATACTATTTATTTATTTGCTTGAAATGAAGAGAGATTTTGAAGAAGATTTACCACAAAAATACAATGATTGTTATTATTATTATTACTATATATATATACATATATATATATACATATATATATATATATATATATATATATATATTATACAAAATTGTTTTTAAACTTAACTTATATTTAAATAAATATTATAAGACTTTATTCATTTTATATGATTTAATTCTATATATTTTTTTAATCTATTGAATACTAAAATCGTATTTCATACAAACAAGGGAATTAAATCACCATTTTCCTCATATAATATATATATATATATATATATATATATATATATATAAAATATGTATATATATTTATATGTATATATATATATATACCAATCATTGAATATAATTTTATTTTCGTATATTCATTTATATTTTATTCTTCATACCAAATTTCAACACATAAAAATAATTTCTATTTTTTAAATTAATCAAAATGTTTTTAATTCACCGAAATAATATTAAATTTTACTCCTTTAACATTAAGTAAAAATTATTCTACCTCTTACATCTTTTTTCTTTTAAATATCTTCAATTTTTTACAAAGATTAACTTTGAAAATTAGATAAAATAAAATTTCATGTATCATTATTTAAATAAAATATAGCAAATATTCTATTTTTACATTTATTATATAAACATATATATATATATACATATATATATATATATATATATATATATATATATATATATGTCTATATAATAAAAATATTCATATATGTATAAATAAAAAGATATATGTGTAAAAATAAAATTAATTAAAATAAATTTTAGCGTATCCCTTCCTTAATGTGAAATGTAAAGTGATTTTTTTTATCAATTAAAAAAAAATAATTAATTAACATCATTTAAATCGTTCAACTGCACGTAAGAAGGCGTTTTAATATTTAACATACACGTACTGCATAATCCTGGAACGATTTTTTAAACAGTTAACTGACGTGACAGACTTCTGATTTGAACAGCGATTCGCTTAATGTATAACATTGTTTCACTACACGTCTTAAAAGTTACTTTATGAACATATAACAAGTTAATACGCTGGATGGACAAGTGGGATCAACAATTTGCGGAGTTGTTAAAACAAATATGTTATGAAGAGCTAACAAGTAGAATGAACAAGGGTGAAAAGATTATGTAAGGATCAAAACATGAACCACACATACAAGCCATTCCGATCGAAATACTAAAAACTAATGTAAACATTAATTAAATGAGAAATATATGCATTCAAATTTATAATAAAATAATAACTTTATTAAAAAAAATTAAATATAAATACATACATACATACATACATACATATATACATATATATATATATATATATATATATATATATATATATATATATATATGTATATATATATATATATATATATACACATTTATATATGTAATTGTTTTACAAATGTTCGCGGCTGTCAGTTGATATGATCTGTTGATCCACTGGATCAACTAAAAGTCCTGTACTACCTTCATCAACGATTATTCTGAAAAGTTGTCACTTGTATATATATATATATATATATATATATATATATATTTATATTTATATATATATATACATATATTCCTTCTGCAAGAACAATTATACACTGACTCCAAAATATACTGTCACTAAATGTATATATATATATATATATATATATATATATATATATATATATATATATATATATATATATATATATATACATATAAATATATGTATTGAAAAATATATTTTTACATGTACCTGGCCTGTGGTACTTTAAAAATAGAACTAATGAGTTATGGTGTAATATTTTAAAATAAAATTTGTTTATGAGATTTTTAATAAATCATTCTTACTTATAAAACTAAATCATTAACTGTATTAACAAATATAACAAAAAAATATTTAAAATTAATTAAACACACTGTAAATGTAAAAAGAAAACATTAGAAGTAAATCTACAAAAATTATTTAAACCACTAAGTATTTGCCACACTAAAAGAATCATTGTTCAATCAGACAACTATTAATAAATAAAAACATTCATAACCTAAGAGAATAAATATATTCTATAATAAAACACTACATGCATAACAAAATCAAGGTTTCAAGAGTATTTATTCTAAAGAAAAATCAATTTTTATTCTAAACTACTCAAATATTTATGAAGATTTTTAATAAAAATTAAAATAATACCACTACCATCTAGATCAAATAAACTGTTTTAATATTTAATATAATTATTTATTAATTGTGTTTTGGCGTTTTATCAAATTATTATTAACCCTTACAGTTAATATTCTACTCTAACAAGAAATAAAAAATGTTTAAATTATATATATACACACACACACACATATATATATATGCGTATGTATATATCTATCTATATATTGAATTATATTTTTTGAAACATAAAGGTCTCATCTTAAAATTATTATAGAGTCAGAGTCAATATTCACTAAATGCTCTGCATAAAAAAATATAGAATAAATAATATATTCTTTGAATTTTTAACTACTGCTTGAATATTCACTTGAAACATTAAAAGAAACTTTGACATCAAGTTGTTAAATATGAAAATTAAAATGAAAAGTAGTCAAAGAATTTTATGTACAGTAATAAGTGTATGTATGTTTATGTATATATATATATATATGTGTGCAATAAAGAAAACTGGAAAGACAAATCCTTTTTCATCCACAAAATCATTAAAAAGACTATAAAATTTTATATTTAGCATTAATTTTTATAACAATATTAACATATTCGAATTTAATATATATATATATATATATATATATATATAAATTTTTTATCAATATATTTCTGTTTGACTTGAAGCAATATTCTTATTATTAACTTAAAATTCGCAAAAAAAATTAAATACTGTTATTTAAAGAAAAATAACTAAAAATAAAACTACACATTATGAAAAAATAAATATAAATACATCTAAATATAAACTTTTTAAGGAATAATGAGCTTTATTTAAAATTATTTTAGAACGTGACATCATATTTATAAATATAGTATAGTTGCTTGAAAAATTATATAAGTTCATTCTTTTTTTAAACTTTAAATCCTAAAGAAATTTTAAAACAAGGTGAAATACGGAATTAGGTGAATACTGAAATTCGTACATTTCTACAATATATTTTTCTTGTATATTTGTAGTAACATTATTTTGATAATACAGATAAGCTACTTATATATTTACATACATACATCTAAATATTTACATTTATATATATATATATATATATATATATATATATATATATATATATATATGAGTATTGAGTGGAAAGAAGAGAGACAGAATTTTAAGATATTCATATATGTGTTCAATTGTCACGCTCGATCATTTTCACCATTCAATCATACACAATACGTTACGGTAACTTATTAAAATATATATTTCTGCTTTCGTGCAGTTAATATATCTTGATAACATAGTTGCTACTTTAGTTATATATCATTTTTATTACAGAAATAAATAATACTTCCATCATTAGATCCACTTAAAATACCAACAATTTTCCTCACACTCGTTTCCACATCGAAGGCGATAAAATGTTTTATTCAATAGTTATGTACGTACAAATAAAGATACTATTTTTCTCCCATTTTCGTCGGGTCATCTGACATAAGTTATTTGTACCTTTATTCCACGTTATATTTTTACCTTACTTATTTCTTTATGACAAAACAAAATCGATATTTCATTCGCGAAAATAAACTACCAGTATATATATATATATATATATATATATATATAAAGAGAGAGAGAGAGAGAGCGGTAGAGAGAGAGAGAGAGAAAACTTAATTTAAATCAAACAATTACAATGTAATAATGTAAGCATTATTTTTTAAGAAAGTTCATTATTTAAAAACATTTGCCAGTTATTAAATATATCATATATATATATATATATATATATATATATATATATATATATATATATATATATATGATATATATATATAACATTATTAATTATAAATAATATAACAGAAATGTTAATGAATGGATTAAATAATGTATCGATATAAACAGGATTTCAATATGTTTGTTTATTATTCTCCTTTTTTAAATATCTAATTAGTACACTGAGTGATCATTAATAAATTGATTAAGGTATTTATAAATATGATAAAAAATTAAAAAAATCGTAACATGATAATTAATTAGTATAAAATATTAATAAAGTCAAAGTAGGATCTAAGAAAAAAGGTTCTTTATTATTAATAATGATACAGACACGTAAATGAATTCAAACTTAAAAATAATATTTAATAAATTATAACCTAATATCTTAAATAATTCATTTCTAGTGACTTCTACATTCTGAATAGATAAATTATTGATATGACAGGCTATCACAAAAAAATTGCTTTACTGTGGAGATAAAGTATTTCAATAAAAAAAAGTAAAAATACTTTTCTTAGTAAAAATGAATTGTCATTAATTTGTTTATCATGGATGTATCATATCACATATTAAAAAAAATAAAATATTAATCATTAGATTTTTATAAACAAAAATTATATATCTTTTTATAGGATAGCATAGCTTTAAAAATAAGTACTGAGAAAGGAATTCATTAATCGTGTATTGATTTAGCTTATCATTTATATATATATATATATATGTATGTATAATTTCTGAAATATTTTTTAACTTCCTTCACAATAAATGTTTACTTTAAAACCAAATTTTTATCAAAATGAGTAATACAGTTATATAAATTAATATATATATAAGACATACACATCTTTTAAAATATTGTAAGTTAATAATTTATTTTTTTCTATCATTATACTTTCAAACTCAATCAATTTAAACGATTTTTAACATATTATTATTCATATATATATATATATATATATATATATATATATATATATATTTATATTTATATACTTAACTAAAAAGATGTATCTGTATTAACACAAGTCGCTCATTAGATATTCAAAATGTATTAAAATTATTAATTAATTACATTTATTTCTAAAAAGTCTAAATTGTTTTAATTAATATTCATTGCTAATACACAACAAAAACAGAAAATTCGGTCCTAAAACTTAAAAGAAAAATAAGTATGATTTATTCTGGTAGAAGAATTATTTTAATGCTCACTGTATATATATATGTATATATATATATATATATATATATATATATATATATATATGTAAATAGAAGTGAATAAAGATCAAGAATGAGACCGATGAACATGTGGGATAAAAAAAATTGAAAATTTTATTCTAAATCAGTGAAAAAGAGAACAATTCAAGCGTACAGAATGAAAATCATGGAAGAAGTATTCATTCAGCAGTGGATTGACAGAGGCTGATGACGATGTTATAATATAACTAGAAAATTAAATTTCACGTAATATTTTATATGCAGTGGATAACATTAGGAGCAGATAATCCTTTGAGTAGTGAAATGTGCCCGGTAAACAATGCTCAGATCCCTTTGTAGACAATTTATTGTCGAATGTTTGTAATGGATCTTAAAAAGATGCGTGAACGAGAAAAATCAAGACGAAACTAGAATGACAAGCTGATAAATGCGATGGAAGAATGAACATTGAAAGAGGGAATCATTGCATAAAAAGAAATATTACGATCGGGAGCGGATATGTTGCGACACCTGTAATCAGCTCAAACAAGATGAAAAATTGTAGAGGTAAGAAAGGTCACACACGACGATATGATCTTTTCCAGGCACGTTAATGTAATATATTTTTAATATATTCGTTACTGTGAATTATAAAACAGTAGTTGTAGAGGGAAATCGAATAGTTTTTAAATCACGTTTCTTATTAAATTACAGATAAATTTAATACGAATGGAAGAAAAATTAGAAAAATACAAAATAAATATATAATAGTGTACTAAAAATAAACATATTAATTAATTAGATTGTAGATTACTCATTCCGATCAAATCTTCAAAGCGAAAGAAAATGAATTCAAACTAAAATTCTTAGAATTAAATTTATTTCTAACTAAAAACTGACATGTATATATATATATATATATATATATATATGTATGTATGTATAATATATTTATTCAAAAATATGTTAAATAATTATAATAATATTTTTAATCTTTTAAAAATGATACTGTTAATAATAATTATTTACAAATATCAAAGTTTAATCCATTTCCTTCACGTACACATTAGTTATTTATGCATATCTGGTTAGGGAAACGTATATATATATATATATATATATATATATATATATATATATATATATATATATATATATATATATATATATATGTATATATATATATATATATATATATATATATTAATTCAATTAAATTATTTATGTCTGAATATAAAATATATTTATACATTAATATAAAAAAATATTATTTGTTCTGATTCTTTTAAATATTTAAAAAACAGTTTAAAAGAAACGCATACAAAAACTAACGAAAAATTTACCAGAGTCAGGGAATGCTATGCGAATGTAATATTTATTAAATACATTTACTTCTATGACACTTCGTTATTCTTGATATGTATGTGTGTATATATATATATATATATATGTATATATGTATGTATATATGAATGTATGTACACAATTTGGAAAGAAACCATTACAAAAAATTAAAAAAACTTGAAATGGAAATAAAAGTTCAAAAATATTTTGTAGCATTTATTTTCTAAATGTATTTCGTTTATAAACCTTGTTACATATGTATATATATATATATATATATATATATATATATATATATACACTTGTATACATTTTTGTATATATAAATGTATATAAGGCAAGATAACATTTTATTCAAAATTACAGTGAATATTCATGTGCAGATAATGTAACTTATTACAATTCACGTTATTTACATGATAATAAAATTTTATTTTCCTTGAAAATGTACTCCATTTACTAAATCTGTATGTATGTATATATGTATATAAATATATATATATAATATATATATATATATATATATATATAATATATATATATATATACACATATACATATACTTCTGTATACACTTAGTGTACATGTTATTGCAAACATAAATAATATTTGTATTTAAATAACGAAGTTTGACAACTAAATCAAAAATCGATTAATATAAATAAAACGTGACTAACAAGAACACAAAATACTGTATTAAACAAACATTTGTGATATATTAATTAAAACAATAATTAAAATTTTATATAAATAAATATATATATATATATATATATATATATATATATATATATATATATATATGTATATATATATATATATATATATACAAACATTTATGATTTGTTATAATGAATAATTTATAATAAATAATTAGTTCAACACATTACTGTATCAATATTTCGTACTACATCAATATTTTTACCAAGTATTAATGAAATAATTTATTTATATCTTTTTATTATTGTTCGTATTTATATTAATATATTTTTTCAATTCTATTCATAACATCAATTGTTTTAAAAAATGATTTTTAAATAAATGTAATGTAGGGGAATTAATTTTCAATAATGAAATAAATTAATATTTGTAAAAAAATAAATTCCGAAGAATTTTAGATCATTTTAACTTTACAATAGATTACATTGTTATAATGAATGTAAAAATAGAATAGGTGTTTATGCAGCGTTAAGAAATTGTCAGAAGTACTGTACTTGTTATATTAAAAAAAAAAAAAATTGTTTGTATAATTTACACGTCTCATCATATTCTCAAATCAATTAATTTCGTTCTATTGTTTTCGATACTTCACCTAGTTGTTTTATATTTAATGTTTTCATAAATACCAAACATTTCCTAGAATTTATGGTAATTTTCAACTTTTGTAAAATTTAATTAATCATATACAAGTTATTCATTTCATAACTAGTCGTTTTGAGTAATATTAATTGACTATTACTTATGTACAATAAATTTTCACTACAGAATTCTAAATATGATATATATATATATATATATACGAATATAGAAAATAAATAATATAAATACAAATTATTCAGCATATAAATTTTGACGAAATCTTTTAAACAACCGTTAACGAACACCCCGTTAAAAATACACATTCCCATTTTCTTCTCAGAATTCTTTCAATAAAAATACCTGTATTTTACAAAAATGCTGCTTTTTACTTAGAAACGCTTTTGATGTTTTGAATTTTTAAAGGAATCGTAACGATTCTGATATAGATTTGCTTTAGAAAATCAAGAGTCTATCAATAAATAATCAATTTTTATTGTTTGAAAATAATTGTTTTCTAAAAATAACATTTTTTATTTGTCTTTAAGTGGAAAAAATATACTTTATATATTCTTTTATACATTAGTATTTTTTTAATATTAATTTATAAATTTCAGTCGTTAGTATTTAAGTGCAATTTCTTGTACGTTAATTTTAATCTTATTTTGAATAATTCAAAAAGAATATATTTCCATCTAAAATATATAGAAATATATTTATTATTTATATTAAAACTTTATAAAAATTGTTTTATTTTGTTAGTCTGAATCCAAATTATCTTTCAAATAAATGATTCATTTACTATATACTATAAAAGTTCGTTTAATTATAAAATAACAACAGTTTTATTAATTGACTTCTGTGTAATATGAGGAATGATATTCAATCAGTAGGAAATTAATTGCTGTTTTTTATATTATTTTACAGGTCAAAAACCGCAATTATTTTTCTACCTACCTAATATATTTGAGAAAAAAAATGATTCTATGTTTTAAGAATTAAAGCGTTCTAGTTATGGAAAATTGATTTGTGTTTGTAATTGATAATCACTATATTAAAATACTGCTATTTAATGTTAAGTATTAGACATATTGTGTATAATAAAAAATATTGACACATTCAGAAAATTCGCATGGAGAAATACGGTAATATATTAGTGATTGTCTTTTGTAGTGTTTTATTGATTTTGACGCCTACAACGTGTTTATTAAACACAGAGAAGAAGAAAAAGCATAGATAAATTTTATTTCCTGCTGTCATATGCATTTTACAAAATCCTTTATATATCGAACGTCCTCTTCCGTCCCATAAAATTGTCGTCACGTTTTCCAGTACGTTTCGCATGGATATAATATAAACGTAGGTAAAAATATAAGAGATATTTGGATATTTCAAAGATTATATGACTCATGGTGAACTGTGCATGAAGTGGATATGTTTGCAGACGATAAAAATATTGAAAGGATGGCTAGATGATACTGTTGCTGTTTGTCAAGTTGCGTCTTACTTGTATCAGTAGCGTAGTAACTGTAAGAAATAAAGATCTGTATCTCTGTTAATTTCAATTTCAAAAGAAGAATTAATCGAAAGTGTAAAATTATTAAACTAAATAATATATTCAGAACAGAAGTATCATAATTGAATATTAAAAGGATTAATGATTTAGTTTACATTTATGATTCCTTATACGCCACTGAATCGTCGATACATATATTTAAGGATAAATGCATGAAAGACACACACACACTTCTTTTTTTCTGTGAGCATGGTCTTGTCGTCTGAATTCAATGGGGAGTTCATGGCTATGAAGAGATTTTCACAACACACGGGAATTGTGGCGGCATATCATGCCATATCAGATTTTATTTATTCATACATTCGGAAATATGATTTCTGTATGGTGATTTAACTCGTTCGTGTATAGATTTCGAGAATAAATAAAATTTATGTTGGTATTTTCGACGGCTGTAAGAATATATACGTTAATGTGTTCATTTCGCGTTTTATATACGCTGTGTATGTGTGAGGAGGAAATCTTTTTTATCCAATTCGCACGCACCTATTGTTTTAAATCGGTTAGTAGGACACCCGGAAAATGTTTATGGCGTACACGGTTGTACGATTATATATTATGTTAATATATATATTTTGTTGAATGTAATACATGTCACAAACACGTGGTTTTTCAGTACAATAAAATATTTTACTTCATAACTATGATTTTTGAGTTACTACTCGATGATTTTTAAGAGAAATTTTAATAAAGGGAATAATATTTAAACACATACTTCTAAATTTACTAAATTATAAATGAAAATAACATTTATATAATTATTAAAAATGAATAATATTAATTAAAAAAATATTGTTTTACAAAAATATTTATATTTCATAACTGATATTCATTATTATTAATAATATTATTTTAAATGAATAAAATAATACATTACCAATAATTATCATCTTTTTGATAAAATTGAAACGTTATAAAACTAACATAAATTTATTACAACTTTAAAAAAAGTATGAGAAAAAAATATGTATGTGTGTGGGCGCATAATTAAAAAATAGCTTAATTAACGATAAATTTGTTAAATATTTTTTGACAGACAAATATGTATTGACAAATATACATAAAAAATATTAAATTGCATTGAACATTTTAATTGATACAAAATGAATAAGAGTATGTATTGAAAATTATAATTAAAAATTAAAAATGATAATTAAATACACATATTGTTTTAAAAATAATGTAAATGTGTACTTTTAGAAAAATTTACAATTGAAAATATTCATACACACACACACACACACATATATATATATATATATATATATATATATAAATAAATAGAGTGAGTTTGTGTATAAATGAAATGAAATCGGCTTTATTAAATTAATTAACAAATAAAATATCAATTGTAAATTATTGTATTTATAGAATTATTTTATAATTCTATAAATACAATAGCTTCGGAAGTGTAAGATATTTTGAATCAATGTTATATTGAATTTAAAAGTTCTATTGTATTTCAAGTCTAATTCTTTTTCAAAAAATACTCTACCAATCAATTAACTATTTTAAATTAGTTAGTAATTATTTAAATTCTGAAAGTAAATTACATTCAAGCTATATATTTCAATTAATACTAAATTAGTTTGAAAATATCTAAATTTCAATATGAAATCTATCTGATAGTAACGTTTGCAGAAAAATACTTCAATACATTTTTCTTAAATTACATTTTTATCGTTACTGAAACCATATGATACTTCAATGAAACAATATTTTTCTACTTCTATACGTATTATTATCTTCAATAAATAAATACCTCTCTTATAATCAATTATCAAATATACAAAAATAGAACATATTTTCATTAGCATGATAAATCAAAAATATTTTTTGTATTAATATAATCTACCACATAAAAAGCTGATTTTGTACGATTCGAGAAAAATAAATATAATAACATTCAGTTCGCTCGAGAAACCAGATATAAGAATGATTTTATTTAAAAAATGAAAGTCGATCTCCATATTTTTAGAACTCATTCAATTTTGGCTTTGGATACCATATTACTTTCAATAGCATATTCATCAGAACACCCACGTATTTTCATATGTTTTTCTTAGAAGTATACACGAACTATTTTTTAGAATGTTCTTCTTCGATATCATATATATATATATATATATACATATATATATATATATATATATATATATATATATGTAATTTAAATAGACCTAATCTTTTAATGGTTCAAAGTTCAACCACGTACACAAAATGACTATTCAAATATGAAACAATTCTTTTCAGTACATGTAGTACATATAAAAATCAAATATATTTAAAAATTCATTAAGTTACAAAGCCTAATCACTTGTTCTGCAATGTTTCTTTGTTAAATTACATACATGCCGTTGAAAGCATGAGTAAATTGAAAGATCACATACACTTTTCAATAGACAATAATAAAAACACAATCAATAGTCATTTTCGGCTTTTTATTACTCCATTGCATGCACGTTGTTAGTAAATGGCGGACACTTTGCTTTATTTACAAAAAGTGTACATAAAAAGCAATCAATGAGAGTAGGTCGTAATGACAACATTAAAGGTATTAAAGTATAGCAATGAGTTAAAATGATAGATATTTATCAATACTGATGTTTACAAATATACAGTGTTTAAAAACTATTTTTAACATAATTTACAAGTACAGTTTTATTCTCATATCTTCAACTGAATTAACAAATTAAATTTAATGTTCTTATTAATTGTAGGAAGATCATTTTATTTTTCTATTTTAGATCTGTATTTAAAATACTTAATATTGATTCGAGATACTATAAACAAAATCAAAATATGATTTATTTTTTTCTTAATTATTGATAAATCTGTTAATATGTAAACCTTTAGTACATGAAATATTACCATACATTTGAAATTAAAAAAAATAAAAATTTATTTTCCTAAGTATCTTAATTTAGAATATAATACTATATATTATATCAATCAAGCAACGATGAATACGTAATGAAACTTGAATAATTTGTGACTTTGTACAATTAATAGCTTCTAAAAATAATTTTGTCTAGACTTAAGTAAATAAGTTTATTTACTTATAATTGAATATAAATTACATTAAAGTATCCGTTCTATATTTAGAAGTAGTAATAGACTTGTAAGTAAATTAATAAATGATGTATTGTAATTGCCTTCAATAATTTACATAACACTGAAAGTGTATTTTAGTAATAACTGTTGCTCTTGAATGAGAAATCGAAACTTGTTTGTAAATATTTATTAATTTAACGCAGTAACGCAAATTATTTCATAAACCCTGTATAATTACAAATATTTTTCTGTTTCATCTATAGATTTAATTATATTTATTTATAATAAATAACATATTTCAATGAGTGTATATTAATTGAAATGTGAATAGAATTATATTATATTTTTAGATAAAAACCGAAAGTACCGATTAAAATTTTGATGAGAAATAAGATGTTTCAAATTAATAAAATATGGATTAAATTATAATTAAATTTTGATAGACATTTATACACTTCTAGAATTTTTAATTTTCAAATTCCCAAACGATGCTTTTTATTTACATAAATAACTTTAATATTACTGTCAAAAAATTGTTCATTTTATTAATATAAAATAAAACAAAGAATGACTTTTGAAAGACTGATAGTAATCTTTTTAATTTAAACATTTTTTAGTTGTTATTAATACAGTATACTGGAAGGAATATTGATAAATATTTTAAATTTAATTTGAAGTTATTACGAAATTTATTCATATATGTGTATATATATATATATATATATATATATATATATATATATATATATATATATATATATATAGAGTGAAAGGGAAAGAGAGAATTATTTATTAAGATGTATATTTGATAAATTAATTTTAATTTCTGTTTTTATTTCAGATTTCAAAGCTGAACTGTTTTCTCACTTCAACTAATTGTGAAGCATTTGTTGGTGAGTGTTGTTAAATATATTTTTTTACTATCAATAAAATAAATAGGTTAATAATGAAAATACTATTATCGACAAAATCTAACTATTTGGTCAATCAATAAAGAAGTATTTTCATGTAAATAAGTTCTACAATAATAATAATATATATTATGAAAGATTTCTATTTTTTGAAAATATATAGAATTTATTTATACATAAAAGCTCCATATGTTGTCGTAAAAGCTCCATATATTATACAGGATCACTGCTCCATCGGATCAAGCGTAACTTTCAAAAGACTGCGCTGTATGTTAAACTAGATGACTATTACAAAAAGGTAACTTTTGAAGGTAAATATTTGGGATTCGTTGATACATTAGAAAGTTTCGCATAACATTTATTATTTACACACATTCGGTTAGATAGCGTATAGCGTCTAAACTTACGAAATTCGAAACATTCTCGAGGCTCTGTTAAAATATGTTTGTATATTTGAAATATTCCGAAGTGATTAAATATTCTCTCTACTTCCCGTTAAATAACTGCCGTTGATGCAAACGATATGAAATATTCACTGATCCAGTAACAAAACAACATAGTGACAGCGCGTACAGCGTCCGCAACGTAACGCACAGCTGAGACGACGTGTGCGTCAAGCTCTGGCCTATTTCGGAAATCCATTTTCACGGATTACAACTTTACTACTGCTACTACTTGCGCTTCCACGGAACAATATGTGTTATGTTCGTGTCTCGTCTCCCATGGCGGATGTTGCGTCACGCCCCGGCTGACGGTTCCCGCGCATCTGGCGCCACTTCCGCTAACTGTTATTGTTTGCTTTACAGGATTTGTTACTGTTGAAAGATAAGAGATTCAGTTGTGGCAGTCGCCGCAGCAATACAATCACTGCTGGGCTCTGACTCAGCTGCTCCAGCTCTCCCTTCTCACAAACACCAATCTCGCTGCACCCAATCTCTTGTCACAAATTTGTGTCGAATCATTGTCAATGTTTTGTCCTATATGTTTGGCACGATGGCAAATTGTCACTGAAGGGCGATAACATCGTCTATTTCGGTTCGGAAATGTATAATCATAGATCCTTTTTCTTCGTTATTGACGCAATAAGAAACACTTATGTAGTTATCAAAAAAGGATTCTTCATTAATATCCATTTAAGAGTGATAAATAATATCTAAGTTCAGGCATCCGCATATTATTTTATTTATTGACCTACAAATTAAAATGTATAACAGTTTATATTTCCCAGATTATTATATATCTACTTCATTGATTATGTCTCGAAGTTAAATAATGTTCCTCCTTAATTGTTTAAAAAATTCCGTGCAGAAACTAACTCATCTTCTCTATATTCTTGCGTGAAAATTCTCGATACCAGTTTCATAGTTGACTTTCTCATGCCAAAATCTTCCACAAATATCGTAGTTCTGGATTAATAAGTTTCTGGATTTTCACTCTATTTTCATCAGTTATTTTCTTTATAAAAACACTATCATCTTCTCTTCGTTTGTAATAATTAAAAATAATATTTAATTATAACCCATTCTTAAATCATGATAAAGATGAGAACAATTTCTAAGTTACCATTACATAAACATGATATTGAACATAGATTGTCCAGATTTATCTAATGAAAATATATTTCCTATTATTGCCTGATCTCCCTGTGTTAATAATGTTTGAACATATATTTGCTTATCCTCTCTATCTCTCTCTCTCTCTCACACACACACACACACACACATATATATATATATATATATATATATATATATATATATATATATATATTATATACATGCTGTTAGGGGAAACTCTGTAAAAATGAGTAAAACTGAAGTTTTGAATTATTACGTGATTTATGACCTGATATTATGATCAGTTTAAAAATTCATTCTTAATTTTGCAATCTTACAATATATTAAAGCTAAATATAGTCGTATACATAAGAAAAAAAATATATAAAAATATCAAGTTCGTGTATATTTATTTGAAAGGTAAATGTTCATGTTACATTAATTTGTGCAAAACATGAAATTGATCCATATAAAATATTTAATCAAGACAAAATCTAACATCAAAGAGAAAACAAGAAATTAATGTTTCATGTCATCTTGCCGTGTTTATAGACTTTTTCAACATGATTTTCACTTAATGTATAAAGAGTGCATAATTGCCGGTCAAAACATTTCATCGTAATAGTACCTTGACCTTTGTGAAATGTACGACATGAATAGCATGCCACCGCCGAGTAATTTAAATCTACTAAAATATTCATCAACTTTGTATACACATATTCCTTAAGATTAATTACATATGTCTACAAAACTGTTATAATTGTACGGTTTATAACGAATTTAATAGTATTACGTTTCCGTTTTGTTCTATTGGCACTGGATTAAATATGAAACTGTATACAGAAATATAAGTTACTTCATATTCTGATTGTAATACGAATCTTACTAATGAAATTAAAGTATTTGTTTGAGAAGATGTAATCAGAGAATTATAAACAAGCGTTTAAAATATAGCATGAAAATATTAGAAATGAAATATCAAAGCGTATCAATAATGTTTTATGCCTATAAGAATTTATAAGAAAAGCTATTAAGATTTATGAATAGTGATGTTAAACAAGTCTAATTAAATCATTAATGTATTATTAATAAATAAGAAAGTTATGAATAAATGATAAAGAAATGCATTGAAAAATAAGTAAATATATTAATTAAAAATGGAAAAAAATATTTCAATTATAAAAAATTATGAAAAAATATTATTAAGAAATTTTACTAAATAATTTTTTATTAAATAATAATTTACATTCTTTGCTAATTAATCAAAACATTATACGAGCAAATATTTTTCATTTAATTAATTTTATTTCATGTGAATGTTAATTAAGTCTTTAGATTACAAATTTGAAACACTTATCATATCTTTTATAAATGTTATTAATTTGTTTGTTGTATATAGCACAAAATCAATGATGCACGTATGTGAATTTAATAAAATGATTCTTTATAAAGCAATACTTAAGGAATTATTTTGAAAAGAATTTTAATAAATGTATTAACAGTGATATAGTCATGATATTTTCATGAAAAAGAGTTGAAAGTCAATTTATAACTAAAAAATATAAATTTCATTTAAAAGTTTATTAAATAAAGTCACTTATTTTTCAATAATACAAATACAAACCATTATGTATACACAAATAATTACAACCTTTATTTACTTATTTCCTGTGTGAATAACAAAAAATATGATACAATCTTTGACTATCGATTGAATATATTTGAACGATTTTTTTATCAAATACCTGCATTATATTGTTTCAATCTAGTGTCGTGGAAAATATAATTCTGCGAGACACTTTTTGAGCTTAAAGACAACTACAACAACATCGAGCATACAAAATATTATTGCCGAGATGTAAGTCGGCTTAATTTGCGGATGTAAGACTGTAAGATGCTTTAATGGCAATTTTAATGTGCTTTATCATTAAAACTATGGTAATAAGGTTGGTAATTGCGAGTCGAGGAGGTAGAAGCGTCAACGACTTTGGCGACGGCAACGGGGTACGAACGAGTGGTAAAGGAATGAGACGGAGGCAGGCAGGCGCCACGACGCCAAGTATGCACGTCTTACCGAATAATTTGTGTTACACACACACACAACTCACTTATCTCGTTTGCTTATACGACTCTTAATACCTACATACACATACATACATACATACATATATATATACATATATATATATATATATATATATATATATATATATGTATGTATACAAACATACTTGTGTTTGTATATACATGTGTATGTTTATTCGAGTAGCAATAGAGACATCGCTTAGAAGTTTTCTACCACAAAACTATGTAAAGAGTCTACAAATATATATATATATATATATGTATGAATGCATTTTATTATACCTGATGAAAGTGTTTCAAAGCAAAAATATATTTCTGTTTAAGTAGCTTTATATTATATATGCATTGTATAGTTATAAAGTGGAGTTACATCCAATTAGTGACAAAGTTAACGTTCAGACAGTTGCTGTCAAGTAAAATTTTAATTGTTTCCAATGTCTTATTCCACATTGACTTTAACGAAATTGTTACTTTTATTGTACCATCAATCTGACGAACAGCGTTTATCAAAATTAAGTAGAAATTTATTTACACAAGCCATAAATTTCTTGAAATTCCAAGCATTGAAATGAAATGATTGAGAATGTGTATATCCTGTTTGTACTAATCTGATTTTACTACTAATTAAAAAGAAAAATATTTAAATTGTTTTTATTGATATGATCTATTTGCTTTTCTAGAAAGAATAAAATTATTATTACTATTTAATTCCTTTATATAAGTGCAAAATTACTACTTTTTGATTTAACTGAAAAATACTTTGTTCAATAATAAGCTTAAAAAATAATCATAAATAAATATTCAATTTCAAATAAATTTTATAAAAATATCTAAGATGACAATAAACAGCCTTATATATTCAAACATATTTAAAAAATTAATTTTATTTCAAACGGTTTAAGAAGAGATTTTAATTTTTCTTTCATCTTCTCTTATTTGTATTTATTAATATACGTATTTATTTAATTCTGTAGATAAATATATTTTTTATGTACTTTAAGCCAATTTATATTTAAACCGTTCACATAGACTAATTAAAAACTCTACAAATGTCCTTTATCTGCCAGCTACATAAATCAGCACTAGCCTCTTAGATTACAAAATATATCAATACAAACATCACTAGTTACTGTTTAACTTAATCCGAAATATTCAAAACACTAACAATCAGACACGATCAAAACATTTTCTTTATGTTCGTACATAAAATATATGTAGCGGTTCCACCTAAAGTCAAGACAAGAATTTATTTGTTCATTCCCTACATACCAAGACAATTCGTAACAAAAAGAGTCTAATTTTAAAAAGATGTGACATATTCTCGTTATCTCTAAAATTAGAATCTTGAATGATAGACAGCAAAAAGGAAATAGGGAGAAATGCATAAAGAAATAACTTGATGTTTTATTTGTCGAATTGTTTTCTTTTTGAAATGTTTTCAAAGTATAAAAAAAACGTTATTTAAAGATATAATAATGGAACAGATATCTACTATTGAGATTGAATAATACGTTTGAATAAAACTATTTTTTTTTGTAATAAGATGGTAATAAAAATGCCATAGAATTGAATATTCGTGACAGGGATTTCAAAAGAATGGTTTAAGTAACCTTAAATGAGGATAAAAAATAAAATTTTCATAATAACGAATTTAGTTTTAAACAGTATTTTTGAGAATAAATAATTATGAAAAAAATTAATCATTCTATGTAAATATTCATATTGAAATAATTAATTTATAACATCAAAGATACTGAAAAATATTAATATATAAACGAAATGTATATATTAACATATATGAAACTGGTCATATACACATATATGTTTTTTAAATTATAATTAATATTTCACACATACACATTTTTCTATATTTATTTTCTGTATGAAGTTTATGAAGTCCAATGTACTAATTTTTGGGACAACATTTTACATACTCTTTTCAATATTTTTTTATAAATATAAAATACTAATACATATACAAAAAAATTACTAGTATTGTACAAGTTACACTATATAGCCTAGAACTGATTTAAAATCTGTTAATTATATAAATTTGACTTAAAACGAAAATGAAAACTTTACTAACGTATTGTCTCGATGCACTTAATCCTAGTGAAATACTTGAATATTTATCTGTTGACTTGTTTCAGTTTTCAAGCTATACTCAAATAGTTTTTTGATAAGTTTAACACAGTTTAATTACATTTTTAGACATATATATATATATATAGAGAGAGAGAGAGAGAGAGAGAGAGAGAAGGGGGAGAAGAAGAATGATAGATAATTAATTTTATGAACAAATTATCTGAAAATAGACGAAGAACGGAAACTGGCCGCACCAGATCAATATTCAAGTGATTCACAAAGAATAAGATCAAACAATATTTCAATGGAATCACAAGTATTAAAACAGAAAAAAATAATAGTTATAATTTTAAGATTATACACTTTTTCCAAATAATTGTTTAATTAATCATTATAGGTACTTTTAAAATTTTGCTAGTTTATACCAAAATATCAATAAATATTTTTTTGTTAAATTAATTTTACTTTTCAGTATTTAATTGTTATTAATTCTATTTGATTTATGAAAAGAAATTTGAAGGTATGATACGTCTCACAAACTGTTCTATAAATGTCATAATAAATTAATTCAATATAATATTTTGTTTCAAGAATATCACATACTATTAATTTCTAATTAATATAGTCCACACACTATTCTCATACTGCTTGACCTGAATTATTGATTCAATCATAATCAATCAAACACATGCTAAATCCTAATCACTTAAAAATAAGATAGATTATTAACGTGAAGCTTACATAAAACGTCACATTTATTAACATTATGTACAAAAATAAATTCTTATGATAAATGATAGCATCCAAGAATTATTCTAGAAACACGAAAAATATCGTGATCTGTCTTCTTAATGTAATCGATACAATCATGTGCGTCTTTTTTAATTGATCTAAAATTGTTATTTTAATTTAAATCAGCACGAAATACGTTCCTGTTCAAATTAATACGTTTTCGAAACAAATCAATAACATTTAATTGTTATAAATTCTTTTTTAATACACAGTTACCATTTACAAGCAATCATAATTCTCTACACATAATTATTTTTTTTATCATAACATAAATAATTATTTTTCTATTTGTATACTAATTATATCACCGATAAAAGAATCATTAAATGTAATTATTTCTTACTTCAAAATATTTAAATGTTATAAATAACGTTTCTTATTTACTAGTCTTGTAAACTTTTGAATAATTAACTTTCGTTATTAAATTATTAAAGTGAAAACTAAACTATCGTCATATGATATCGTAAATATAAAATAATTAAGATTGAAAAATAGATTAGTTTCTAAATGGGAATCGGATATTACACAAACTGGATACAAAAGCCTTGTCTTTAATTTAAAACCATTAAAATTTTAATATAAGAAGCACACACATTAAAAAACAATTAAGTTACGATTTATTGTTACAAGTGAAAATATTCCTTTATGTTTTTATGATCGGAATTTAATTTTAAGTTTTATGTTTCGAGAAGAATACGCTCATATATATATATATATATATATATATATATATATATATATATATATATATATATATATATATATAATTATGCGCGTAATCAAATATTTTAAAATTTAATCAAATGATCAATTTCTTTCTTGAAAATATTAATATAATATTTTTCAATAATTTAAATAAATAAAACATATAATTTAATAACAATTTAGCTATTAAGTTAAAGAAAAATATATAAAAATATATATCTTTTATCAAATTTAGTTTGGAAAAAAAAATGAAAACTAAATAAATATTTAGACTGAAATAAAATATTTAAATAGTTGATCTTAAGAAATTAAATAAATTCATATTTATTTAACATCATTAGAACACTATGAAATGATATAAAAAATCCATCAACACCAAATATCTTAATCTTTTTATTTAAATGTTTATAAAAGAAGAAAATTATTTTAACATTTGTCTATTTTCATCAAACTATTTATTACCATCTATTTGATTTTTCTTTAACAATCAAAAATTAATAATTACACTCATCAAATGAATCTTATATAACAATGTAGAAAGAACAAACATTTTTTTTCTTTTCTCAAATCACAAATTCTACGAAATGTCAGTTGATAGTAAGAGTATGAGGAGTAAGATATAATTATAATTTCTTAGAATCTATAATAAAGCCAATATATAAATGACTAAAGTGTCTGATTTCAATAAAACGTCTCAATGATCTTTTGAGATTAATGTAATTAGTACGATATCTTAAAAACAACTTATATAAATGGATTAATGGAAACTTGTATTGTTCTTATATACAATTAACTATTGTGAGATATTAAATAAGAAATATATTCTTTTATAGGATCATAGATGTTCAATCAAAAAAGGACAATAGATATATTCAACCAGTTTAAAAAGAAAACAATATATTAATTAATATTTTCTATTGGTACTTCATACTTTGTCAATTAAATTATATAAATAACAGTTTTATAATAATATATATTAATTATTGAACTGTTAAATCTTTCATTTCTATATATATATATATATATACATTTAAAAAATTATATAAATACTTTAATATATTTTAAAAATTCTATAATACTGAATCATGTGTTTAAAAAAAATAAAAAGATTAATTATAAATCATCAATAATCTGCTTACCTTGAAGCAATTTAAAAAATAATAATAAAGCTTCATGTTATTTAATAACTTGTATATGATGGTATATTAATTGATATATATACTGTAATATTATAACACAATAAATTAAATTACAAAAATCCGATTGATAGATTATAATCTTTCAAAGAAGCGTTCTTGTTTGAAATAAACTTCATTTCTGTGTAATAAAACTGTGAGAGAAATCAGTAAAGTAGCTTTGTTCTTTACTTGAAACACTGGAATCGTATTTTCAACCTTAGGTGGAGATTTTAATATTTTTATTTTAATATTTAAACATTTGTACTTTTATATATGAATATAAATATATTTGTTTGAATACAATTTTGTAACATATTTAAAAAATATATATTTATTCGAGAATAAACATTTTCAGAGTTATTCTGTACTAATAATTTTATTTCTAGAAAAAAACGTGTACAAAACTTATAAAGAAGTTTTTTTATAAGAGAAATTTAAATGAAAAGCTATCTTTCCTTTCATAATTTCAATATTAAAACAATTGTAGTTATAAACATATAACAATGTTAATATTGTCTTTGTATTTGTTCGTGTTCAGTAAAGAAGTATATATGACATTACAGATATATTGCCAATACCCTTAAGAAACGAAAAAAGACGAAAGAAAAAAAAACTAACATTTTTTCCTTATACAGTAATATAAATTCATATACGTTCCCGTACAAATACGTCAAATAATAGCATACGACGAACAATTGGTGTTTCGTATGTTCTCAATGCGGGCTGTTCCTTTTGATGTTCAAAAAGCGTATTATGTATAGGATGATGCTTCTTTCCAAAGTCTATCAAGAGCACAGAGTACTCTCTCTATACAATGACAAACTCAGTAAGCAATTTACCAAGAATATATGCGTAGTTTACATCTGAAGAAAGTTCTGTTGTCTGGAAATAGTTTCAATAGGCCCGTGGTTTACTCAATTGTTAAGAATTTTATCAATGCGTTCACGTCAGATTTGTTTTACAATGTGTTTAAATTATTTCCAATCCTAAATTATTCCCAATTATCACATAAAAACGTTTCTAATAAATAAACATAGAGATTTATCACGAATTTTAATTTATCTTACAAATTATGGCTCGATTTCTTCATTGATTTACTATCATGTTTAATATTAAACACATTTAAATCATTCACTAATAAGATTATAATCTTAAAAGTGTCCTTGTCCGAAAGAAGCATGCAATATAATTTTATAACTGAAAATCAATTTTTAATTATAACCAGATTTCTATTTCAAACATAGAACTTATTTTTTTTGATAATCATAAATTGAAATTAATTCATTAACAATATATTTAAATATATATTCATGATAAAATACAAATAATTACATCATTATTAATTTTTTAAGCCAAAAAATCAGAAGTATATGATTAAGAATAGAACAAAATTTAATAATTATTTTCTAAGCATCTTAAAAGCTCAATAACCAATCAACCTAATAATTATTCATAAAAAATATAAGTTATTTCTATTGATATATTAAATAAAAGTAAAGTAAATAATTAAATATGTAATTGTTTTCAAACTAAAATGTAAATTAGTATTATGGGAACAATATAACACATTTCGTATGAACTTCGAACCTCGTATAAAAAGGTGTTTTCCTTGTATAACCAATTAACCGTACAATTAACGAGGGTTTGATGAATTTGTAATCTTATTATTTGATAATTACTCTACAAATATTTATATTATTTTAATTTATTTGAATATATCATACATTGTTCTTTCAAATAACTTAAAATTTTATTTGTTTCATATTCATTTTTCAAAATAATTCGACATGCATGTCTCTAATAGTAGTTACTTCGAAAAGTTTATTTGAATTTCTTAGAAAATGTCTGAAACAATGTGCTTCTCATTCTTTTTTAAGAAAAGTGCGCGTCCTTTTTTCTTTTTGAAATGCATTAACTGATTAGAAAAATTTAAATACAACTTATTTCATTTTTCTTAGAAAATATTATACTCATACTTTTTTCAATATCTTTTCTAGTTTATTTTATTTACTGAATTTTGTTGTTAATATTTTTAAATATTACAAAAATCATGTCTGAAATAAATTAGAATAAGTTTATTTAAAATAAACATTTACCTTATAAATTATTGTAATTTTTCATTTTATATCTTATTTAATTCCCGATTTAAAATGTAAATTAATGTGTTTATATTTCCTTATTTAAATAATATAAATACTTAATTATCAATTCTATTTATATCCTGAAATAATTTTTCATTAAGAAAACTAAATTATGACATGATCAAAAAAACTGTTTAAATATTTAAAGGTTTTTTACCCTTGTTTTAAAAAAACGTACAGTGTTTAACCTTGAAGATGTGTCTATAATTAGCATTTCTTTACTATTTTGTCAGTAATGACAAGATCTATTTTTCTATAAATAGAAATAATACAATTTATTTTTAGTACATGATCGTATCTTGAATTCCTTCAAATAGGTTTATATACTAATGAATAATAAATCTCTATAATTGGAAACAAAAATAAATATTTAATTGGTTGAAAATGAGGAAATTCCACTAAATTTTTTTTCATGTGAACAATTTCAAGAAATAATGTATGACTGACTTAATTTTCTTAATCAGTTTTCGGCACAGAATAAAAATCACTTAATAGAATTTTATACAAAAATAAATGTTTATTATTAATATTTTTCAAGAAAAAATAGATTTTTGTAATTATATGTATTAACATACTTGATATTAAATTATTTATTACTTTTTTGTAGGTATCTACGTATTTATATTGCATGGAAATAAGTATACATGTAGTTAAAATCGTCTTCAATTCAACTTATCAATTGTCAATTCAGTCTAATAATTACAAAAATAAGATATTTATAAAACCAAGAAATTATTATTGATTAATAATATTTCTATTGATTTTTTTATTCTACCAAACAAATTGTCGAATTAATCTTACATGCCTATCCAAAAATAAAAATCGTGAAATATTTTTATATATTGATTCATAACCTTATCAATATAACAAAAAAATATATTTCTTTTAAAACCTTAAATATTTAATTTATAATACTAAAATGAAGAAACTATACCAGAAAAAATAGAACGAAATAACGATAGTAATATAATTAAAATATATTAATATACATTTTTGAAAAACATAACATTCCAGTATTTTTTTAATTACGGATTTTAATTATTCAATCATTTTTTAATTTTCGTCATTAATGCAAATTAAATTAATTTAGCTCCTTGCTAAAAGTAACTCTGATATTATCTGAATACATTGCGTGAAAACAATGTTTATAAAATACTGCAATTATTGTGTAAATATTTAAATTTTTTCCAAATTAAATATTATCGTGTATAATTAATATTTTTTCAAAGAAACGAATATTGTTTTACTAAATCGTGTATATAAATTTTTCAATTAAATTTTTAAATATCTTTATATCAAAATAACTGTACAAATATTTTTATTTAATTAATATATGAATAATTGTTAAATATTCTATATCCATTCGGTTGGTAGGAAAATAATTGCAGTTTTATTTTTCTTAATTCTATTTTTTTTCAATGAGAATGTTATTTCATGTTTATAGGATTTAAAATGCACTTTTCGGTCTGTACCATTTAAAAAAACTTAAATTAAAAAACATAAATGAATTTGAAGGTCATAAACAACGATTATTTTTCTACCAACCTAATATTTAAAATAAACTGAATCGTGAAAATAAACACTCTTTTAATTTATAAAAATTGGAAAAGAATCGAACAGGAAAAACTTAAATGTTTACCTGCTCTAAAAATAACTTGACACTTTTCTGAATTTCTCCAGTACTTTTTGGAATTCAACATAACAGATATCATCGAATATCAAAAGTTTTGTTTGAAATTTAAAAGTATTATTTTTCGATATAACTTCAGATGTACATATCTTATTTCATAATATTTTGATTATATATTATTCAGGATAAAAAGTTGTATTTTGTTTTCAGTATCATTGATTTTAGTAACTTGCCAATATGTGATTTCAATTACGTCAATCATTTTAGAAAATAAAATCATAAAGCATTCTTATTATATGAGTTATTTTGTTTCATTACATTAAATTGAATTTTAAACGATCCGAATTTAGATTTTTTTCAAACTCTGGTTTATCTGTTATGCTGTTTTGTCAGTAAATATAATTTCAGCTTTCTTAATACTAATTTATTTATTTATATATCAATATATGTAATTGATTTTCAATTTATATTAAGACAATAATATTTACCTTCTTTAGGAATTCTATTATATTTTTTCAATTCGAAAAAAAACTAAAAAATAAATTTATAAAAATAGAGAGTTACATCTGTAGATGAAATCGATACTTTGTGAATTTACAACTAAATAAATACTTTTATTTAGGGAGTCCAATGCGGTTAATAACGTCCTCACATAGTAACACACAAACACATTGTAATTTGATACGATTACAATATAAATAATTCCGTCTGATTACTGCGAATAAAACATAAATAATTTATAATGTAAAACGTTATATTCTTCCGTGTGAATGCATGCATACATAATATGAACTTTCGTTATACCGTTGAAGTAGTACTCATACATGTCATCAATATGCTTTATCCAAAACGATATTAATTCTATCACAGGTCTTTTGTACGTCCGCTTTTGTGTAATTTTCAACCGTATTAATTAGATTGCATTTGCATGGCATGTGAAACAAAAATATTGTTCGGTATACGATGTGAATGAGAGAACAGTTTGATGGCAATACAACAACGCGACTATATACCATGTCAGCCGTGGATGGACTGTTATTAGATTTAAGCGTCGCTTGTTGTGGCTTTAATGATCTTCTGACGCTGTGGGCCAGAACTGTTCGTATACATAGAACAATCGTTATGTAGAACAACGGTAATCGTACCAGTATGAGAAACCTTAACGGGAAACGGAAAAACCATTGTTAGGGGAAAGAAATGTGATATTTATTTTCAATGTTTTTCGTTAGTGACGCAGTCGGCAACAAACTGATCTTTTCAAACGAACCTTGTATAATATTCCATCGATATACTTAAACATATATATATATACTCTATCAATTTATGTGCATCATTATATTGAAATATTTAACAATAACAAAACATTAAATAAGAAAAGAAAGTACAAAAACAAAATTACTAGAGAAATAATTCTGCAGAATAATTTATTTAATTAAAACTCTTGTATTTTTTACTTGTAATCCCTTTTGTGCGTTAAACTCATACTTAATTGATCCCCAGAGAGACTTTTAATTCTTCAGACTATACCTAATTTGAACACATACGTTTCAGTGAAATAATCTAGGTTAGTTTTAATTATATTTCATATTCAAAATGTTTTAAATACTTGAAACTAAAACACAATATCTGATTAAAATTTCAAATAAGAATTTAGTGTTAGTTTAGGTACATAGAACGGTTGCAAAAATACTAAGCAGTTTATAAAAGATTTAAGATTACTAGTATTTTAATTCTCAAGATGTGTACAATTTTTAATTGATTTAAACACATTTTTTGGGAAGCTATTCTTTGAATTTTTTTACATTTTTATACGAGCAAATATATTAAAAAAAATAATAAATGTTTCTTTTTACTTATAAGTAATGAACAGATTTTTCTATACAATTTTGGTTAATTTACATTGTTTTAGAAAAAAATATACAAATTTAATCGAATATAATGTAATAATAAATTTTAGTTTCTTCAAAATAAAAAGATTAAATACTACTTAATATTTTACACTATTACAATGAATGAATAGTTTTTTAATTAGTATATTCAATAAAATAAAGTTGAATTCAAATCGACACAGAATGTTTTTCATTAATTCGTGTACCGTTTCGAAAAATATTTGTACTAACGAGTCAAAATGAAATTTTTCATTTTAATCTAATGAAAAAGTGTGTCAGTTTTGCATACTGAAGTAGAAAACGTAATATAAAACATCCGGTTATCCGATTATTGCAGATATATGAGCAAAAAATTATTAACTTGAAAACATGGTTCATGTAACAAAGATCAGTAATGTATTGATACAAACAGAAATTTCAATATTTTCATGTAATTAAGAGAACATTACTCTGATTAGACGTTTTATTTATGAAAATAAAACTTATTTTTTTATACATTTAAAATTAATAAATATTACATTTATTACATACAACGAAACTTTGATTTTATAAGTGCATGGTTTCATTTTTATCTCATATGATTGAACTGAGGATTATAATTTAATATTGTTGAAATAACGTATTCATATATAAAATTCGAGCAAATAATTTAAATAAATACTTGTTATAAATCGAATACACTTTTATGTATAAGTATGCAAAAAAACTGTTCAATAATTACTTATTTTTTAATAAATAATCTTAATATCATTATAATTAATCTTATTCAACAGAAATATTTTTTAAAAAAACCCAGATAACATCAATAATATCCTGTCATTATATATTTCATTAATAAATATTATATTCGAACATTTTTCAAGCAAAAACTGGACCTATTTTTGACAGTATTTCTCACACTCACGACAGCTTTATTAATAATAAAAATGATGATCAGGTATACAACGTATCACAAATAGACTCGTTTGGTGTATTAGCAAATTTTATCATCTCTGTGACGTTACATAGCTGCTAAATTAGTGTCCTGTTGATATATCTGCAAATTTGTGTCAGTTTCATAGACGTAGCGTTAATTATAAGCTAATGGGAACATTTTTGGAACTCCACGCTGTAAAACTAACAGTATCTGAATTATATACAATATTAAAACATAAAAAAGTACACTTTTTGTATACGGAATACGTAAATCAAAGTTTCGTTTCAATTTTATTCTTTATTGATTAAGTAAAAAATATATAATTTTACTACAAGATAAACAAAATGATAAATAGAAATATTTTGAATAGATTTAATTTCAGGTAATATAACGATTTAAATTATAATAATTAATAATGTAAGTTAATAAAAAAAACACCAAGTTCTAGAATAAAATCTGATTTTTTGATTTTTAAATGATTAAAAGGTTGCACAACGATTTAATTTTTTAAACGACTTGAAAAAAAATAATTTCTATTAAAATTGTACAAAATTATCTAGAGAAATATGAATATTTATTTCCAAATTAGATAAGTGTTAGAATTAAATTATATTAAATATTTCAATCTTATAAAATACTTTCATTATATCTTTATTTTATTTTCAAATTCAATTTAATAAAATCGTACTCGATTATCGGTAAAAAAAATAGTATACTAAAGCAGGTAAATAATGATCGGATAAAAAAGTCGATACCCTATTTTCAAGGATTTTATAAGAGATTTCACTGAACAACGAAGGTTATACAATGAAGTAACAATATTTTTTATGGAGTTTTCCGGTTTATTTAGAAATAAGTGAGCAGTAGAATATTGAATAATAATAATACGATACTATTTTTCTTTTTTTAAATATAAACTGTATGATTTAAGGTTCATAATTTATAATTTATTTATTTTGTTTTTTTACTTTTATAAATATATTTATTTATATTATGAGAAATGATAAAATTACTAATTGAGTGAATATTAAAACCTAGACAAAGTAATAAGAATGGTTTTATTTTGAAATTAAATGAGAGTTTTATATTGTATTTTAATTTTAAACCAGTTATTAATTTCATTTTCAATAATTCGACACGAAATGCAAATTCCAATTATTTTTTTTCTGAAAAAGTATACGGTATTTTTTTTAAAAAATGTAATTACTGAACGCATTGTGATATAATGTTGATGAAAAACATTTCGAAATAAGAATCAATTTGGGTAATTGTTTTTTATGTTTTATAAAAAAAAATTCAACGATAAAAAGTGCCAATTGCTTTTCATACTCGCATGACATTGTATGACGTTAGCATTAACTGTAACTTCATTGTATCGCGGTCCTGTGTCCTATAATCTGAAAGGGTTTGCTGACAGTATAACAACAATATACGTTATTCACGTATGTATGAGGTGGATTTGTTTACTTTTTTGTGTTGTGTTCCACCGCGTTACATCTGTGCGTATGAATTTGAACCGATTACAAGTTTTTCGTCAATTTCGTGGAAAATTCCACGGGCAATTGGAATTTTGTGTGTTCGTTTCATATGGAATTGAAAAATACGATTCTTTTTCGTATTCAAGCTTATTGAAATACAAAATGAATATTTGAATAGATTTTTTTTTGTTAAGTACCTACGTGCTTTCCACTGAAAATAGCGTTGTCGATTTAAAGTGCTTGTTAGATATACGATACTGTCTACTCAATATTAGTAAAAAATAATAAAATTTATTTTATATGTCGTTTAGTAAAAAATATATTTTTTACTAGCCTATAAATTGTTTTTATGAAAAATATCAAAAGAAATAAATGTCTGTACACAAGTTTATGAATAAATAATATACATATATAGAGAGAGAAAGAGATAAAATAGCAGAGAGAGATAAAATGATACTGTTTAATGGTAACCTTGATAAATTATTCGAAAATTATACAATTCAATTAAGAGTATTTAAATATACTGAAATATGCAATAAGAACAACAGTCTCCGCGTATCTGAATGAATAAACGGATAATTTAAGTATAATTCTAGATTAATTCACAAGCAATTCAACAGAGATTTATTCATAATACTAAAAGTAATGCGAATTGGTCAGATATGGCGGTATATTTCCCATCTATCCCCAATTTGAATAACGCTCCGTTTTCAGCAGATATGTTTTCTCATTGTCTTGGCCAAATCTGTTGCTGGATTTGACAAGTTTCTACCCAAATGAATTAAGTCTAGCTATAAGCTGCCATAAGCTCACATTACACTCAAATTTGTCCTGAAGTCATTTTCGTTAATTCAGCACAATATAGTAGTTAAATGATCTCACTGCGAAAACGATTTTGTCGAAATATGGAATATCATCGATGTATTATAAAACCCGCTCGACCATACTCCACAATCGCTTTTGGAAGACGTGTATTTTAATAATACTCTTAGTCTAGATGATCTGATATTAAATTTATAATAATGTAGAGTTTTATCAAATTGGAAGAATTACGTTTCATATTTCGCGCATAAATCCCTCTCATTATAATAGAATCATGAAATATGTTTATTCATTATATGAAAATTAATAAACATGTGTTTCGAACTAAATTCCTATTATTGAAATTAAATCATAATATTTATATGAATTTAAAATTATCCTTTATATTGTGTAGATTTATGTCAACTTTATTACAATAAAAACATTCTCAAAAAGCATTAATATGTTTGTATAGTATATTTCATTAAATACACATTTCTCTTATTACTCTCTCTCTCTACATATATATATATATATATATATATATATATATATATATATATATATATAAAACTATAATTCTTAAAAGATTAAATCCGAGAAAAAAATTAAGTTTTATTTAAAAAAAAGTGATAAATAGGATTACATTATCTTGAAAATCAAATATTATAAATTAGTGTAGACAATAAAATAAACTGTTTTTATGAAATTTTCAACTATTTAATATCTAAACAAACTTAATGCATTATTAAGGAAATACTTTCAATTAATCTTTAATAATACAAACAATTATAAAAAAAACACACAGATATTATAATCAACACTGATCAAACTGCAGGTCGTGAGCCGCATGCAGCTCCAAAGCTACTATGTGCGACTCTTGAGACAATATTGGGTTTCATTGACATTTTTCCTAAACTTTTATATTAATAATCTATAGTAGTAATCTAAAGCCAGATTTTAAACTATTAACTGCAAGAATGAAGACTCAATCAAAGTCTTCAACGAGTGGAGGTTAAACATTTTCTGCTTTGATGAATAAGACTACTATATAGTTATATTTTTTTTATCTATAAACACAATTTTAAAATAATATTTCTGTTACACTCGAATATTCAAAAATGTATAAAAAGTATTATATATGGCTCTAAATATCAAAGAAGTTACCCATCCCTGTTATATACTCTCACAAATAATTATTTCTTTAAACATTACTTTATTTCGGAGTATAGATTTTTTTCAAATAAAAAAATTAGTAATTTAATTAGTTATTTTGTTTAATAAAAAACAAGACATGAAATAAACTTTCGTTTTTCTTTCAAATTATGACAATAAACATATACAAAAAATTTGTAATAAAATATTAATATTTTCTTTTGATAAAAAATATTACTCTTACTTTTTTCTTAATTAAATTAATTAGTGAATATAAAGGAAACTGAATATACGATATCTATTATATATACATATATATATAAGAACACTTTGTTCTTTATATTTAAATGTTTCGTATATATTGAAAATTGAAACGTTCTAGCTGTACCGGAAACAGAGGGCAATTGAAGTCATTGACAAAATATTCATTTTGAGTACAGTGATCGTAAATAACGCGCAAGCTACAACTGCAGTACATTTCGTCCATGTTTCTCGTTCACTATATAAGTGAGAGAAACCTCAGAGCCCGGCTATTAGTTACACTTGAACAATTCCAGGATGCTACTTATAAATTTAATACACAGTACCAACACTGTCTCTGGTTTTGTGGCAACTTTGCTCCATTGCTTCGCACTCAAACTGGTTATCTATTGTAGACATCTTAATATATCGGTTGTACATTCGGTTTTGTTCGATGTGTTTTTAATTAAAGCGCAGATAGCTGCTAATGGTGTTCGTACGTTAATGGAATGACAATATACTATTCTCGATTTCGTATAAAATTCGAACATACGTACGTTACGGGAAATTTATACTGTTATAAATGTACTACGATATTCTACTAGAAAGCAATGTATTTAGACATATCTACAAAGTCTCTTCACAATCAGAAAAAAAATAATTCAGTAAATATAACAACTATATAAAATTGTTAATCGAACAATATCAAAACAATTTAAAACTAGATAATAAATTTATTTTAAAAATATTTAATATACCTTATATCTTCAATATATTAACTGTGAAGTAGTAAATATAATTGAATAATTATAGGAAATATTATTTTAATTAAGTAGTATAAAGCAACAAATTCTGGAACAATGATAAGAATGAAACTAAAAATGAACTACTTACAAAAAGAACACAATACTAGCCAAATAACTCAACTGTGTAATACAAAAGATAAAAGAAACGAATCCTAACAAAGGTTACTTGTCATTAGTAATAAGGTATCACTTCAGTTCGTTGAGCTCGTAAAGTTTGGAAAATACGCCCTAATTAAAAAGTTGTTCCTAACTATGTTTATCTAATTAATTCGGAAACTAGAAGATTTTTTGCTAACATCGAAACTGAGAGTGAGGTCGATGATCTTACAAGTTTGTTACATGAGTTTGAATCCCACTACGGTATACATGTCGTGTTATGTAATTAATAATTAAGGACATTAATTAATACAAAAAAAACCGACATGTCTGAAGGATTAGGAAAAAAACTAGTCGCTGTACAAAAATGAATATCAATCATTTTTTTATCAAATAAATGTTTGTAAACATTGCTTGTTTAGATAGTATGAATTTATGTATGAAAATAATATGCATGAATTAATTATTAAAATATTGACTTTATTCTGTTTAAACAAGGAGTATAATACAGTTAAATCATTCAATTATTTTTCAAGGAAATGAAAAAGAAAACCATTGAAATATATCATACACAATTTGACAATTTATTTAAATATAAAAAGAATATCTTGCATATCTGATGAGACTTAAAAGAATATACTGATTTTTAACGATTTATAAAATAAATAACTTCAAATAAGAAACTTATTCATGAATACGAACACTTTTCAAATGTTTATAAAAACTCAAAGCATTTTTGACACATTTCATATTTTTACGAGAAAAGAAACTAAATCATAAAACCGTTCAAATATATTTCAAACATTTAACTTGACTGATTATTTATTAAACGTGCGACCATAGAATATAATTCACGTTTCATCTCCCATTACTAATACATATTTCGAAACGCATTTCTTCTTGACATACATAAATAAATACTATTTTCATATACGAATATATACTATCCGAATATAAAAAATCTTTAGCTTTTATAAAATTTAAAAAGATTCGTAAGTCAGATGCGAAAAATAAAAATAAAAGGGAAAAACGAGAATCATATATTTGAGATAGATTCAGTGTGTGATAAAAGTCTGGTTTGGATCTGAAAGCTGACGGTAAACCACGGTTCCATTTTCAATGCATCGAATGTGACGTCAAAGGCGCATGTTTCGGAAAAAAAGCTCTTTTGAATTGATGATCATGTGGTACGAATAAAATAAAAAGCATTACATACACACTTATATATATATGTATATATATATATATATAAATATGTGTGTTACTGATATTGTGTAAAATAAAAATATGTATGCGAATCCATGCATTTTTAGCATACATTATATGTGATTTTACATATAAAGTGATTTGAATAGGTAAACGAAAAACGTTAGCAGTGTATGCTTTTTTCGATCATTTTTAATCGCTTTTTCTACGAAAACCTGTTTCCAATTACCGTAATTATCAACGAACTACTATTCAAAGAGATAATGGAAAGGTGGTGTCATGTGAATAATTGATCTCATTTAAATTGGCGACGAATATAAATGCATCACGTTAGTTTTTAACAAATAAAGTAAATGAAACGATAGTTCCACATAAAAAAAGTTCAAAGTAAAAAATTATCTCATTAAGAAAACGAAGAGACTAGTAAATAGCTGTAGCGGTAATTTAATCTCATATTTTTAATTAAATTATATATATATATATACATATACATTTTATTATACATTTTATATATATACATTTTATTTATTTATTTATCTCTAACTAAACAAATACATTTGTTTAATTTTTAATTGAATAATACACTTCACTTTGTAATAATTAGTAGAATGATTTTACAAGTACTTTCTTGAGGATCTATAAACTGTTTATCTATAACAATTAATTAGTTTATTATTATTATATTATCTTTAAATACGTTTGTGTGATAAAAATGAATTAAATTTATTTTAACATTATATATACATTTATATGAGAGACGCTGAAAAAAAGAGAGAATACTAATAAGGAAACGAAATAGTGAAGATAATTTATGATTAAAAAATGTGAAAATCGGACTTCATTTTTCCAACAGACTGAATTTGCATAAAACTGTTGAATAAATATTATACTGCTCATTAATTTCTTAAATATTAATTATAAGTAAACTTTCATACACGAAATAAAAATAAATAAACTATTATATTTCAGTTAAAATCTTAATATAATTAAGTATATTAAACAATGATAATCAAGACAAACATTTCTTAACAAATTCATTTTCTATGATTTTCTCTAAGAATGAAAATCTGTTTTCCATTTTGTTAACTATAGCAATGTTATATATATATATATCAAAATTTAAAAGCTTTGAAATAATAAGATCTCATTTCATGTACATGTCTCACGGAATAAACGCATTCATGTTAATATCCATACATACAAAGTGACACAGAAAAATGCAACGCGTCAGTACATATGAAATGTGAATGGAATAAGAAATGTTCATTATTTGTATATCACTTCGTTAAACTGGCAGTTTGAAAATAGGAAAATCTGGCGAGCAAAGCTTGCTGGCAAACAGGTATAGGTACGCTGCGAACATGTCTAGAAAATGGATTACACGTTGAAACTAATTCCACGCTCGAGTAGGTAAGCAAAATGAGTCCAAGACACGCGCAAAACCTTGATTTCTCTTGCCATAGCTACGACCCTCCACTTCATACCGCCGCAGCCTTACCTTCATACACCGCACTTACTATTGTCGGATTGGCCGAACTAACCGAAGATTTGAACGGAGCTTAGAGTGAGCGAGGTTGACGTCGAGCGTTTAAATTACAGATTTTCGGCGCCACGGGAGTGATTTATAACTTTTTAATCGATGGAAATCGTTAAATTATTCACCGCCAACGTTTCCGGGATTCGAAACCGCGACAGTCCGGCACCGAAGAAGTGATACGGTTCGAGATAATCGAAACCGTTATGTGTCACTTCTTCGATGTTTTATTTTACTTTTAATTTCTTTTCATTGCTCGCAAGTTGTTGAAATTAAATTATTTTTTTTTCTTTATCTCTTTTCTATCAGACTTCAATCAAAAATATCCATAATTTGACACAACAACAGTTACACGAGACCATAATTCAGTCGGGGAAATATTAAGCACTGAACTGAAAATAAAACGGAAAATAAAATTGTGTTGGATATAAAAGAACAATAGGAATGTATGAAACGCTTTTTTTCTATACCGCATTATGACAAAAAAATCTAAAAGGCCCATATTTCAACATTTGTATACACACGCGAATATATATATATATATATATACACATATACATATATACATATATACATACATACATACATATATATATATATATATATATATATATATATATATATATAATATCATTCTAACTTAAAGTTTCAAAAAGAAATATTCATTTTATCATTGACTACAATTAAAAGATTCTTTGAAAAATATAAAAACGTTTAATTGAAAATAATTCTAAATATTCTTTCACAAAAAGTATTATTAGTTGATTCAGTACACTCACTACTTTTTTAAAAGAAGTATTTATAGTTTAAAGGATTTTATCAAAAATTTGTGTTTTTAAACTGTATGAACTTTTATTAAAAATTATTAAAATCTGATAAGTTTCAATCGCTAATCAAATGACAATTTAACTATGCAGTTATTATTTGATTATCTGGTATTAACTGTGAAAAACTGTTTTAATTTCAGTCAAGATAAAAATAGATTAACATTCCATAACTCTATAGTTTAACAAGTATCGAACTTTAAAAATTAAAGATGTTCAACTGATTATTAGAAATATTTTTTAAAAAAATTAACGAAAGGCAACCGTAACAACTACAAAAACATGCGATCATGTTTAAAAATACATACTTAGGACATTTGCTTTGTGCAAGTGTGTGCAGATGTGCAAAGATAGTCCAACGAGTCGACTCACTGATCACAGCTTTTACTTTGATGTCAATGCAGTGACTATAAAGCTTTTACAGTGATGCAAACAGATAATCTCGTGGAAGATGGCTTCATGTGTGTTGCGTTTGATATAACAAACCCTTATTAATCTTGTTATGGTTGGTTGAAAGAAAAATATTTACAATAAAGGTATTCCGTTTTATGGAATAAACGTCAGATCGAATTTGACAAGATAGAAACCGTATTGGATTATTGATTCCTTCGTGTTTTATGCGAGCTGTTTATTGTTTTTATGTTACATTTTTACTATTTCATTAAGCTTTTTGTAAAGGATTAATCGCAGATATTTCATAACAGAACAAAATTAATAACTTATCTTTCTTTTTTTATAGTTTCATTTATGAAATACATATATATATATATATATATATATATATATATATATATATATATACATATATATGTATAACATACTCAGATTTATTTCTTACCTCTTTAAATAGTATATTTTTGGACTACTTATCCTAAATAATTTAAAATGATACAAATATTAACCATAAATAGGAAATAAAATGTACATTTGATGAAGTTTATTCTATGTAATTTGTTTAGTGTCCTTAAATAATTGTTTGTTTTCCTGTTCATGGAGTTGTATATATATATATATATATATATGTTGGTATTAAAAATTATTTATCGTAAAAATATATTTTTTAATATTTTTTATATTTAATAACTAATTAGAAATTGACTCTTTCTGAAGAGAATATATTAATTAAGAAATGTTATTCATTCTATATTTTCATAATAATTTTTTTAACTAGTAATTATTTCAAAACCTGAAATATATTAAAAATGAAATTAAAAAAAATTTCTGATCATTTATCTTAAACAACATAATACATTTTTAATTTATTTAAATAAATTATTGAGAAAATTAAAAAGTATGATGTATTATTTAATATTATTTAAGATACGATGAATTCATTCCAGACAATTTGTGATTAATTTGTGTTAATACAATGTGATTGTCATTTCTAATCAAATTTTAAAATTGAGTTTGAAAACAATTAAGTAATTAAATGTAGAATCGTTTATAAACTCGAACACGAATCCATATTTCACTAAAGTTATATCCATAGTATAGAATAATTGGCTATGACTGTTTTCGCATCATTCATTCATGAGAAATAGTGTAGCTTTTAAAGCGAATCAATTTTAAATCGAGACAAATGGTCTTTGTAATTATCTTCAAATTTAAATTGGATAACTGTTGCCAAAACAACAGAAAAACACACGTACATATAAAAGGAGCATGTTACTCGAAAAACACTGATTGGATTTTGTATTTCCGGATGTATTTTTTTAAAATACAGCAACAACTCGACGACAACGAACAGCTGAACAATAAAAACAACAAACAACAACGACGTGTACCTCTTACAATATTTACATACACCTAACATGGCCGTCGGAACTGATTTGCGCTTATTCGACCTCGATCTCAGTTGACACACAGCTTCCGTAAACCAGGCATCCACACTCACCCCATGCTGTTTACCCTAATTCCTCCCCAAAAACCTCACCCCTGGCGACGTTGTACCCCCACTGAACCGCCATAACGTGGCCTCCTGCTCCGACCCCCACAGCAAGTGAACGTAGCACGATGGCTCGTGGTCCCGTCGCGTGGCGGCCCTGCGTACTAACCAACGTCACCGTGTTCAGCTGAATTATTCATGGTCGTCGCGGTGTCACAGCTAGTACGCTTGTAACATAACTGGAAACAGGATCCAGACGACCAGACAAAGATGGTTCTAGCATACGACCAGTATATTCAAATTGAGTGGAGACCAGCGCAATCAATTTTAGTTGTTAATAAATGACGCTGGGTCCCGTACGCACAGCCAATGTTGCGAGCACATCGGCACGAGGGGGGAAGAAGTACAACTCGTTTCATTTCACGGATCACGCCAGCGGGGGCCATAATTAGAAAATAATTTTATATTTTTCGAGAAGCGCGCGCGCGTGTGTGTGTTTTTATTATTCACGATGTTTTTCGGTTGATTTTTTTGTCGCGGGTACTTTTTATTTTTAAACTGTCATTTGGAAACTGTTGTTGGGTATAATCCGTGATTACATACTTGCATTTTTTATAATATAATCAAAAAGGATGCTAGTTTTTGTGCAGTTTGTATATTTTTTTATGTCGCTTACTAAGATCAGATAAACGACGAACAGATTCGTTTTAAGCGGAGGATTTTTTACTAGATACTTTTTACACCGTGCAAATTGAAAAAAAAAACTTAAATATTATATTGAAATATAATAACCAACGAATAACTCATTACAAGGTTGACAAGTATGATAAAAATGACATTTTTTACAGTACTTTATATATATATATAAATTTATATATATATATATATATATATATATATATATATAGATATATATATATAGATATATATATATATATATATATATATATATATATATATATATAGATAGATAGATAGATAGATAGATATAAAAGAAAAGTAAATGAGTTCACTTAATAGCAAATAATTCATATAATTCTAAAGCAGTTTTAATATAAATCAACTATAGCAATCAATTATTTATATATATATATATATATATATATATATATATATCTTTTAATTATGTTATTTAAAATGTTTTCATTTTCCCTTTTAATTTAACAGATATGTAGAAAAAGAAACAATCTCTTAATTACTGAACCAGATTAAAATTTTTATTTTTGATAATCGTTCACCAATCAAAGGTTCAATTTCACTCTACTATATACTTCTTATCCAAAAAACCTAACAGTCATGAAAATTCATCAGCTAGTAACATGCTGAAAATTTCATCTGAAATATTAATACTTGGATAATTTATTTGTTGACATTTTTCTATATCCTTAAAATGATTTTTATTTTAAAAGATTTTTATTTCTATAAAATATTTTTATTTTACAAATATACTACTCAGACATTTATTATTAAATGAATATCATATAAATGAAATTTATACATATATATATATATATATATATATAATTCATTTTATTTATCTAGTCACAAAATACGAAAAAACACTATTCGTAATGTAATTCAAGGTATTAGTTGTCAATTACTTGTCAATATGATTTTGTTCAAATGTTCATCGACAAGTCAATTTCAATTTTTCATTGAAGTTATTTGAAATTTTATTTGAAGTATATATATATATATATAGACAGCTAGATAATATTTATTAATATTATATTCATAATTTACTTTAATGCAAATTTATTAATCGTGTGTGCGTATTCTGGAATTTAAATATTAACATACTATATTATAAAACATACATATTAATTTGTAAAAATAACGAATGTTTCTGTTGAACTGAATAATATTGCATGTGACTTTTAATATGAGTTCGGTTAACAAATGTCAACAAATACAAAATAATTATTAACATCGAATGTCGCTTATTAAGCAAAACTCATAATGAAAATTTTAATTAATACTCATCGTTTCGTAATTAACAAATGTACGCACTATGTTGATTAAGTGAAATAAAAAATGTTAATCATTAAATTTTATTACATTGGAATACTGTCTTTTTATTGTGTGGATTTATATTGATAGCGTTGCGTTTTTATTTCGCGTTCGCACAGGAAGTAAATCAATACTAAAATAAAAAAATTCAGTACACTCACGCATACGTATATCTAATGACGAATTATATTTTCATAAAATCGCAATTTAATGATAAAATTATATATTCAAATAATCCTCAATCAAAGATCATATTAAATATTTCAAATTCATTTTTTTTCTGAAAATATAAGTATAAAAAGATAAAATATTTAAATCTTGAATATCTTTAGGTGACGTTTATAAAACATAGATTTTCTTATTAAAAACAAATATCCACCTTTTAAAAATTCCACTACTTTTATTTAAAATTTAATATTTTATATTGGAATTTAATATATGCAGTGAAATAAAGTGACGATTTTCAATCTTACTTAATTAAAAATCATGAATATTTTAACGTTGCTATTAGAATGAATTTAGTAAGGTAAAATATTCTAGAAAAAAAAACAAGACGGTTACATTAAAGTAGTTTAATAAGTAAGTACTAATGATTTTTTTTAAAAAAAAGAAAAGAAGCATACGAGTATATTATTGATTATATAAAATTTAATTTTACTTTCAGAGATGATTTCTTTAATATAAATTTTTTCTGCAATTTTCGTTATTCTTTGACTGATTTTTTTTAAATTATTTCAAACCTAGTAAACATATACAAGTTTATCGTCTATTTTTAGACACATAAGTACGTACCAAACGTAAGACTTGTCAAAATTGAAATCGTAAAATATACTCTTAAAAAAAATATTTTCCACCAAGTCGAACTAGAAACTTTCAATACAAAAATCCATAACAGAACTGTCGTGACCTGCGTCAATCAAAAGAGACAAGTTCGTACGTTGGCTATGTCCCCCTAACCAAATATAGGTAATTTTATGGTGCAATGTCAAACAGATAGACAGGCGGGTTGTATGTAGGCAGGGCAACTACAATGCTCCGGGTGCCAAAAATTGTCGTGTCGAGGCGGCAATCACGGTGACATGTACCTCCGTCGCTATACGGCCGTGATAAACCGTTTGATTACATCGACAAATAAAAGGTTGAATTTTTTTCATCCGCTCAACAATCACTTTTCATGTTAGATATAATTGGGTATAAAATGTTTGTTTTCTTTTAACATACTTGACGGATTGGAACACTGCGCATTGATTCACAGAAATTAGATTTTTCTTTTTATTATTAATCAACATGAAACACTTTTTATTGATATTTTATTTTATACGCACATTTATTATCTTTTAATTTTATTTTTCTACACGCACGTATTATCTTTTAATAAGAAACTTATCTAATATGACTTCAAAACTATTACTTATGAAAATTAAAATTTATACACAATATCAAATACAACTCCTAATACACTGTCCACAAAAATATTTCATGTAAATAAATAATAATATATAACATTCTCCATCAAGATAAGACATTCGATTATAGAGCAACTGACACTTATATTGGACTAAATAAATCAGAAGTTTAAAAAAACTATCTGAAAATCTTAATACAAAAATAGCTCTATGCAAGTATTTTTGAACAAAAAAAGAAATACAAAAATAAATGGATAACAATAACTGTTAATATTTAATTAAATATATTAAAATACTTTTATTTGTTTAATTTATGAAAGTGATTGCAGAAAATAGAAAATCTCTTTCTCGACTTCTCTCTCCTCTCTCTCTCTCTCTCTATATATATATATATATAAATATGTAAAATATATAATTGCATACAACATGACTAGCAAAATATAATAATCAGGCATAATGCAATATTAAACAGAAAGCTTTCATGTATTTCATGTTTAACTACACAGAAGACTTTATTAAACTAAACAGAAATGCAATTTGAAGCTAAATTCAGTGAATGTATGTACATGACAGGTTTATAAGACTAATTGAAAGACATATGAACAGGTTCAGTACATTATTAAACATCTTAGGATAGTAATTAATTCTGTAAACTTTAATTGATGTTCAATATGTGCATACATTAAATAATAAAATCTATATTTTTAATTACAAATATGATTAACAATAACCGATTGTTATTCGATATAAGCTTATTTATATGTTTTTATAAAAGATTAATAAACATAAATTATTCAAATCAGGTTAAGTGGATAATAGATTAATTATAAAATTATTTGAACTATCTTTCATGATTATTAAACTCACAATTCGACTTACTTTTATTTACTATTAAAATAACTAATCTCGGATGGATATTTTCTGAAATATACTAAATTTAACACGAATAGATTCCAAGTTAAGCAATATATATATTGAAATATCTATTTGAATCTATTGAATAAATATAAATAATAAAAGAATTGGAGAACGTGAACAGATACTCGATTGGAAAATAAAATTAAAGTGAAGAAACGATATCAAAAGATAATAAAAGCAGATCGAATATATGTAAAAAGCGAATATAAATCTCGTGGTAGGCGACCGCAGCATAAAACGTATGTACTTAATTATCATAGAACGTAATCTAAGCAATTGGCAATCTAACATAATTTATTATAGAATCCTATTACTCTCTGTAGTAAGACTAACAGAAATGGGACGCAGTTAGATGTCGGTATAGCGCGACGTCGGGACGGAGTCGTTGGTGAAACGACGGCAGCGTCGGCGAACACTTTGTATATGGCAACGACGTCGGGTGCTCAGCACACAACTGGAGCGTGGTGAAGAATGTGCCATCGAGAGCGCAGGGGCTGCACGATGTATGGCGCAATCATTCACGCGGGAAGAGAGCCAGAGCAATGGTAGGTGGCCCTTCGACGTTCCGCTACTGCTCTCTGTGTCATGTGGCGAAGGGTTTGATGTCACGGTCGCCGTTCAACATGACGATCACAGAAAATGTTTTATAAATTTTAACCTTCCTAGACCGGTGCCATTGTGAATGACACGCCCAAATGTCGCCATTATTAATATATGTAACAGTATAAACTTTATGTAAGATAAGGAAATTGATTTTTTTCTTCATTAGTTTACTTTTATTATTGTACTATCGATTGGTGCAATGCCAGTATCTTTTGGTGCGTAAATTTCATACGAAACATTTAACTTTATATTTCTATTTGTAGGTTGTCTGTTCGATAACACGATTTTATCAAATTAATGTTTCAAAACAATATATCTGCTGGTGATTTACAACCCGAAACTAATTGAAATTGTCCATTTATATATTTTTACTCGATATTGATGCATTTATTAATGAAAGTATCTTCAAAACATACACACAGAATCATGTACTTATTTTAAAATAACTGTGGAACAGAAAATATAAATTTTAATTACCCTACTTAAAAGAAAAAGCGTCAAAGGACTAATACGCTCATTCATATTGGATGAAAGGTATAACTTTCATCGAATAAACATATTATTAGTTCATAATTTCAATTTACAAAAAAAAAACATTTTCGTTAAAAAAGCATTTCTCTGTATTACGTTTGAACAACATTTATTATTCATTTACAGTCAACTTGTTTAAGTATCCGACAAATAAATACTATTCCTTTTTTTAAAAAAAATATACAAACATTAATCTCTCTAAACGTTCAATAAGCTTTCTATTCATAATTGAGCTTTCAATGATCTTTCAAAATTAAATATCTATTTTAATAAATTTATAAAATATAACAAATATCCTTTAAAAGGGTAGTTCAAACAGAGTCCTTGAATAACACAAATAGAATTATACTATACGTCAAACAGAAATATACAAAAACATAGTTTTTTTAGTTATGATTTTAATGTCAAATTTTAATGAATCTAATTTTATATTCTATGCTTGAATTCAATTTATTGAGACTTATAACAAATTTTCTTTTGATAAAAAATATGTAATCTCTATTTTCATAAAATTATAAAGTATACCTTAAATCATTTATAAAATTTGAGTATTAACAAATTCAAAACTTTATTTATAAAAACATATTTTTGTTATAAAAACGTTTTTTTAATATTCTTGAAGTAAATCTCTTTGATGTCAATCTATTCATTACACATACATACATATATATATATATATATATATACATATATATATACACATATATATATATATATATGTGTGTGTGTGTATGTGTGTATGTATGCAGAGAGTAGAAAATTAAGTTCCTACTATTTACTTGTACTAGTGTGTATACATTTTAAAATTGAATAAATAAAAACAAAAAGAACAGAATCAATTGATAGAATTACATTAAATAGGTTTCATTGTCTCGTGCGCTCTAATGCTCTTAACGACAAATGTAATATAAAAACCTTAACGGATAGACGTTTGTTTCAGTAAAACAATTCTTTAAAATGTTCGGAAAAGATAAATTAAGGTATACAAAAATTTTCACTTCGATAGAAACGTTCGCCTTGAATTTAGTAATAAATTTTTTACAAAGAGAATCGATAAAAATGAGTTTGTATAATTTATGAGCTGTAAATTCTAGGTTTAAAACTACATATGTGTATGATGACACATTATATTCCATTTATTAAATTTTTACTATTAGTTCGATAATTTGTAAGTTGTCCTCGAAATCTTTTTTCATTTTCAAGTCTAATTACACGGTTGGTGTCGATTTAATACTGAAAATATTTTCGTATATTCAATCTACCGTTATGAATTGTTTAACATATATAAACTGTATATATATATATATATATATATATATATATATAGTGTGTATTTAATTCATTTAAATGTGTGTGTTTCATTTAAGTGTGTATTTAATTCATATAAATTTTGTTATTATTAATATTAAAAAACATATGAATAAATTCGTAGTTAATTACTTTGAAAGTATATGCGACACGGAAGCAACACAAAAATGGAAATATATTTTTTTGATTCTCGAGAATCTCAACAAGACCTCTAAATAGAATCTATATTATATCTACTTATTTAGATATGAAAATATAATTTATATAACATAAAAAGAGAATGTAAACACTAAAGACACGCAATTAATTTAACGAATCAGTGGTTTCAAAAATATTCCAATGGTATTTAAAACGTATGGTATTTACATCCATTTAAATGTCGTAAAAGTGCTTGAATGTAAAAAGTTTAATTAATTTAAATATGAGTTGACACACTTTTTTCACCACAGCGAGATGACCAGTCTGTAAAGCGAAACCTATCCCGCAATGCACATATTTGGCTCACGCAAGGATTGTTTTGTATGATAGGGTAGGTCGCTATCAAAACAAAGTTATTTTTCCTGCGTTTTTCAAAATTATTTCTGTCACGCACTTTTGATAGTAAATACGTATTATGTTCGAAACTATCAAGTTATACTCATTATATACATATCATTCATTATTTATTTATTTACATATATATATATATATATATATATATATATATATATATATATTATTTATTTGAAATTATAAAGTCATAAAGTATAATTAAGTATTATCTATAGAATATTAAATCCAAAATGATTTACCAACATATGTTCTTTTTCTTTTTAAGCTTTAAATATTTTATAACTATTACTTTAAATAAAAAGTCGGAACCATTAAACTAAAAAAATATATTCTTAGTTTCCGTATTGTACAAAGAAAAAAATATATAAAAAAGAAAACAAGATAATCAAACATCTATGATGACAGATTGAATATATATGATGATAAATATACTAAAAAGTCTAATCAACTATTTTTGACTACATAGAATCAGTCCGTTGAGAAAATAAAGTGAGAAAACGTTCAGCAAAAATTAAACAAGCTTAAATCACTCCTCATTATAAAGTAGGTTTATTAAATGACATTTTTTTTAAATGAAATTTACATCAAATTAAAAATTTTATTCAAGTGTATGGTTTATTATCATTGGGTTTATTATAAAAAATGAAAAAGTTTAAAAATTATACAGTATAAATGATGTATATATATATATATATACACATATGTACTTATTAAAACTATAGGAAAGACAATTCATTTTAAAACCGACAATTACTAAATTAAATTAGAAAAATAATAAATATGTATTTCTATAGAAGCTAAATATCTGTACGAAAACGTTTAACTCAATGAAGAAGTATAAGATTCTATTTGAATTATTTAATTATAAAATGTAAATATAATTAAATTATTGCTGGAATGAATTATATTTTAAAATCGATTTTCAATCATTTTTATATTTAAAACACGGACAAAAAGTAATATTTATATTAAATCGTTGTACATATTTCCATGAGAAACTTGTGTACTGGTTTTTAAAAAGTCTGAATATTTTTTTTAAAAAAAATAAACATTTATAAGAAAATAGTCTCAAAATTACAATGAAATAAATATTTCAACATTTTAAAATTACTATTTCGCTTCCTTCGCAACAACCTAGGAGGTAAATGTTTTATTTAAATACAGTTTTACAGGTTACTTTTCTTCAAGATTTCTTTACAAATACTTTATACATAAAATAACATATTTTATCAATAGCACAAAAAATTGTATAAACTGTATACAGCTGAAAACCAGTTTTATGTTTTTAGAACTGTATTTATCCATCATTAAATTAACATCATAAATAATACTTATTCATATATACAAACATACATGTATTTGTTGTCAATGCTACGAATTTGACAAGTAAAAATATATAAAATCATTCCGTTAATACGAATTCCAATACAATATATATGTTAAAAAATTTCAGAATACTTAATTTTTTATTGAGAGTAATAAATGTAAATAAATAGTATATTTATAACAACATTGATTCTAGAACGTTATAAAAGTTTCTTTTCTCTCTTAGAAAACCGTAAGTAATGTTGAAAAAACAAGAAAAAATAAACGAACTCCAGTATATATATATATATATATATATATATATATATATATATGACATAGATATAAATATGTCTTCCTGACGTGTTCATTCTCTCAATAATTTAGGTATTCAAAAAGAAAACAAAATATTGTTTGTATTTTTGTGCATGAATGAGTTTGGTCATACAACTTATTTACGAATCTGACATGTCGTTACCATTCTTTGCTCAACATCAAAGACAAAAGGGATTTTTTTATATAGTATTTGTTTATTTTAGAATTTCTGAGGAAATGTTTATTGTACTGTAAGACGATATTAAAGACATATCTTGTTTCAGATCAGTTATATTTAAGTTTACCTTCTTTATTTATATATTTGTTTTCATTTATTTTTTTAAAAATATAAACTTCATTTTGATAATAAAAATCAGCACGATAAAATCATACATTATATTTCTTAAACAATTCTAAATTATAAAAATTATAAATTACTTTAAATAAAGAACTAAATGAAAACTAAACTTTTATAGTATTGATCTTTCTGCAATAATAAATTTATCTACTGTATAATTAAGCATTTAATCAAGTATGTTACATAGTTGGAAACGAAATAAACGATTTTCTAATATAGTTACGCTGATGTACACTACATACATTGTTCTACTTGAATATGTTCTAGATTGTTTAACAGTAAATGCATGTAGTTTATTTGGTAAATGTTTTGTGATTTGATCTTAATTTAATTATTCTGTACGCACATATACATATATACAAACTTATATGCATATATATTATATATATATATATATATATAAATATATATATATATATATATATATATATATATTCTTAAACAAATGATAACTAATGTATCTCACTTCATACTCAATATATTCTTACTTATGATTCTCATCTTTTTTTAAAGATCAAGTATTTCTCTAATATTTAATGAGTTTATACTTTGAAAGATTTTTTTGTAAATGAAGGATAATCTTTTTTACTCCCACATAAATGAGACGTCAGTCTGAAAACTAAGGCTCAAACTAAAGTTACTTATTATAAATACACAATAATTTGGTTTCTTAAGATAAATCTTAATGTTTAATTAATGAAATGAATATTGTATTTTACGTTTAGAATTTGACAACAAACAGAAATGTTTTTATAGGAAACCAATTAATTTTCTATGGATTTTTTTTTGATAAAATATAAAAAAATAAATTTTGTTCAAGTCTAAACACTGTTCTACTGATTAGTAAATGTATATTTATGAATAAAATTGTTTCTATTTGGTAAGGATCAGTCATGTCATGAAACTAAATAATTATTAGTATTGGAACCTAAAAGAGGTCAAACATCAGTCTGTATTTTAGATACTTTGTAGTATTTAAAATTTCACAGTTTTATAAATAATAATTAATTGAAATAATTAAAACTGTCGCACTTAAGATTAAAATAATGCAGAAAAAAATGAAAAACCTAATGAACTTAAAATAAGTCAATTATCAGTCTGTATTTTGGATAGTTTGTAGTATTTAAAATTTCAAAGTTTTATAAATAATAATTAATTGGAATAATTAAAACAGACGCACTTAAGATTAAAATAATACAGAAAAAAATGAAAAACCTAATGACCCTAAAATAAGTCAATTATCAGTCTGTATTTCAGACACTTTGTAGTATTTAAAATTTCAGTTTTATAAATAATAATTAATTGAAATAATTAAAACAGTCGCACTTAAGATTAAAATAATACAGAAAAAAATGAAAAACATAAAATAGAATTAGTTTATTAATGAATATAAAAATCAGTTAAAAAATTTTTTCTATACTTAAATTTTGTACAAAGTTAATAAAACATATCTTTGCTTTATTGCAGAATTACATTTGTTATTTATTAGACATCGGGCAACAATACGAAATTGTCATATACAGGAAATACAGTTTTGTTATCAAATAATTTTATTCGTTGAAAAACTAAACGTTTCGAGTTATTATTTTCATTGAAAAGCATATAAAAAAAGTTAATGGAATCAGTTAACAATTTTCCGTACATGTACATACAATCTATTCTCGAACAATAACGGCTGACGTTTATTTTTCAATAAATAAAAAGAAAAACTGATCGGCTCTTTGTGTTAGTTAGTACGTCCGGAAGTCAGTTCTTTCATCCATTTTTTTTTCGTTCCTATCATTTAGTGGCAGAGGCAAGCAACAATGATTTAACATGAAACCAAGTCTACGACTTGTACAGTGTTACAACAGAACTAGTCATAAATATACCTAAATGGCTAAAACACAATGATGTTATGAACACGCTAGCGCTCTATTACTCATGGCCTGTTGTCTGACAAATTCATCTTAGATGAACATTACGAAATTGTTATTATACCACCGTATATAATAATATAGCGCTGCGGCACACGTTCTGGATTATTAATTCAGTGTAAGTAGTGATTTTGTCACTTAACTGTCACTTATGAAAATAACATAACAAATCATTGCGCATTAAGGTTTGACATGAAAAACATTATCCGTTTCCAACTTTGTTCCGAAATTGTATTTTTTAGTTGTCCTTTAAGTACACATACACACGAATATATGTAAGAAAATTCAACATTCTCTTTAATGTTAGAAGGATATATAGAAACCAATTTAATTAATTTATTAAACAAATTCAAATATTCTCCGCTTACATCTTTTTATTCTGTTAAAAATTCAATTATTCAAATTTAAATTTATATCATTAATCATAGTTAATAGAAACATGTTCAAGTAATTATTAAGTAGGTTGGAAAATAATTGCGGTTTTTATTTTTTGAATTTTAATCTTTTTTTTCAATTAAAATGTCATTTCATCATGTTCAGGTTAAAATCACTTCAAAGTGCATTTTTCGGTCAGTATTTTGGCAGCATAGACCTTGGGTTTATTATTAATTTTGCTTCAAATTAGACTCTTGAATTAAAGCTAGAAAAGATACTAATAACAGCATTTTTTTGAGTTGAAAACGGGTGGTAAAACAGCATAAACTGCTCATAAACGATGCTTTTAGTGTGGGTGCTGTTAAGAAATGTACAGTGCAATGATGGTTCGAAGAATTTCGTTTTGGGGACAAGAGCCTTGAATAAGGACGCGGGCGTCCTTCTTCAGTTCATAACGATCAATTGAAAGTGTTAGTTTAATCAGAACCATGGACAAAAAATCAAGAGTTCGCAAGAAAGTTAAGCGTTAATCACCTATCAGTTCAAGAACACTTAAAACAGCTAAGAAAATCAAAAAAGAGAAAAATGTATATTAATTTGAAATTCATAAGCCGCAATTATTTTCTACGAACCTAATATTATATATAACAGCTAGACTTGCTAGAAACTATTACACTTTTTTAGTCTAATGTATTCATAAACATATTTATTAAACGTGGACATTAATACTATTTGAAAAAAAATGTTAGTATAAAACATTTTTCTAGTTGACTGTTATTTACACACCATAATTCGAATAATTCTGTTTTCGTGTACAGTGTGTAATTTATTTTGGTTTGTTTGTATATATATATATATATATATATATTATGTGTATATATATATATATATATATATATATATATATATATTATGTGTATATATATGTGTATATATATATGTATATATGTATATGTATATATATATATATATATATATATATATATACATAGCATGAATGCAAAGTGTGAAGTATAATACTAATAATTACATTCTTATTTATAAAAGAACATCAAATACTTTAAACTTATTTTATTTATCAAAAAAATATATTAAGAACTATTTATTTAAAAATATTGTTTTTGAAAAAACTAAGTAATCTACTATTAATCGTTTTTTTTAACAAAAATAAGAATAGTAAAGTCTCACATTTATATCTTATTTTATTGTCAGTTCAATTTGTCATTATTTTACTACATTTATCTCATTTCTAAGAATAAATAGAAAACAGTATTTTTTTCAAAAAGAAAATAAACGTTTCACAAATATCACCATACACAAAATAAATTATAAATTTGATAATTATGATATTAATGCAAACATGGCTGAACTACTGAAATCTTCTAACAGATATATTTTTTTTAGATTTCCTGCCGCAAGTCAACGTGTGTTTATACCTAAAATAAGGGTAAGCAATGATAAATGTATCTAATCGCTATTTTTTAGTGAAGATTAAATTAATATTTTATATATAACAAGGACATTTGATGTTTTATTACGACTTTTTATTTAATAATTCTTTTATTTTCGAACTTATATGAAAATTTATTTTATCAATTTTCTGAACATAGAGTGCAATATAAAGTTAGTAATTCTATTTTAAATAAAGAATATTAAATTTAAAGATGTGCATTACAACTTTTTCAATTTTTTAAATTAATGTTTATATATATATATATAATCTGTCGTCACATTATATTCCTTCCTAGAATATTTCTACTAAAAACAATATTATGAGGAAATATTTTTCATAGAAAATTAAGATTTCAAATGTGAATCAATTCCAATTTAAATTTTACCCTTTTTCATATCAATAATTTACATTTCAGAAATATAAAATTGATTTAATTAGAGTTAAAATATTGTATTTGAATTGAATATATTAAAATGTAGCACAATTATATTCTTAATAAATTAATTATGTTTAAAATTGAAATTGGATCTTTAAAAGTATTTAAAATAATTTACAAATCGAACATTGTTATTAGCATTCTTACAAACATAAAATGTATGGTTCATTTTTACTATCGTGTTTATTTAATTTTGTATTTATCAGTTAATCAATTTAAAAATATAAATTTAGGAACTGATTACAGATACAGTTACAACAGGATCATTTTTATAATTTCATCATTATGAGACTTAGTCGATACTAAACAAAATTTACTTTCATTTTGCATTCGATTTATTCTTGTATAAAACGTAAAAAATATTGAACACCGCAGGTTAATAATGAAGAAAATGCCTGTGTGTCAATTCCATTAACAACCAGTCAATATTGTTACAAACTAATGTGTATTTTTTGTTCTACGGAACGTAAATCGATACTCTGTATGTGATTGAATTAAATGTTGACAGTTACTACAGTGTTATTACATCAGATAATATCTTATTCTCGTAAAAGTCACTTTTCATAGAATTTTTTTACCTTCTTCACTTAAATATACTTTACACATCTGGTATATTATACACATTAATTGAAAGAAAAAAAAAACAATGCGTTTCCAAACCAATTATGATATTAATTTACAGAATTAATGAGATAATATGTCGACAGTTTGAAAATAAAACTAGTCCTGTTAGCTAAATTTGTCATACCTCGTTTATATGTCTTTTACAATACCACGACTGGTGTTCTGATCACCGCATTGGCTTAATGCCAACATGGACATGAGTTCAAATCCTGTAATTGTAGAGTGAAAAATGTATAAACAATAGACTGCGGTATCCAATGTCCAACGATGTGTTTTATTTATTGTTTAATTTATATTACAGTCATATATATATATATATATATATATATATATATATATATATATATATATATATATATATATATGTATGTTTGTAGTTTAACATTCTTCTTCTTGATGAACAATCGAAAAAAAAACGTGCATTACAAATCTATATTGATTTTGTTTTCAATTATCTGATTAGATTTTTTTATCTGAACTAAAATTTTTATTGTAATATTTTGTACAGCGAATACTGAAAAGTTATTACACGTTATTTATTTTTGCTGATGCTTTCATGTGCAGTTTAGAATATGAATTCGAATTTCCGTTTTAATTAAGTATCTGTTAATATTTATCATTGTACGTGTATACATAGATAGAAACGGTATATAAAATAATTGAAATGCCATTGTTTCAAACAATGTAACAGCTAATAGAAATATTTTCACTAATACGCGAGCTGGCAATTTGATTTGTAATCAATTTGAAATCTATGTACTCTATATATATATATATATATATATATATATATATATATATATATATATATTCATATTTTTTAATAATAAATGTAAAACATTACCGATTTATGTTTATTTTAATATTTGTATTGTACACAATATATAAAAAAAATATGTTTTCGAATACTTTTTATAGTTAATCGATCTGGAAATTCACGAATGTGAATAGTACTTTATAATTAAATAAAATTATTTTCTCAGTTATTATGCCAACTAAACCTCATTAAAAAAATAATAATAAACTACATATATATATATATATATATATATGTTTGTCTGTATATATGTGTCCTGCAATAAAAATTTGATTATATTTCACATCAGTACAATACCAAGCCAAAAATGAGATGATCAAAACACCTGCCACAGTCGTGAGGCTGCAAGACACATAAAGTCACCCTTATAAAAAAGTAATTTTATATTTTATGAAAATATTATCAAGAGCCTAACTTTTTCTCAAGAACAATTTCGTATTATAAGAGCTATAATCTATACATTTTTTGTCGAAAATTATCTCATTAATATCTTTGTAAACTTTTTATTGGTCAGAAATTGAAATGCTTTCAATTTAATTTATCTGCACGACAATTACTTCTCCATTTCGGTTTTTCTCTCTTGTCTCGTTCTCTCAATATATATATACATATATATATATATATATAAATATATATATAGAGAGAGAGAGAGAGAAGAGAGACATTTTAATTCCATTATATATCTACAGATTATATTAATTAAATATATCATTTCAATTATTGGTCATTTTTATAAAATAAAATTCTATAATGTCTTTAATTTATAAAAATAAATTAATTTCAAAGCTGAACCATTATTCTGTATAGAGAAGTATTTCATATTACCATTAAAATTAATAAAAATATTCTTAAGTCATAAAAGGGAATTATCTAATTATTTTTCTTCCTAGTTAATTTTTATTTTTAAATCTATTAAATATTTATGAGTATATATAACTTTATATATATATATATATATGAATTTTTAAAATAAAATATGAAAAAAACATATGATTTATATTCAAAAGGGAAAACAATTTTTTTAATAATAGTCATTATCTTCAATTTTCCTGTCTACAGAATCCATTTTGTTAAAAATGAATAACATACTCTATATGTTATCCCCAAATGTCTATTTAATTACACTAAGTATATCAATATAATTATTAATTATTAGATATTTAATTCGGTATTTAACGGAAAAGTCTGTGATTTTATTTCATTTCTGATGCTAAATTTAATTACTGTGTACAAATATAATTGAAAATAAAGAAGTACGTTGAATAAATGATTGAATTATTTAAATTTTTATAACATAAATTACAAAACATTTTATTTCAAATTAAAAACATGAAAAATCGCTTTATAGTGCTTTTATTTTGATGTCTTCTTTGTTTTATTTTTTTTATTAATTGTATTAGATTTTATAACTTCACACATACACTATATATATATATATATATATATATATATATATATATGTCTGTGTGTGTGTGTTATATTCTTTATATAAATAATATTTTTTTAATAATAAGTTAATTACTTTATAATGACAACAGTTACAAAAAGTGGGAGTGAAACTGTATAACTGTTTATATACCCGTTAGATATTTTTTTTACAATCATATATTTATATAATAATCATAAAATGAAATCTGAAAATAAGGAAATGTTTACTTTTCATATACAACTTTCTAGAAACTGAAACTTCGTTCCGATTCAAGTTGTTATTTTATGTAAAATTTGTGAAAAGATAAAACTTAATATTCATATAAAGTTTATACACAAGCACTATAATATCTGAATGTTTTATATAGTGTAAGCGGAAAGATTAATTTTCAATCGAAATTTGTATCTTTTTTTTAATGAATTTAATTTATATTCAAAGTTATTAAATCTAGAAATGAGAGAAGAAGGAACGGTTTATTTCAAATTGAAATTTTGATAGTTGTTCGTAACATACAGTTAATATATTAAAAATAAAATTATTTAATTAAATATAACAATATAACAAATGTATTAAAATATTATTCAGTTACACACAATCATTATATATATATATATATATATATATATATATATATATATATATATATATATATATATATGAACTATCTGTTTTACAACTGAAGAAACATTTTCTAACTTCTAAATTTGATTTAAACTTTTTACAGTGTTCTGAACTTAGTCAGGTAACGTAGTGATAAAAATCTCATCCCACTTAACTCACTTTGAAATAAATATGAGGGCGTGGACTTTATACGAGATCGCGTGTGTCAACTCATCAGACATTGTGTTAAGTGAACAATAATGAACTTTTTAGTAAATTCATTAATTTAAATATTTCCCTTCGTTAGTTAGATCATACGCCCTCCCGCGGCGTCGTGTTATTAAACAATGATTAATTAATCTTAAACAAACGTTAACTGTATTTATAATTTTTTTTTTTCAAAAATAAAAATATCATTTAACACTGAGTTAATGAAAAATTCATCGGTGCTCGGTGTAGTAGAATTTACAACGCACTGAGTTTTGTATGACGTTTACTTAACTGTAGAACGAAAACGTGAATGAGGGAGAACGAAAAAGAGGTCATTTTTATCTAGAAATTAATTTCACTCTAGATTGGTATCCAAACACGCACGAACTGCAAGTGCCATCATCTCCCCTGCCGGATTTTAATTATGATATCCACCGCAAGACAGTAATTGTTTTTCCAATCTAACAATTTTATCGTGTCACACCATATTATATTTATACTGTTTTTTTTTCTCCACAAACGTAAACGTTTTGTGAATCTATCACGCGAGCATAATTTGATTATGAGTTTCTAAAGTACTTCAAGTAATATTTTAATCTCGATTTCGTATATACTTTATAGATATTAAACAAGAGTATTTCTTAATTTTTGTTTCATACGTATAATTTAATAATTATTGTCTTACTTTTATTTATTTTATAAAACTTTATTATACATTTATCAATTTATTAATATAATATTAATGGAAAGTGATCAGACAACAATTCATATTTAATATAAATCCTTAAATAAAATTCTCCATTATTAAATAAAAAAAAATGTTTTGAAATTGTATTAAGATATGATTTTTAAAAAGAACTCAACACTATAAATAATCAAACGTTTGTATTTAACCACTCTGATACTGAAAACTTTTACGTTAAACATACAAACATTATAGAGTTCATAACTAAATAAGAATACAAACAAATCAAAAGCAGAAAGTCATATATATATATATATATATATATATATATATATATATATGTATATATGTATATATATATATATATATATATATATAACAAGATGATCAAATGGAATTTAAATTATTCAAGTTTCATTCATAATTTTGTATAGAAACAACTTCATGTAAATCAAAAAATTCTATTGAAATTATACAGAATGAATCATGTCTTATATCTGTCTTTTGTATTAATATCATTACTATTTAATAATTAATTAAAAATGTACAGTATAATTAATTAAATTATATATATATATATATATATATATATATATATATATATATGTATGTATGTATTGTATCATGAATATAAAAATGTATGTATGTATATCAAAAAAATTAGTAGAAGAATTTAATGAAAAAAAAATATTTAAAATTGTTATTAAACAATGTCCGAAATACCAATTAAAAAAGCTATTGATAAAATATTGCTGTTTATGTATTATTATATTCCAATATTAAAAAAAATTATAATAATTTTTACCTTCATTTCTCATTTTGTATGAATTGAATTCATAATTAATTTCTAAATACCTGAAACAAAAAGAAAATAAATATTAATCAAGTATAGTACACAACATAAGTGATGTATATTGTATAACAATAGCCAGACACATTTTTTATTATATAAATCAATTTTGAATATTTGACAAACGTGTTTTTTATAAATAAGACGACTAACTTATTTTATTATTTAATATAAAAGTATCAAGGAATTTTTAAGAATATATATTTTTACATATTTCAAACACTTTTAATTGTTTTCCATTAGTACGTTTGATTTCTATAAAGTTCGTATTTAATTAATAAAAATATGATAAATAATTAAGTACAGAAATGAATGTTTAATTTGAAAAATAAAAAAATGAAATAATATTAAAAAAATAATTATTTCAATTAAAAATAAAGCAAATTAAATATATAACTACTTTTCTTTACATTTGAACTTTCAAATTTATTATTTAAAATCTTATTATTTCACATGAGATATATTTGTTATTATCTTAGTTCCAGTTTAAGCATTTTTATGTCAATTCATACTTCAGTGTATGAAACAATATCATTAAAATACTTCTGAAAATAGTACAGATACCAAAACTGTTAGTAAAATAAACACACAAGAAAAAGATAATAGTCCAATGATAAATAATTAAATTTTAAAAGTTATTTTTAAAAAAGGTTATTAATTAAGAACAAAGACAGTGATATTAAACTTTAAAATAATTATAATTATCAATTAATTTTTAAACATGTTTAAACATAAAATATATTACTTTAATGATCAATTAACACTTAGTTATTAAGATAATCTGTATTAAAAATGTATTCATGGAGATATATTAAACTTATTTAAAATTGTATACATATCCATATATATATATATATATATATATATATATGTATGTATTAAAAAAAACACGATTCTTTTTTTAAGAAAATTGTACATAGAGAAAAGACAAAATTCTTGGAAATTTATATTGACATGCAGAAAATTTCTTTCAAATACAACAGAATAATATTCGAGTACCATATTTTACGGTCAAAATTTTAATATTCCTTAATATATAAGAAATAAAATAATAATGAACTATCAGGGAGAGATTTAATAAAAAATAATTCATAAACATTTATCTTGAACCCTAGTGAATTTAATTCAACGTATATACGCACAACTCATTTCAAGACAATTATCAAATTCTGACTTAAAGACATATCACAAATCACTTTTTGACAAATGACTTAATACTTTACACAAATTCGCAAGTAACATGTATACGAAGGCTATATAAATATTATAAATTAACGCGGGAACATGAACATAAGCTACAAGAATACGCGTCTCTTATTGTAATATAACAGTTAATTTGGACTATGAAATTAATTAAATATAAGTCTACGTTCGTTGTACCTTAAACTGTACCATATATAATGTACACACACATACCTAGATGTTTACGGGAGGTAATAGAGAAGTTGGCAGACGTGTAACTGTAGAACTGTGGCTATGAGAAATCGATAAACATGTACGAACGTGTTCGTACGTACGAGACAATAAACTAAATTGAAACAGTAATGAAAGGGATTTCGATACGTGGCTAACTAAATAGTTAAATTGGATACGGATTGTATATTATACATATAATTTCAGTACTTTATTGTGAAGACAGTTTAAAATCATAAATAATAATTAATACTTGTTATATTCAATACACTGAGAAATTCAATCAACCAGAAACGGACAAAAAACACTATCGGGAACAAACATACCAATGCACACACACACACTCATATATATATATATATATATATATATATATATATATATATATATATATAATATGATCGTTCAGGAAATAGGTACAGCAAGAAGGTTCTTGCACATCCAGTCACTTAATCTTTTGTGAATGAAATTGATAGTTAATTTACCTCTTGTTAAATGGCATATTGAATGTCATTTGAATAATAAGAAAAAAAGATATGAAATAATAAGATGAAATATGGCTAAAACAGGTCAGAAAATAAGAATTATTCATGTAACAAGATATTGAGAAAGACATTATCTATTAAAATACGTTCATTCTAAATCAAAGTAATTGTTTCAAAAACAGATGTATATTTTTTTTAAACGTTCTCGTTTTTCAAATATTCAATATGATTTCTTTTATGACAAATGATTTAAATATTTAAATATTTATTATAATTATAAATAACAAAGAATATTTATCCATCTTAAATCAATATACAGTGGAATCCGGTTATTATAATCACTCGGCTGTTATCAATCGGCTACTGTTGTTATAATCAGTCGGTGCCAAAACACTATATAAAATTAGTTAAAAATAATCTGCTTATTATAATAAAAGATTTGGTTATTGTTATTCAATTTTGATAATTAAATTTGAGGACAAACGATACGAATTGTTACCAAATTCGTATTGAATGGACATTTTCTTTGAAACTTACTTTTAACCCAAGCATACCTTTTATTTTTACATAAGTGCTTGACAAGAATTCTTAGAAAATACGTTAATAAATCTTTTCCTGAAGCGTACCGTTTACATTTCAAAACATATTGTTTCAGTGAGTGAGGATAAAAATATGCATTAATATATATCCTGTTGCGACTTCTCTTATTTAATCTGTTAAATTAAGAAGACTGTATAAAATTTCACAATTGTTTGTAATAAATTGAGTTCAAAGATGATAATTTTTAATCCCTGTTTAATGTTTTCAGCCGATTATTATCATCAAAAGTGCCAAGTCCCAAAGTGATCATAATAAGCAGATTCCACTGTATATATATATATATATATATATATATATATATATATATATATATATAGTATGTATATAATATATATATATACATATAAGAATATTGTTTATAAAATTCAAATAGTAATTAAAGTAAATATTAAAGAAAATAAATAATTGATAATTTAAAGATCAAAAAAGTGTCGAAAAAATGAAAATCTTATACTAAAAATATAAGATTAGTATAACGAATCATGTAAATAACATCATTTTTAATCATAGATGCTTTTTAAAATAAAAAAGTCATATGAGCAGCTTCGGCATTCTTTTTCCATTTCTAATTATATTTATTTTTATATAAAAAAATAATTCATACAGCTTTCAGTAGTTAATTTGTTGAGAACGTTGTCAAGATTGAAGTATATATTAAGTGTTCGAGATAATCGTATTCCTAATGAAAACTGACATATAAGATAAGATTTCAACTCATGAATAACACGCTGTCGTGCTAGTTACTCGGCAGTGATAGTGCATCAGTGTTTTTTTATTTATTTGTTTAGACTCATTCAACATATTTTTTTGAAAGTATTTTTTTATTCGATTATAGCCACTATTAAAAGAATGAATTCGAAGCTATTAAATATTAGTTAATAACTAAAATATTCATCATTTATTTGTTACTTGAATTATTTATGAAGTTTAATTTAATTCTTCTCTTGTTATAACATATTTCTGTCGTGTAACAATCTACTTTAAATAATTAATATTATAGATGGAATTTAAAAAAAAAACTGAATTTTAACTCTAAATCAAACGAACTGCAAAGTCAATCGAACACACAAACATAGATATCCGAAAATCTGGTTTTTCCGATTTGATCATCTATCAGCATTAGTCAGTGGATTATTTTTTTAGGATTTCCAATTAAACTAAAAGTTTCTAGAATAATCGATAACTGTATAAGAACCAATGGTGAAAAATTTTGAATAATCTAGTTTTCAAATGGTTAAATACACTTGTAATAAAATACCTCGAAAAAAATATTGAAAGTAAATTACTGTATGTATACAAAAGTTATTAGATATTTAACTACATAAATAAAAGTCGAATTATATAGAAAGTATTTTCAAACATTTACATTTTTTCCTACAATAAGTTAATTGTAGTCAGCCACGAATTCAACTCATTATCATTAAATATACAGACGTTTACTGGAGTTTTTATTCAGAGAAAAAAATATGAAGATATATATTAAATTAAAATCTTTTTATATTTAAATTTATTTTACATTCATTAATTATTTATCAGCAAACTGTTTACTTTTTAATAATTAAAAATGATACAAAATAATCGAAGGTAAATATTTAAAAAGATTACAGTCTTTAGACATTGAAGATTTCAAAACGCCATATTTCTTATATTTGTCATTCGAAAAGTCATAAAATCGAAACACATGAAAAAATATTCGACTATTTCGATTCAGAAAGCAACAAAATTCGTAATAAATTGACAAATCGATCGAACGACGACAGATAGATTTATATTTATAGAAAAATTTTATCGTCATTTCAAGTTTTCACAGCAAATAGTGTCCCATGTACGTGACAAATATCTTTGTTTATATATTTTTACAACATTTAATTCTTTAGAATTCTATTCGTACACACATACATATTTATTATGTATTAAATTAAGACGAGGACCTTATTACATACTAAATAATAGTGAAAAATAACGCAATTTATACATTAGCACATTGTTTTAAACAATTCTTCGAACGTTGTTATTATAGGACACATTTTTGTAGTAATTATTATTCATAAATAAGACGAAGATAAAAGAAACATTAAACTTAATTTGTGTATAGATGGATATCATATTTCATGCCACAGAAAAAATTTAATGTTTAAAAAAACTCACAGACGAAAGTCGTAATGGTTTAGAGTTTTTTTCTTATTACAATATCATAGTTAAAAAGTGCGCTGTATGTCATCTGATAATACAAATATGTATGAAATGAGAAAAAAGATAAAAAAATGATCGTTAATCAAAATGATATTAGAAGTAAACTGTTTTATTTTTATACGTAGAGTATTTATATATATATATATATATATATATATATATATATATATATATTATATGATAAAAAGAATCAACAATTAAGGAATGAAAAATAATTTAATTATTTAAACAAATCAAATGTGCACATAGATAAAGATTTAGTTTAAAAAATAACTAGAGCAAAAGAACCATAAATAAAAATATCATAACACTTTGATACATAAATAGTACTTTTTTTGTCAGTTTACGACGATTAAAAATATTTTTGATAATAAAATGAGATTAGTTTTCTTGTTTTACGTAAGAAAGGATTTTTCATATAGTAATAAAATTTTACACCATATAAAATTAATCGTCCAATTTCTTAATACCCACACAACGGAATATTTATAAATAACACTATTTACTTTTTTAAAAGGTCAGGATAAAATAAACAATGTAAAAGTGTTACATTTTCTTAACTTTTAAATAACTACATATTTAAAATAAATTCAGTCAAGATTAATCATTAGACTAACTGAAAATGTCTGTATTAAATCCTATACTAAATATTATATTAATTAATATTTTAAATTAATATACAAAAAATAAATAATATTAATAAATATTCTATTTTATTGGTTCTTGAATATTGAAAAATATTAATATCAGTTAATCTTAATTCAAAATGAACATTTATAAAATATGAATATAAATACCAATAAAATAATGAACTTTTACAATTTTCCTTAATTATAAAATTTCAAGTGTCTACATATGATCCTTTCTCTCTTTATATATATATATATATATATATATATATATATATATATATATATAGATAGATAGATAGATAAATAGATGGAGATTAATATTAATAAAATAAATTCTTTAATTAATACTACTGAATCAAAATCATATTAAAATTCACATACAATATTTTTATAACAATATTATAAATAAATAAAAATCAAAAATATTAAGTAATCTAAATTCTAAAAAAAAATCTCTACTCATGACATATACAAAGTACACATTTATCATACTATTATTTTATAATTTTGGATGTTTGTTACCCTGAAGGATACGGATTAAAATATATGGTTCGTAGCGAGGGAAAACAAGGACAGTACGATTTGTTTTAGTAGATGTGATAAGACTGACATCCTAACTGAAATGATAAATGAATTTCAATGGGAATAATTTGATAAACTGCGTAATAATTTCATAGAACTTTACTGTACGAATTTTTAATAATTCATATCACGTATGTAACACGAATTAATGATCGTGTTTAGTGTGTATTATTCGAATCAGTTGTCATGGAAGAATAGTGGAATGGTCTTACTGAAAGTTTAGTCGAAATTTACTTTATAATTTAGTATTATGAATTTTATTTCGTTGAAATATCTGTATCGTAACATAATGAATTAATTACTTTACACTGGAAATTTATGTTTTAAAATACAAATAAAACATACATCTCTTTTATATGGCATCGATATACGTTTCATACATACCAGTTGTATTTTGTATATCAGATTTATATTCAAAGTTAATATAGATGACAGATTACAAAGAGATACAGTACCAAATTTTAAAGAAAATAAATATTTGTCTTAAACGAAATCATAAAAATTTTCTTGAACTCGAGGATATTATTCACAGTTTAATAAGAAATGATTATCAATTATAATAATGATTTTATATTTAATATACTCAACACATATTCGATTGTATTTAAAAAATATATATAATTTGTCAGTTATACGTACTAAAGAATAATAAACTCCCAGGATGACAAAATATGAAAATCATCACCCCAACTTATGATTCACAATCATTAAAATTTAAAATATTTTAATTATAAAAAAAAATTAAATACTATTCAACAAATTTTACAAATAAATATAATTAAATTATCCAATCATTGACTATAAAAATCTATTTATAAATTTCTAACGACTCATTATATTTTTTTAAATTTCCAGAAAGGCCACTTATTATTTACAATAATTAAAAAATAACTATTGTTATTAAAAATAAATTTAAATAAGATGTTAATAACAAAATTTATAAAAAAGCATACTTTATATATCAAATTATTATCTATAAATATTTTTTTTAAATATATTTATACAAACTTGTTGGATTTTACCAAAAAAAGGACCTGCTTGTAAGAAACAATCGAAATTCTATTCAATTAAATGATTTTAAAAATTAACGAAAAATTTAGATAGTTTTTAATTTTAGGATAAAATTTAATTTATAAACACACACACATATATATATATAATAATATATATTAGTCTAATATTTTCATAAGGATAAATAATAATATAAATGTGCACAAAACAATTGTTGACATAAAAAGTCAATTAATCAATAAAATAAAATTACTTTTCGTAAAGTGTAACTAAAAACATATTATTTCCACAGAAGGTATAACACGAAGGAGATATACTTAAGATATAAATGGAAACAGGAAAGGCTTTTCTCCAACAGAGGAAAATTTATAACTGTAGATAACAACTGTGATGATAAATGTACTAGTTACACATAGAATAAATTATTCAATGTAGATATAATTTATCTTGCCATATAGAAATAATTATTTTAGGTATATAAACAATTGTGAGAAAAAAAACTAACAAAATAACGAATCAATCTTTTAGTCTAAAAATAATATTTTAATATAAATACTGTATAATATTTCTCCTTGTAAATGCAATATGTATAAAAAGCAGCATTGTGTGAATTATGTTATACTTTATCTATCATACTATTTGTTATACGTCAACATATTACAGTATTGTAACAGTATAAACGTTTCAAAAATAACTACATTTCATATAAAACATGGGATTAGAGTTTGTTATAAGAATTTCTTAAACAGGCAAAAAATCGTTTAGCAAAACTTAATCTCAGTTGTACATGCGAACACATTTATACATCGACTGCAATATTTGTTTGAAATTTCAAAGAAAAAATTAAAATATCCATATTCTCAGAGTAATGAAATACTTTATGTAAATAAGTAAATATATGTGAAACGTGTTTGTTTTTATTAAAAAAAATGTTTATTTTAATTGTAAAAATTTACATTGAAAGATACTGAAGAATTTTTATATAAAAAATATATTAACTTTAACGCTTTTTTAATATCATTTAAAGTTTTTCAGTGCATTATATATGCACATATATATATACGTATGTATATGTATGTATATAACATTTTAAATAATTAAATCAATGAAACAATTTATTAATTAATTTTAAAATGTACTACTTTATAAATGTTGAATATGTTTTCCATTAAATATTTCATTTATTAATGAAAGCATGAATAACACACATACACACACACACACATATATATATATATACATATATATATATATATATATATATATATATATAATATCATTAATTGTCTTCCTAACAAAAATACATTATTTTAAATAAAATAAAAACTATAAAAACAACACAAATAAAGATGAATTATTGCACACAATTTTGTTCTAGTTTAAAGAACAAATAATGAAACACGAAAAAGTCTAATAACGAAACCACATTTATGGACAAATAAATAACTGTATAATAATATAAAAATAAAGTAACCATTATGATTAATAAATGTCACGCATTCTAATAATACTGAAACAACACACCAAAGTTGTGAAAAAGTGACAACAAAAAATTAACTATATAAAATATAAAATTAACGAATTACCCATTCATTGTATCGATCATAACTGCGGAACTACGCAAACTACTTAATATTTTATAGCATTTTAAGTATTCTGGAAAAAAAATTAAGTATACGCATTAAGTTTCAGTAGGTTAATGTTACAAATTCTCTGCCTATTCTCTATAGTTTCCTCTTTACGTTATTACGAAACGTGAATATTTTATTTCGAGAAAATAAATCACAATTATTTGGCAACAAAATGGTACAGCCACGCGAACTGTATAACCCTTTTCTACTTCAATGTTATTGCTAACGTAACATTTGTATACAAACGTATATATATATATATATATATATATATATATATATATATATATATATATATATATATAGATGGAAAACATACGTATCTACAAAATATATCAAATATATAGGGTAGAACTACAGAAGTTCATAATAAAATTATTTCATACTCAAGTTAAATATTAAAATTGTATGAATTATTTAAAATATTCTTTATTGAGAACTGAATATTTTATCTTATAAGAATAATTTTTTTCTTCTATTAATATTGAATTTCTATTAAATACCAATGTAAATATTAATTATTTAATTTGTTACTATAGTTTTTATTTTATCACAACAAAAAAAACATTACCAGATCTATTTAATGGAAAAAAAAAATAATTACAGGTCATTTTTATATTTAAACGTCTCATTTCTGATATATGATACACAAATCAGTATAAAAATTCGAATATGATTGTGAATAGGAAACGAGATACAACAAACATACAAATTATCGTACAAATGATACAATGCATAAATGATTAGTACAGATAATAATATTGTGTATTTTGAACTCGAAACATTTCAGGTAGTAGTACATATCACTGAACATTTATAGTCTAAATTAAGGCCTCTTGTCCTATATGAGCTCTAAATGATAAGGGTTGCATACTACCATACACGAGATTAAAAATAACTTTAATAAATAATTAATGAAAAATTTTATACAAATGATAATATCAATACATATTAGATTGGTAGAAAAATCTTTATAGTTTATAACCTTCAAGATCATGTACATTTTTTAATTTAAGTAGTTTTAAGTGATTTAGAATTGTTGGATGACTAATGCCTAACTTTTGTGTAAGCTCTTGAATTTTTGTGCGTGGTTCTGAATATACTAACACTTTCAGTAGTTAATTGTTATGAATTGAAGAAGGAGACCCTCAATCTACTTCATCTTTAAGGATCAGCTGACAATTAAATTGATTAATCGAAATAAGTACCATTAGAATCGAGACATTTTTGCCTATTAATTACAAGTTGATTGATTCCGGTTATGTGATGAAAAATTAAAGAAGAACACTCACGACCTTCTTCACCTTCAAGGTCCTCATCCCTAGCACAAAATTTTGGAACCACCACTCGATCGTACGTTCCTTAAGAGTACCCATACCAAAAACACTGTTTCGTTTACAAACAGTTTCTACTGCTTTACCACCTCTTTTAAACTCCTATAAAAATGCTCTTATTTTCTTCTTTTTACATCTTTAATTTAATAGCTCAATTTGAAGAAAAATTAATAATAAAATATTTTTTAAACATATATTTTCCTTAAAACATCTTTTTTGGAATTCTAATAATATTTGAAACGGGAATTTTACAATAACTGTTATTTTTACAATATGCTTTGAAACGGTGTTTCAGTCATCTAGAGGTAATATATTTTTAAGTATACTATTTATTTTTTAAGTTATATAAGAATTATATTTTAAATTCAAATAATAAATTATCTCAAAATTTTATTCATGTTTTATAAACTAAAAGAGGTAGATAATAAAACATGAATATATTATAAATAAATAATGATGACTAATCGATTATTTTAATTTAATATTAAATTATTGCTTTCATAAAAAATACCTGCAATGAATTAATTTTATTTATGTATCAAATTAAAATTCTAAAATTTCCTAGATTAATTTATAAAAGACTAACAAATTTCATTTATTGTAAAATATAAAATTTTAATTATATTTAAATTATATTTCAAATTTTCAATTTCATTTGTAATTTATTTAAATTAATTTGAAAATAATTTCTTTTGTTATGAAATTTTGAAAATATATTTTATAACATAAATTATTTAAAATCATGCAAACCGGTATTGAAATTTTGATTGTATTTTAATATAGAATTAATAATAATGAATATAACATTTAAATCAAAGTATTATAAAACTAACGTAGCAAAATTATATTTGATTCTATCACAATACATTTTACACAATAGAAAATATTTGACATGTCCATAAAATTTTAAGCATACAAAGCTTACACAATACACAACTTTTTTAGTATTATTTTTATCAGAGTCATATTTTCAGTGAACAGATATGAAACTACAATGTACATTCTCTGGCTGAAATATTTTTTATACATCATTCATATAACTTGAAATAATATAGATTACATATTTTATGTTGAAATATTATCTAGCAGTAAAAAGAATAATATTCATTGATTTTTTCAATATATGCAAATAATTATTTGTTAATATAAACACTCTTTAAAACTGATTTTCAGATATTAAATTAGTTTTCTTATTATATTACAGAAGAAAGCATGTAAAATATATGAAGTTATTCATTGATCTAAGTTTTATATTTTTAATTAAAAATGTTTCTAGATTTTTTTCTCATTTAAAACGAAATTAATTACTTGCTTTATTGTACATCAAAAATTTTAAATGCATATTTATATTTCATTTTCACATTATACGATTTCGATTTGTATGTAAAGATAAAACAAGCCATTGAATAATTACAAAAATTAAAATTGTATACAGATTGACGGCTTATTCAATAATGGAGCATTATTTCATGTATTGAAATACAAAATTATATATATATATATATATATATTTCATTCAATTATAAATTTCAGTATTGAATTGTCGTAGTGAAATTAATTGAATTAATTCTTCAAATAATATATCCTTTTTCCGCTTAACTGGTTTTGAATAAATTCCCAATAAAAAGCATTACTGGCTTTACCTTAACACTCGAAAGTGGTAAAGAACAATTAATTTCAAGAAGTGATTAAAATACAACTCTTTGATCATTGAATGAGGTTTTAAAACAATTAAAAAACAATGCTCATTTGTAAATTTTCTATAATTAACGACATTGCTATTGGTGAACATTTATAACAGGATTTTAATGGAACGAAAACAAAATAGAAATTCTAATTTGGCTGAAAACGAATTGATATTTTTCGAATTCACGTTTTGTAAACTAACAAGAGGGAGATAAGCGTATAGTTGATGGTTTATCAGTACTCAATAAATATAATGAAGTACAATTTATATCTTTACACACACATACACATACACACACACATATATATATATATATACATATATATATATTAAATCTTCAAAAATAAAAATCGATGACTGAAACTTCATTGTCTTTATTAATAATAAACAAATATAGATATAATTATTTTTATAGTGTTCTATAAGTGATTCACAATTATTGATTTTATAAATAGTGTAATATTAACTGTTAAAAGATTGAATCTTCTTAGTAAAATTACAAGATTTTTATATCCCAATCGTTTTTGTCCATTAACCGAAAACATGTCTCAAATAATTACATCAATTAAATTGTTTCTTAGTTCAGTTTATTAAACAATACAATAAATATAAATAATAAGATAATAAACATTCCAGTAAAAAAGTGTACATCGTAACACAAAATCGAAAAAACAGACTAATTGACAAATAAATAAATGCAGCTTAAAATAATTCTATGTGTTATTCATATATTTTATCAATTATTTAAATATTGTGCCACTTTGATTCAAAATAAAAGATGAATTAAAATATAAATTCAGTCTAACTGTATAAGAATCAAATAAATAGCCTAAATTGGAAGAAAATGTAATTATTTGAAATTAATAAATGTATTTACAAACATATATTCATTGTTATGCAAATATGTAAATTTGTAATATCATTTTCTTTATAAGGATATATTGTCTAGTATATTAAATAAACAACCATAAGTTTATAAAGACTCATTTAATATATATATATATATATATATATATATATATATATATATATAATATTGACAAAGACATTAATTAAAACGTATTGATGAACCCACCCTGTACATGCTCATATACATGTATAAGCACACCTGTAAAGGTAATATTTCTTCGGATTCGACTGCTTTTATGAGTAGCTAGAGCAACCAAGCACTAATGAATCAGGCATGTTTGTCTCTACATTTGCAGCCTGTAATTTGCCGCCCCTATTGCCACGCCATCGACCGCCCTCCAGCAAAAGCTGAGCGCTAATTGCCACACGTAACTGTTTCGATAATCAGTAGCTGCTACCACCACGCACGGTTTCTTACTTAATTCTCTTGCTGTACAAGATCGAGATACAGTTTCACTATTACCTATCCAGAATACGTGAGACGCACTGATCACAAATAGGTGTTTGATTTCGGCATTAATGTATAAGATTATTAGTGCTAATTACCATTTCCTTCTGCGTAAGTATGTTTATATATATATATATATATATATATAAACACACACACACGCATATATATATATATATATATGCATATACATGCAGATTTAAAATATATTAAAATTTTATTCAGATTTATAATTTAAAAAGTATTTTTTTTATTTGAAATGTAAACAATACCAAACATAAGTATTATATATATATATATATATATATACAGTAGTTATACATTTATTTGTAAAAAGGGAGAAAGTGAAACAAATAAAACATACTTAATTATCTGATGAAATAATCATGAATGTGTAATGATATTATACCATCAAATTAACATTTAACAAGAACAAACATACATGAAGATACAAACACATGGCCAATTTTGCATATTAACATCATCATTAGTCTCTTTCAGTACATTTATGGACAACTATTACAAGTACTGGTGTATATATATATATATATATATATATATATATATATATATATAATGGTGTTCAATATCTAAGTTCTATTCAAATGCTAATTATTTCTTAACCCATTTTTCTAATAGTTTATTCAATGTATTCTATGAAAACGAAAAATTGAATCTATTGTAAATGCCATTAATACCGTGAAATGAATTAAAATAGAAAAATATTTTTTTTAATGTGAGATTACTGTCGGAATTTATTTAAAATATATCAATTAAATGTCAATAGAGATGAAAATGAAAAATTCTAAAGGTTAATTTACCAAAATTGAAAGAAACAAATTTCTACACGATTTTAATTAAATGCTATTATTAAGTGTTTAAAGTGATGTGAATATATAAATACCGTTCGTTTTATAAAAAAATTTTTCCTCAAAAATCAACTACTATACTGAAACACTGTATAAAAGTATTTTCTTTTTTGTTTTTCTGTTAAAAAAGAAATGCATTTTGTTCAAACACATTGTTTATGTTTATAAAATAATGTATAATTTTTTATTTAAAAGCATGGGTGTTTTCAAAAAAAAACGTACAAATAGAAACTCCAAAAAAATTTTAGTTCTTTAATTATTTTAAATTCCTTACTTCAATACTAATTTAAAAATATTTATTTAATTTCTTTCGAATTTTTAAAATGCAAATTTGCACTTTTATATACAATCTCGCTCAAAAGTGATCATAGATTAGACTTATCATTTGATGAATATATGTTTTCGAAATACACGTATGTATATATATATATATATATATGTATATATATGAAATAGGTTAATTGTCTTGAGTTTTACCCACACATATTCATATCAAAGTGCTATACGAAAATTAAAACTCCCATAACAAATAAAGCATACAGGCCACTATGCAATAAAGCACAATGGTACACACATAGCTAATACTAAAATCCCTCTAACAATCTGCGCCCACAGATATTCGCACAAGGGTTTGTTATATAGGGAATGATACGGAATATATATATATATCGTTATACAGACGTACCTAGGTAATAGAGTACATGTTAGATGACTAAAGAGGGGTGAACTGAATGCAAGGTAGCACAGGTGCGAGAGAACGTGAGCCTTTTTCGCGTACAACCAAATACGGCTGATCTCTGAACTAAAAATAATGTTAATTCCAGTTACGGCCGTATACCACACTACATTGCACTAACTGTAACGTGCTACGCGGAGTCGAAACAGAGCCGTAATTGCACTCCGCAAATAAATATTAGAGATAAAATAAATGAGAACTAGAATATTTAAGATTATGGCTTTTATCTCTTTTTCTTTTCCTTTTTTTAGGCAAAGCTCATCTGTTGTATATTTTCATTATTCTTCAGGCTATAGCAATAACTGTTAACATGTAAACATATATATATATATATATATATATATATATAATTCTTTTTTAATAATAAAAGATATCAATAAGAGTATAAATCCGTGAATTAATACTTTTTTCAGTTTAAATATTGATACAAATAGTGATGATTGAGAACGATCAAAAAATAATTAAATGAGACACGTTCTCTAAATATAAAGAGTAATATTAGCTAATAATTATCAAAAATATTTAAATGTATATATATATATATATATGTATATATATATATATATATAAATATTATAAAATATATGTAAATATTTTCAAATTTGGAAATGAATAATTAGTTATGCAAAGTTCCTCCTATAATTATTAAATATCAAGAATAATATATAATATTATTAAATGATCTTTAAAAGAGTAGCCTCATTTAAAAAAAATCATATAAATTCAGTTAAAATACGTTTGTACTTTAATTTACAACAAAACTTATTTTTTAACAAATTCTTTGAATCGTCTTTTATTTAAAAAAGTAAAGAATAAAAATATGAAACTATAGTTAACGTAGAATTATATATATATATATATATATATGAATATAAATATATATATATATAAATATTGTGTTAAATAGTTTTCATCAATTTTAAAAAAACAACAAATAAATTAATGACTTTTATTTTAGGATAATCATTATTTTGATATTTGTATATTACTATAGTTATGTATATATATATATATATATATATATATATATATATATATATAAAGAACTAATCTCAATAATTATATTTAGTAATGATTTTAAATGCATATTAGTACTTTATTAATATTACAAATGTCAATTTAAAATACTAGAAGTTATAAATAAACTGAATATTTTATTAAGTAATATACACAGACGTCTCATGATAAATAATACGATGTTACAATGTATAATGTTTTGATATTCTTTTGTGTTTATAATTCATTAACATTATTTCTCGTAAAAATTAAAAAAAGATATTTTTTTCATAAACTTAACCTTAAAATAACATTATAATTGAACTATAAAAAAGAACAATTAATGTTTTTTGTTATTAAATGTATATACGTTTTTTTTATATATTTTATACCCCTTAATTATTACAGTGGGGGTAGCGGTTGTATACGCACCGTCCTTGCTACAACCCTGAGTAGATCAGCCTGTCCCCCTCAGCCGGAAAGAGTAGAATTTATAGCCAGTTAGTGTGTAGCGACAGTCGACCACTCTTATATATTCTTATAGAGGACGCTTAAGAAAAAGAGATAGGAGTGTTGCGCAAAGACATGCAGCAAGAGTAGCACGATTTATTCTCCTTAACGTGGCGCCGTTAAATATTTGATGAAAAGTAGCAAGTCTGCATGTAGTGGGATTATACTCTAATTTTGCAATGGAATGTTGTATTAACTATTCCGTTATACGCCGTGGTTGAATTATGTATGCCGTTTCTTAAGATTAAGAATACGCTTTTCGAAGTTAACGTCTACGTTAATCCCGCTTATTGAATTTGCGCGTATCGTTATAAAAAATGGACGAAATTAGCTTTTTGATTTATTAACAAATGGTCATTATGAAAGTGTTATTTATAAAAGTAGGCATATTTCAAAGTTTCACAAAACTTTCAACACCAACAGTAAATTCAGATTTATTCGGATTAAGAACGAGTTAAATGTAAAATCATATTTCATTTCCTATTTTATATACAGTTTGTAAAATGCTTTTTACACAATCTATGAAGTCTAATACTATTCATTACGCATAGTATATTATTTTATTTCAAATAGTAACATGATCATATTTGAAAATATTAACAATAATTAATTCTTTCATAAAAAAAATACACAAATGTAATAAATAATTTAATCAGATAGATAACTCAGGAGAAAATATAATTCAAATGTCGTTTTAAATTAAAGAACACTTCAATTATATAAAATCATTATTGAATCAATTAAATTATCGATACTTTTTTGTAATGCAACATTTACGATAATCTACTTGCATGAATTAGAGAAATAATGCAGAATTAATTAGAAAATTACTAAACAGAAACAATAATAAAATATATTTCGAATAAAAATGAAAATAAAATATAATATGCACGGAACCGTATAAAAATATACAATACATAAACTTTGTGGTTGAAACATTTAAACTGATTAGCAATAGATATTATTTTTTTAGAAAAAAGACAAGTAGATAATTATTTTCATATCTATTTAGAACTTCCTTAGATTATTTCCCAAATGGAAATAAATATTTAAGTGTACAGTTATTTTCAAACAGGTTTAGAAACTGTTAAACAGAAATTCTAAATATAAATATTTATATATATATATATATATATATATATATATATATATATATATATATATATATATATATAAGAAACACGCGTGTTTGCGTGTATAAATACATGCGTGAGTATGTTCACGCATTTATCTTTACTTTCTGAAACCACGAACCGCTCACACTATCCACTTATAAAAAATTAATTTTAAAAGAACAGTTATTAAAATGTAACATGTGATAAAACTCGTTTAACCTATTTACAAATATGACAAATACAATGAAGATATTTTTAATAACAGTTATATAAAACAGCTCATTAATTTATAAAATGTAAACTTTTATAATAACTCTTAAGATAATACTTTATCATAATGTGTGCAATGGACACGTATCAACATGTTTACAAGCTCTATATTGCACTCATGCCACTAATACATGTTTCACTTTACATGTAAATGAGCTTTAAAACTTAAATCATAAGTAAGTAGATTGCTGAGAAAATTTTATAAGATATATTTTTATGAAAGTAATGCTTATATATATATATATATATATATATATATATATATATATATATATATATATTTGTAATGATTTTAAGAAGGCATAGTATATGCATTCAGAAGAAATATTCCATATCTATTTCAATAAATTAAAATATATTCATTTTTATTCTTTTAAAAGTTAAAAAAAGTTATTCATATAAAACTTATTATTTATCTTGAAAAAATTACAATTATCAATCTAAATTTTAATAATATAAGAAATATAAAATCTTTCAATCAGAACTTAGTATTTAAATAATTATGTATAAAAGCTTTAAATCGAACCGACAATTTAAATATTATAAAATTATATACAAGATAGAATAATTTCTGTTATAATAATTTTTATAAATGTAAGTTTCAATATAATTTCGATTACAGCAAACACAAAAGAACTGTTAATTGAAAAGCATATACTAAAACAATTTGAAAGAAACCGACCATTACACTTATCGAGTATATAATTTTAAGTTGAAATTAAACTATCCGCACGCTAACAATACCGTTATCAATAACATCAATACACAGTGGAATAAACTGAACTAACGTTGAGAAAATTCACAAGGGTAGAATTCTCGTAAACGAGATATGACACCGTTGAATCAAAGATAACATTGAAAGACACACACGCTACCACTAACACTGGTGTGTATTTTCATACACGATGCTTAGTACAGGGTTTCTGTATTTCGATATATACAAGGATTTAAGTTACTGGCAAAAAGATTGTCTTGATGAAAACTTATCGATATTTAACACGTATTTATTTGATTTTTATCACATCAAAACATATCGTTTATTTAAAAGTGGTGTTCCTTTTATATATTATTTTTTTTCAATCCGTATTTCCATATACAACCTTATTGATTAGTTTATTACGAATGCCGTTTTTGAAGAATAAAACTGTTCTTATGATAAAAAATATATTTTTTTAATATAATCGTCTATAAAAAAACATTACAACTAGTTATGTTTTTAAAACGTTGGTAGAAAAATAATTCCGGTTTATGACATTCAAATTCATATACATTTTTCTCAGCTAGCTATTTTAAGTGGACCAAAACTGTTGGATGACTAACACCTAACTTTTGTGAAAGTTCTCGAATTGTTGTGTGTGGTTCTGATTCAACTGAAGCCTTCAGTTGGTTGTTATGAATTGAAGAAGGATAACTGCGACCTTCTTCATTTTTAAAGCTCTCGTCCCCAGCACGCAATTTTTAGAACCACTATTGCATGGTACATTCCTACAGTACCCACACCAAAAGCATCGTTTAAATTACGAGCAGTTTCTATTACTTTACCTTTCATTTTAAACTCATACAAAAAAATACTCATTTGTTTCTTTCCATCTTTAATTCAATACACCAATTTAAATCAAAAATTAATATAAAAACCAAAGTCAATATAACTAAAATACAGACCGAAAATGCACTTTAAAATAATATTAACATGGACACGATGAAATTACACTCTCATTGAAAAAAGTAAGGTTCGAATTCAGAAAACAAAACCGCAATTTTTTCCCTACCAACCTGATAGATTTCTGACAAATATTCGCAAGAAACGTGAAATATATTCTTTAATTTCATTTTAATTCTATTATTTTTTAAAAATGTGTAAATAAATGTAAAAATCTTATCTTAAATGATTTTAATAAAAAGGAATTTCATTCATTTATAAACAATATCTTATAAAATCAGATCATTAGATATTAATTATCTAGTAGTTTATTAAAATTATGATGTATTTTATGAATTTTCAATTTAATAATTATTAGGTTTATAGGAAAATAAATAGCAAATAAGAGCATTTTTTTCAAATTAGGCTTTCGATTTAAAGATAGTAAAGAAGTAAATAAGAGCAATTTTTTGTATGAGTTCAAAACGGATGGTAAAGCCACAAAAACTAAACAATCCTTTTGGTGTGGGTACTGTTAAAGAATGTAAGATTACAAAAATTTTGTGCTAGGAACAAGAGCCTTGAAGATGAAGAAGATTACAGGCGTCTATCTCCAGTCCATAACGACCAACTGAACGCCTTATTTTAATCATAACCACACACAGCAGATCGAGAGCTCACACAAAAGTTCTGCGTTAGTCATCCAACAGTCCTGGACCACTCAAAACAGCTAACTGAGAAAAATGTATATGAATTTGAAGATTATAAACCGCAATTATTTTTCTACCAACCTAATACTTTAACTTAAACAGTTGATAACTACATAACTACAAAAAGTAATAATAAATTATGAAGGTTAATAATTCTTCAAATCATTCATAATTTTTTACAAAGAAAAACAAAATGAGAAAAACTGTATACATATATTTATTTCTCTGTAACTAATGTTCAATTTATTAGTTAGTGATCAATATATTTTACAACAATTAAGCTATCATTTGCCTATGATTATCACATCAATTGTTTTTCTCTATCTACACTGTTATTTATTGAATTATAAAAAATAGATTTACGATACATGTACATATGTGTATATATATATATATATATACATATAATATTTGTAATATATATTGAACGTTAAAATAAAAATAGTACAAAGAAAATCGTAAATCGATAGGTGAAATAAAATATTAATAAACATTTATTGTACTAAAATATTAAAATACACATTCGAATAGTTCAAATACTAAATGTTGTACATTTAACATACATCGTGTTTTAATCTATTCATACATTATAAACTCGTACGTTGTACCCGCACAATGTAGCATTTCCATCTGAGAAATGATTATTTCCATAGGTTTAAATGTAATCAAGACAACACCCTAACTAGTAACCTTGTCCTCAACCTGCCTGTCTGTTTTACAACGATATGCATCCCGCTCGTACTTACAACGTTCTTTTACTACCCTATCTCACCGATGTGTCTCGTAACGGGAATACTATTATAGAGTATACAAACGCCTTTCGTATTGTCAAAGTAATTATGCATTCGTAACTAAAATTACTTAATTACACCTGGCATGTCTATGAATAGTTTACATACAACGGAAGCTTTGATCTTCTTTCGTAACAGTGTGTACTTTTTTCAAACATTAATGCTCTTAAAACTACTCGTTTCTTGTTTGGTCCTGTTATAATAATATGTTTATTTCTTTTTATACGAACGTTATACTTGTTTTGTTATGAATAACGTATTCGTGAAACGTGTTCTATATAAAAGCTTCACAATAAAATTCAGGAAACAAACGTACAGCTTTTTTTCTTCATGTTTCATTTCATTCTTTCATCGGATATAAATTAAAAACACAATGTAATACTGTTTTTCTATCTGTAATTATTCGTCGATGCGATATGATTTCATATGTATAACATGAATATTCATACAAACACAAAATTATTCAATGAATGAAACTACAAGCTTCATAAAACTTGTTAAATATTCAAAAACAATAATAATTCACTTCGCTTTTCAAAATCGTGCTTAACCTATTTTTAATAATAGATTTAAATATATTAAAATAAAATACTCGACGTCAGTGAAAAGTTTATTACCTGTTTTATAAGAAAGACAAGAATTAAAATTCGTTGAAAACATTTTTTCTGAGTTTTTAATTTGGTCTGTAATAGAATTTTAAATATTTACAAACAGTCATAATATTAGACTGATGGAAAAATAATTGCGGTTTTTGTTTTCTGAATTCTGACCATATTTTTTTTTCAATGAAAGTGTCATTTTATCGTGTTCATGTTAATATTATTTTAAAGTTCATTTTTCGGTCTGTATTTTGATAATATGAACTTTATTATTATTAATTTTATTAGATAATTATTAATTTTGCTTCAAATTGGACTATTGAATTAAAGATGGAAAAGAAACAAATAATATCATTTTTTTGTTTGAGTTCAAACCGGATAGTAAAGCAGCAGAAACTGCTCGTAAACTAAACGATTCGTTTGGTGTAGATACTGTTAAAGAACCCACGATGCAATAGTGGTTCCAAAAATTTCGTACTGGATACAAGATCCTTGAAGATGAAGAAGGTCGTGGGTGTCCTTCTTCAGCACATTACGACTCACTGAATGTGTTAGTTGAATCAAAACCACGCACAACAATTCGAAAACTTATACAAAAATTAGGCGTTAGTCATCAAAAAATTCTGGACCATTTAAAACAGCTAAGAAAATCAAAAAAGAGGAAAATGTATATGGATTTGAAGACCATAAACCGCAATTATTTTTCTACCACCTAAATAGATATGAAAATGAATTATTTATTTTAAAAATAATAAAGTTTAATGGATGTAAATACCAATACTTCATACTATAATAAACTTCTTCGATTTTTAATAAGAAAGGAAAACTGTTAAGTATTGTAAGTTTAATCGATACAGACATTTTATTTAACGTAATTTTATATAAAAGTCAACATTTTTATTTCTCAGACTAAATATTATTACTGTTTCAATGACTTTCAATTACATGTGAAGAAATCGACATGAAGTGTCAAAAAAATTATACCTTAAATAATATAAGCGTTTAATTGTTTTCATAATGATTCATAAAATTTGTACGATATCTTTATTAACTAAGGTTATATATATATATATATATATATATATATATATATACATATACATATACATATACATATATATATATATATATATATATTTAAATTTGAAAATTCAAAAAGAAAATATTTGGTAAGAAAATATCTCTCAAATATAATATGTGACTGGCCATACAAAAACCTGCTTATAAAATATCGATCCACACTTGTGTAAACCGAAAAGGATAAGTTGAATAAAAAATAGAATTAAAATCGTACGCTTACGAATAACGAATTTCACATAGACTTTTTTTAAGAGTAACAATTGTTTAAGACATGGAATTTTTAATCAAAATAGTTATTTGACAACGTAAACAAAATGATTATAATTAAACCACATCTTGTACGATATACTTTTAACAATATATAATTTTGTCAATTATGATTATAGAGAGGATATGCATTTATATCTATATATTTAATTCATCGATTTTTTTATTGTTTTTAAACATGTGTTTGAAAACGTAATGAACTATAGAAATTATGAGACCTATATAAATTATAACATATATATATATATATATATATATATATATATATATATATATATATATATATATATATATATATATATATATATATATATGTATATATATTTGAAATTAAACATCTTTTTACTTATATATTGAACATATTTTTCAATATCAATGATTTTTTTATAAAGAGAACTCTGTCCAATTCATATATAATTCTCTATGTAATTTATTTTTAGAAACATCCAATAGAAAAAATATATATCTTTAACATGAAGTACAGGAAAAGATTTGAAATTTTACAAAATATATAAACTGAAAACTAGATTTCTACAATTGTATTCTATAGTATGTGTAACACTTGTCATTATTATTAATTTCTCACAACAATAAATCGCTATGTATTTTATAGAAACGAAATAACTTTAAATATTATGTTTTAAACAATATACCTCTTATAATTACTATATACATATATATATATATATATATATATATATATATATAATTATTTACATATTTCAAAAAAAAAAGATTTATTTATTTACACATTTTAAGAAATATAATAGTTAAGAAAACTATAATTAAATATTAATTATTAAAACATAATTAAATATATATATATATATATATATATATATATATATATATATTAAATATTATTATTAAAACTAAATATCATTTAAAATAATACATACTACAAACTATATCGATCTTTTTATTCTAAAGCGAACAAAAAAATAAAGAGGATCATTTTGAAAATTAAATGCCTTACTGTGCACATTCAGAAAATGTACTTTGTTATCTTTTCAATAAAATCCAGACAGAATATTATTTCTTTTTTAAATATGTCTAGTATTCTAAAAATCATACATAAAATTGTAACTACGCCTTATAGATATGTACATTAGTACATATATATATATATATATATATATATATATATATATATATATATATATATATATATATATATATATATAAATGTAGGTTTGTACAAGTTTATACTCTATGGGTCTATGTTTATATAAACGAGTACATATGAATTATATTTAAAGTCTAATTTTCGCCTACATAAGATATTTATTGTTTAAATGAGATCCTTTGTCCGACAGGCTTGTGTTGACGTACTGAACGCGTTCCTTTACTAATCCGAACAAGAAAGCATATGTTGTTTTTCGTACATTTAAGCATTAAACGACAACAGTATAATACATATTATATATATATATATATATATATATATATAAACATAGATGTATAGTGTGTGTATACGTAAGAATATGTACATGTGAGCCTGATGTTTGTATACTGGCGAAATTTGCATGGAGCGTTAATCTGGGCGCGTATATAAACTTGTGTAAATTGCGTGTGGATTAGTTTTCGCTTTCGTGGAGAAGAACACACAGCTACGAAGACTACGACGTTAACAAGTGCCGTGGGCGCCGCACGACGTCGTTGTCTGTTGACTACCTGAACACTACCACCCCTAACATTAAGGCCGAATACCACGTCCTCCCATCTACGGTTACCACGGCGAGTACCCTACCTACCGTGTACCCGTCTCGCAGTATACCATTCTGGCCGAAGTACGTGCGTGACGGAACCCCGACATCGCGGCTTTACATCTGAGGCTCATTCATATTCAATCGCAATATCCTGCACGTTTTTCTCACTCGCAATAGAGAACAGTGTCGGTTTCACGTTGTCAAGCACATTATAAAGTGAAGATCGCGATACTTGCGCATGTTACAGGAACAATGGTTAGATGGTACATTGACAATTGGACCGACATCAGAAGGATAAAGGTTCTGAACTGAAATGACCTACTTATCACGGATTCTTATAGAATTGCCATTTCATATATAAAATATTTCAAATTTAGTGTCTGCTCATATCTGATATTACCATCTATGTTTTGTTGTTAAGCAAAGAACGTGTATGTAAATGAAAAGAGGAAATCACGAACTGAACTGAAATCTGCTCACGATTGACCTCTTCAACATAAATTTTATTCGTAATAACTGAGCAGCTATCGTAACAAATGTGCTCTCATGGACGTTCCATGATAATAAAACAATATAAACTCACTTCAACCTCTAGTAGAAATTAAAATATCAGCATAAATTTACAAGAAGGAATATGAAATAGATTTCAATCGCAATTAAAATAGTTTTAATATATTTTTGAAAATTCACCGAATAAACACAATATATAATAAATTACTAAATGTTCATTTTTAATTTTCAATAGCAAAATTGTATAGTATAATCATTTAACAATTTCTAAACAGTATTCTTGTAATTTTCAAAAAAAAAATAACAGAGAAATCTAATACTGAAAAACAAATAATCTAATAAGTATATTTAATTTTTAAAAATGTATTTTTTAACAATTTCAAACGGGTACTTTTTCATTATATTGATTTTATTACATTTAATTTTTATAACTCTCGAAACGTTAACACAGAGAAATCTAACACGAAAAACAAATAAACCAAAAAGTATATTGAATTTTTAAAAATGTAAAAAGCACTTATGTATTATATGTATATGTGTATATATATATATATATATATATATATATATATGTTTTACCATATAAATTACATATATATTTTGAATCTAACGTAGTCAAAATTGAAAATTAGTAAATGATATTTTTAAAAATATAAAAAAGCACTCAACATTCAAAATGATCAAATATTCTACTTTAAATATTTTTATAATTTAAAATTTTAACGCACTTTAAGTTTCATTTAATATTGAATATTGTATAACTTTAATAAAAAAGGATATTGATATCAAAAATATATATATATAAAATATAAAATTATATTAAATTTCAAAATAATATTACAGATCAATAACAACTATTCTATAGATAAAAAATATCAGAATTAACAATTTAAGGCTTTTTCATAGATATAAATCTTTTTTTAATAAAAACTACTCCTATTTATCAGTCTAAAATATTTTGTTTAAATGATGAGAATGTAATTTTTACAAAATAAAATATAAATTATGATTTTTTCACTGACGTTATAATTCTTTATGGAATCTAATTGATGTGATCAAGATAATTGTAAACATTTGTATAAAGGAAATGAGTTATAAGAATAACAACATTTTTATATTGGCTAATTATAAAGAATTCACCTGAGATATGATACTATTAAGATTTATTTCCTTGGAATAAATAAGGAAATTAAAAATCAAGATAGTATTCAAAACGTGATGCACAATTTAACTCACGCGAAAAATAATCAAGAATGATAGCCAGTCTGCAGATATCTTTCAACTCATAAATTAAGTGTTTTGATAAAAAAAAATAATATAATTAAGTTGGAGATAAATTAGAAAATACTATGATAAAAAAATTCTCGGTTTTTAAAGTAAAACTGTAACAACTTTCTATAATTTTTATAGGCACACACACACGCATATACATACATATATATATATATATATATATATATATATATATACATATATATATATATATATATTTAGAAACGCATCTAATTTTGTTTATTCCTAAAGCTTATACAAAAAATCATATTTTGATTTTAAAATAGTATATAATATATTGATTTTAAAATAGTATATAGTATATAAATTTAAATACTAAATCGATAACAAGAGAATTATACACACACACACACATATATATATATATATATATTTCTAACAGTAATATTCGTTGAAATATAAAGAACTGAAAAATTATAATAAATTTTTATCTGTTTTTTATTAATTTTCATGTAATTAGTATCTCTAAATGTGATTACATTTTCATATGTTATAACAAATTAAATAGTACAATATAAATTCTTCTTTAAATATGCAATTATCACTTCTTCAAATAATATTTCGGTTAATTATTTGTATATAAATTATGTAATAAATAAAGGAAAAATGTTTGAGTAGTTTAAAAAACTATATACTTTGAAGAAGTAGTTTATTTTTAAACAGCACAGAAAAAAAATATGTACTAATTATTATTTTCTTAATTAAATAAGAACATCTTATTAAAAAATATTTTTTTGTATTAATTTAAAATTAATTATAGTACACTAAAAATACAATTACTTTAACTCTTTTTTAAAAATAAAATTTCTATAAGTACATAGTAAAAAAAGTCTGTACATTTTTTCTGATAATTTTTTTTCTATAACGTTTATCTTTGAATTACAATACTGTTCTCTAAATAAAACGTGTTTTATCTCTATTCACTATAACGCGGAATTTATGTTACATATAACTTTTGGATGAGTTTACAATAGAATTTATATGTTTTTCTTTTTTTTTAATTATAAGAAAATAATAGATATAATATATATATATATATATATATATATATATATATATACATATTTATATATATATATATATATATATATATATATATATATATATAAAGAAGATAATTAGAAGTAAGAAAATTTTTACTATTTATGAGTCTGAAATTGAGTTATAGAAAATCGTATTAGTGTGTTAAAGGCACGACCGTTATTAATTTTAAGGAACCTATACTGCACAAAACTTTCAAGTGACATACCGTTAGACATAACTTACACGAGTTATGAAGGTAGTTTCGAATAAAAATAGAGGAAAAACTCGTAGCTATCACATATACTAGCTTACGTGACTATAATTTATAACTTGAGTAAATTTGCCGTAGGTAAAACGTATACAGAATTAGCAACAGAAGTTTGGCTTCATCCTACCTGTTCCACTATCCTCATCAACAAGCGCAAGCCCTAATCATTATTATCGCTAGTCGTTTACAAGACGCTGTCATAGTACACTCGGGATGGGAACAGTATGGTGGTTGTGAGTTGGGGACGGTTGTTGTGGGGTAAAAGAGGTGGAGGACAAGACGGTGGTAGACGACACTCTTGTCACTGTCATTGTACAGTGGCGCCACTGTAGTCAACTTCGTGCCGACAGATGACGCACCGCGGGAGGACATGAAACGTACATTAAGATTTACAAATGTAAGCGTTATAAATTTGCTTTGCTCGACTGTCATTTCAAACGTACCTACCTATTTCATCACAAGTGTTTGAATATGTTATTTTGTTTCGTATTGTTAAGTCGTGCGTCTCAACTTACTGCTTTCATTTATACAGAATGGCATAAAGGTAGAAAGCGATATACATTAATGGAACACATACACCAGGCAGCGAAAGCATTTTAGTTTTAAATACTGTGATGTATGGTTTAAAGTGCCAATAATAGAAAGTTCTAGTACCAATTTTCAACTGTAACATGTTTGATGCCACGAACTAGAACTGAATAACTTTAACTGATTAAAAAACATAGAATATTGACGGCAAAGAATTGCTTTTTCACCACTTCAAATCAAATTTAACAGAATGAATTATGATTTATTACTTTCTGCATACGTAGTTTTTAATATATTTAACTCAGCTGCACTATTTTCATTGAAGCGACAATATTTTCTATTTCTCCGAATAAATAAAATAAATTTATTTAAATCTCATATCATAAAAAAATTTAAAAAAAAATCATTATATGATATTCAAAAAACATATTCATACATTAACATTTACTTCCACATTACCATTTATTTTATTGTGTCTACAATAATAGCAATTCTATCTACTATATATATATATATATATATATAAACTGATCATTTAAATGCTTATCCATAAATTCCAACAATAAAACATTCAAGTATATAATTGTATTAAAAATATTGAATGCAGCAAGTACCAATCTTCAATAAGTACTGTATTTAATAAAAGTGCAATTATTATAACGAGATTAATTTTCAATCTTGTCTCCAGTTATTGGATGTATAACTGAACTAAAACAACACTTTTTAGAGAATTATCCAATAAATTGTAACTGTAGATAAATTGTGCACTTGTCAGTCTACCTATAAACAGTGATTTTATATCGATTTTCAATATAGAAATACTACTTCAAATTATCGTTTTATCTAATCATTTTACATGAACTGTAGTGGTTATTCATCGTATGTAACTTGCAAACAAAAACTATATTCAATCACTTTCTATACACAATGTACTACTATAATATACAATAGATTGATGATTTAATAACTGATATGCTATTTTCCGAACCAGTAACTGGAATCAGAATTAATTACAAAATTAAACTCTTATTTTTTAGTTATTCCAAAAAATAAATGAGGATTTCACAAAAAAATAATTATCATATATTTATTTCTGGTACTTTTTGTTCCATCATATCTGCAAATTATTACGAATATTAAAAAATATAGTTTGTATTTAATATAGACACAAGAGGATAAAGTTTTAATTTTTATTTAATGTTATTAAAAACGTTTAAAAGTACTGTAAGCAAATTTGTATCAAATAAATATAAAATATAATATTTTGTTAATGCTACATTGCGGTCAAATAACGTACTTACAAAATATATAAAATATAATTATATACTTCAACAAAAACAGACCTATATTTGATGTCATTCATTTAAAGAATTATGAGTACCCTTGTCACAAACCTTTAGAAAAAGTTCGTTTAATTGTGTCATATTTTGTTTTCTGCTCTAATATATATATATATATATATATATATATATATATATATATATATATCATATTTTTTATAATACTTAACGTACTAATTTTATTTGACGTTTGTACTTTTAATTATTATTATTTTTATTCTTCAACTTTATCACAAAATTTATTTTTAATAACCCAATTAATACTATTTTATCTTTTATAATACTGTGTTTCATTTATAATACTTTCAATTATATCTTATTTTATACAAATATATAAGTGGATTTTGTTTTATAATATACTGAATTTAACTATATTAAAATAGAGAGAACTAAACAAGTAAGAAGTTTTTCTTTTTATTGAAAACATCATTTTATACAAACTTTATAATACAAGAAGGTGAATATAGTATAAAATATATTACAAAAATTCTAATAAATTGATTCAAATACAACTAATAGAATAAAAAAATAACTTTCAGTGTTTAATCATATATCTAAATCGAATTATAATGGATTATTTCCACTAATCTATTTATAACAATATATTAATGTAGTATTTAATTATTAATAATACATTTGTATAATAAAATAAAGGCAATTATGTTGAGAACCATATATGGAAAAATTCATAATTGACTGAAGAATAATCTGTAGATATAAAATAAGTTCTTTTTCACTGAAAATTCAAAAAAGAGTTTTTATATTTTATTTTTTATTGCAAATGTGTCTTAAGAAATTAAATATAGCTTTGTGAATACAATTATTTGTTTTATAGATTTCTTAAAAACCCTTTCTATTTGGATATTTTCAATTAATCAATCATTTAGAACTGTTTAGAAATATATTATAAATAAAAAATATCTTTATATACATAGCAGATGCTTTAAATATTTTCAAATCAAATTTTAAAGCATCCAATTAAAGATACGACTGTACGAGTAAAATAAGTGAAATAAAATTATATTTATATATGTATATATATATATATATATATATTGTTTTATTGGAATTCAAATTCCATTTCTGTTTAACATATACAGAAAATTTAATTACAATCAGGACAAATTTCTTATAATTGAACTAACATTTTGATTCAATTTAATTTTTTTTAAGTACACATAGCCCGTTGTACGGCCTTTCATCCAGAACTAAATAAAACAAACATTAAAAGAAATCATTTACGCCCGATGGCTACGCTCTTAGTAATTGAAGGAAAAAGAAGTAAAAACAGAAAAAGGAAATTAGATTGCGGAACGTAGACATTTTAATCGTATATTCCGTCAGTTTGAAATTAAAGAAAACAAAGTAACACGACGCAGAATACAATGTCAGTATAAAAGTAGTACATTAAGGTAGAAATACAGATAGACAGATCTAATACCTGCCTTCATCAACTGTTTCTCTTAAGCTGGTTGCAGTCAGAGCTTCCTGGCGTCTTGGAACTTTAAAGCTCGAGCTTCGACAAAACAGCTTACATAGCACACAAGTCATGTAATTTGTTACAGCGGTGCTTTAGCGTTTAATTTATCACAGACATACTGCTTATCAAATAGTTTGTGGCTGTGTAAGATGCCCTAAAACCTTGTTATACCTACTCCGCGAGTTTTCACAGGCGAAAATATTCCGGACGCATTAATGAATTTTATTGATTTATTATGTTGCGCTTCGTAACCAGTTAACTCGTGAAAATAAAGTTATCTAAAAGGAAGCATTTACGAGAATCTTTTTCTATAGTTATTTTCTTATTTCGCTCTAATTATTTTATGGCGAACAGAAAATATTTTCTTTTATCCTAAATAATATTTTATTCGGTTTTGAAATGACTTTATGTATAACTAAATGTATACAAATTGTAAATAAATGTATATCACGAACAAACATAACAAAATCATTTTCACAAAGATTATTGGTTACAAATGTATTTGATCATAAAGTATAATTATTGGATTTTCTTTTGAAATAAATTTGATTTATTTCTTTTTTGATACTTATTTCCCAAAATAAATACCCTCAATTTAAAATTGGAACTATAATATTCTTGAATTTATTCACTTAATTTCAGTTTAACAAAATATTAGTTATATAAAATTAGTATATACTGTTTTAAAATAATACAAAATGTTACAAACAGTGCTAATTTGGCATCCTGAATAAAAGTTACTTGCATAAATTAGTTAATAACCCACACATTGCAAAATAAACATTAATTATAAACACCATTAATATATTTTTTGATATAATAAAGCTATTTCAGTTTCAAATCCACTACACTAAAAATAAATTTACTGCTCTTACCCTACACCTACACTTATCTACTCCTACACTTAGAGAAATATGTCTTTTTTATTAAAATATATTACAATATATTAAAAAAAAATAGACATTTATATGGTTTTTTTGTAAGAAACATTTTTAATCATGTGAGTTGTTAAATTTTTCTGTATAAATTGAAATAAAATCTAATATAATTATTTTAAACCTGATTACAAAAAAGCTAATAAATTAATCAACAATAATTAACTAAAACCATTTTTAACAAATATACCATCGACTGATAAAGAAAAAAAATAATCTAGCAAATTAAATGTAAAATAATTTAGTAATCATTTTATGGACGGAGTCTGCAGGCGTTAATACTTTATTTATTTAATTATATAAAATAATAGCTCGAGGTAATTATTTAAGTAAATATCACTAAAATATTTACATATTTTTTACATTTAACTGTTTTTGGTACGCATTCCCGTACATAAATATGAAAATTATTCAGTAACCTTCGACTGGCGAATCGGTATGCCAAACATTAGATTGAAGTGATAATTTTATTTAGTCACGAATATAACTCATATATGCGTATAAATATTTATTTACGGTATGATTTAAATTATGTGCGCATACTGGAATTACTTCGGTGAAAATTTATATTGTAATGAAAATTGTAAAGATATATTCACATACTTTATGTTAATCATTTATATATATATATATATATATATATAGAAAGAAAGAAAGAGAAGGAGAGATTATTTTTTATAATAACTTTTTAAAACCAAATCACCGAGCTCATATTTTCGGAAAGAACAAAATTAATCCAATTATTGTAAATGAATAAATATACAAATAAGTACAAAAATTGCAGAAAATCATATCACAAAAAAAATATTTAGCTTTAAATAAACTCTAAGACTTTTCTCTTAAATATTAAAAAAAATCTGGTTCATATTTTGAAATAATTTCATCCAATCGAGAGAATAATTTTTAAAACATTAAACCAATAATAGATTCAATGCGAATAGGAATATAAAAATATATTTAATTTTAAAATATTAAAGTATAATTGCAAAAAAAAATATTAAAACTACTTGGGTGCAAACATTTCTATATCCGAAACATGCAATGACTGACCAGTCGACAACAAATCATCTTTTACTAAACTTTTGGTTGAAATATGGAAGGCTTTATAAGTATTATAAATACATTTTTATTTAATATGTATTTTTTATCATTTCTTAGAATATTTATTAACTAATAACTATCTTGCATTCCTTCTTGTTCAATTATTAATACAGAAATTTATTAACATCTTATCGAAAATTCACTTCGATTGATTAATTCCAGGATCACAAACATTAAATAAAAAATAAGAATAACACAATCTATTAATAACTATAGTTATCATTTATTAATCAATCATTTTTTTTATTTAATAAAATTAAATAGAAATCAATTTTAAGTGATATTGTATATAAATATTATTTTTAAGCACAGATTATTAATGTTTAAGTATTGATTTTTTTAAAAACGCAATATTATATATATATATATATATATATATATATATATATATATATATCGACGTCTACATATACGTACAACAGAATAAATTTATGGAAAATACAATCCGTTCCTTTTTTTCGAATAATACAACTATAAAACGGGCAGACAGAGAGATTTTCCCTAAGGTGTGGACATCAGTTTCTCACCTAACCTAGACCTAGACTTTAACGTGGGTTCCAAACCACAAACGTACCATGTTTTCATTAATGAAATATCCACATGACTGAATCCAAACTAGAATGAACTAGACAGTTTTATTTCATATGGGAACATCTATCATTTAGTATGTGCTTTATAGTTTTATAAACGATTTTATTTGTTGAATTGAGCATTTGAATATTTAAAAATTAATATGAGTAATACTTATTCTTTTTATTTAAAAACATTTAATTCTAATTCAAGAATTTTAATATTTATTTAAATAATGTTGAGATTGTTTTTCGAATAATATGATAATTGTTTTTCGAATTTAAATAAAAATATTTAAATCTATATATATATATATATATATATATATATATATATATTATTTTCTAACTAATTAATGAACCCTTAATACTCACATTGTATAAACATGTGTTGTTGCTTAACCGAACATTAAAGAATGACGTGTTGATTCACTCATATACCAATTACAAAGAGGTATTAGATTATTCAGACTACAAGGTGGTCTGATACCTCCTGGGAATCGCTATCTACATAAGCCGATAATTATTTAGTGTGGAATTAAGAAATAAAACTAATTCTTGTATAATTTTTATAACATTTTCATATTTATAAAAAATGCAATAAGAATTTAATGTCTGAATTTTAAAATTATTATTAGGTTGATAAGAAAATAATTGCGGTTTTAATTTTCTGAATTCTAATCTTCATTTTTTTCAATGAAAATATTATTTCATGTGTTCATGTTAATATCATTTTAAAGTAAATTTTTCAGTTTGTATTTTGGTAACATCGACTTTGGTTTTATTATTAATTTTGCTTCAAATCTGAATATTGAATTAAAGATGGAAAAGAAGCAAATAAGACCATTTTTATATGAGTTGAAAGCGGGTGGTAAAGGAGCAAAAACTGCTCATAAACTAAACGATGCCTTTGGTGTGGGTATTGTTAAAAAATATACGGTACAATGCTGGTTCCAAAAATTTCGTGCTGGGGAGGAGAGCCTTGAAGATGACGAAGGTTGCAAGCGTCCTTCTTTAGTTCATAATGATCAACTGAAGGTGTTAGTCATCCAACAGTTCTGGATTACTTAAAACACCATTTAAAATTTGAAAATAATCAACCGCAATTATTTTTCTACCAACCTAATATTTAAAAAAGTTCTAATTTTCTATAAAACTGATACAAAATTCATAAAATATACAAAAAATATCACAAAAAAATACAACAATATGTAGAGATTTTATTTGAATAAAAGGTAATAAAAATATGTTTAATTAATTGGAAACTTTAGCAGTAATATTAAAAATCAATACTGAAATATTGAATGTAATCATTAAAAAATATATAATAGACTAAAAATGATATTTTTAACAATCATTCAGTTTGTGGAGCTAATATATTTGTTTTTAACTAGAATCAAAATTATATATATATATATATATACTTGATCATTAATAATTGTTTCTATGAAATTGATTTTATGTATAAGTAACATTCGTTTATATATTAACAAAATAATTTAAAATTTCGAGAAATGAAATACATTTATACATTTTTGATTCAAAAATTGAGAGAAGTGCTATTTATATTCGTATGTATAAATACAAATATATATATATATATATATATATGTATATATATATATACATATATATATATATATATATATACATATATATATATATATATATATATATATATATATAAATCGAATATTATAATCAATATTGTTACTTTTTTCTCAATCACTTCATCGTCTTCACAGAGCACGGTATGTGTGCATTGTATAGAGGATGAAAACTTTTAATTTTGTTTGATTTTTGTTATTTTCAGTTCACTGATACAGAAATGGTAAATGAGGAAGACGTAGTAAATGAAAAGTAATTATTGAAATTTCTTAAAAATACGTAGCAACTCAATTATATGTTTTTTTCTTATTTAAAGTTATCCTTATATTTATTTTTTCTTTCATCTACATCTTTCATTTCACAAATTAAATAATTTTTTTTTCAATTACACGACATTCGTCGTACTTTCTAAGAGTTTTACATTATTAAATGTGTGCGACGTTTAGTTTCTAGGATGTCTCCAAGATATTCTTTAATTACTCTTTCGTTTTTAACTTTTAATTTAAATTATTAATTAGAAGTGTTTCTTTATTTTCGTGGAATCGTTTTTATTTTATAGCGTTCGATTCGTTTTGATATTCATAAAGATAATAAATCAATACTGTTTAATCATATTCAGTCACGTTTATAAATTTGTCTCTTTCCTTTTCTCGGAAAATTCAGATTTTATAATATATACAATCATATTTGTAAAAAATAATTAAAAAATAAACCGTTTATAACAGATTCCACACAAATGTTACAATTCAATATTTTTTCATTTAATATAAATATTTTTTTAACTTCATAAATTCAATATATCCATAAATATCAATATACAAAACGAAATTAACATTAAAGTTATTAACTTTTTAACATGCACATTTGTGTATATATATATATGTATGTGTATGTGTGTGTGTGTGTTAAAAATGACCATAATAAGTGATCTGCGTCACAAAAAAATACACACCGGCAATTTTTCGAATAAGGAAATTGAAAGTTTATCCGCAGCGCTGCAAATCCTTTGATATTTTCCTAAAAAAAATATATTTGCGCAAAATATATTTCCACAGACATTTTGGCATCGTTCTTATTCAGTGTAACAGCATATGTATTTTTCAGTATATAAAAAAACGGCTATGAAGCGCATCACACAGTAATATTTTTCGTTATGTAAACGGAAATATTTTGATCGTCGACTGAATTACATTCGAACAGTCAACACCGAACGAAGCAAAGCCGCGGTATACTTCATCATCATCATTATTGACTCTGAGAAGTGCAAATAATCATACGAATTGCGAACGACGACGGACAAGAGGGTGTTGTAACAAAAAGCATCAGACGCCTACAGACCATACGGTTGAATTTGGCTCGTGTTGAAACTGTTACTTCTATACAACAGCTATTGCGAATCACCGGAACGCTCGTCGTTGCAGCAATGTAGCTCGCGCTCGGCTCTGGATTTCAGTTTGCCTGCTGATGCTACACTGCTCTTATGTACATGTGTATTTACATATAGTCCTGTATTTGCTGTTGCCTCTAGCCTAAGACTATGGGATGGATATACGTGGTGTTTGTCTATGAAGGTATATAGATATGTTTGTATGTACATGTGTATATACCGGAGAATATGAGGACCGGTTTCAAAATATTTCAAATCTATATTTTCTGCAGAATTTAAAAATTTTTTCACCAACGCAATTCGTGTAATAATATGTAAATTTTCTATTTATTACATATATATATATATATATATATATATATATATATAATCGTCATTTTTTTAAATATCTACTGGAAGAAAATTTCTTCTAACTTTTGCGCATTCAGAATATCGCATTCCGGTCTTTTCTCAATACTTGCAAAGCATTTGTGAAGCAGAGTATCTTTGCCCACTCTACTCGTTAATGTATTTGTAGAACATTTATTTCCGTACTATCAATCAATAATCTATATTAATTTCCTTTTTACAAAATACTCTATCTCTATATTTTTTTCTGAAACTCTGATTTTATTATAATTACTTCTTTCTGTTTCCATTCATTCTCTTTTTCTTCCATCTTTTATTGTTAGTCGTCCGAGATTAGTAAATAATTTCATATTCAAGATCTATATTCAAAAATCATGGAGGAAAATTTACAGTCAACACAATCAATTCATTGAATAGTTTATCTTTCAAAATAAGTAATATCACAGATGAATTATTGATGCATTTCGTCTTAATGAATATCAGTCTATTTTTATTCTCATGCTACGTTTGTCAATGGATGATCAATTTCTAAGATGATTATATATATATATATATATATATATATATATATATATATATATATATTTGTATATATATATATATAATTTGTATATATATATATATATATATATATATATATGTATATATATATATATATATATATATGTTGGGATGGTACAAAAATAATTGAGATTTTTGTTTTATGAATTTTAACCATAATTTTTTTCAATGAAATTGTCAACTTATCATGTTTATATTAATATCAATTTAAAGTGCATTTTTCGGTCTGTATTTTGGTAACATGGACTTTGATTTTATTATTTCTTTACTTAAAATTGAGCTACTGAATTAAAGATAGAAAAGAAGCAAATAAGAGCACTTTTTTGTATGAGTTCAAAACATGTGGTAAAGTAGAAGAAACTGCTCGTAAACTAAACGATGCTTTTGATATGAGTACTGTTAAGAAACGTATGGTGCAATGATGGTTCTAAAAATGTCATGCTAGAAACGAGAACCTTGAAGATGAAGTCTTCAGTTCATAATGTTTAACTGAAGGCGTTACTTGAATCAAAGTCACGCACAACAATTCGAAAGCTTGTATAAAAATTATGTGTTAGTCATCCAACAATTCTGGATCACTTAAAACCACATAAATTAAAAAATGTAATGAATTTGAAGGTCATAAACCGCAATTATTTTTCTACCAACCGAATATATAATTATACAAATGCTAAAGGATTTACTTTTGTTATTTAGAGCAATTAACCATTATATCTTTATTTATCTACCATTAAAATCGTATATAAATATTTATAATTGAAGTCAAATTTTGCAGCCTTACAAATTCTTCAAATATATAAACGTTTTACTAATTAAACAATATGAAATATACTTTTCCCAATAAATAATATGTAAATTGTAATTATTTATAATAGACTTAACATTTATATTATTAATGTATTTTTCATAATTCCTTTTTTATTTAATTGCGATTTAATATAAATTTTATTTCATATACAATATAATACAATATAATAATGCAATTAAAATATTTTTTAAAATTACATTTGAACAAAAAAATAATGGCGACTTCGAAAAACAGCTATAATTTTAGAGTAATGTAAAAGAATACTTATTCATAATAACGATTTATAAAAATAAATTCATTTACAAAAATATTAAATTTTTTATTATCATGGGAATAAAATATAACTTCAGTCATGATTTAGTTATAACAAATAATATTTTATTAAAGACAAGTTTTTTTTAGTGTGATTTTTCGATTGTAAGTTATTGTTCAAAAACTCACAATTGAATATTGTCTATAAAAATATATTTATTTTATCAAATATTTCCTTTATTATATATAATATATATATATATATATATATATATATATATACCGTAGAATATTTTCTTTGTACATTTTTAATTCGATGAAAATATTTAAATCAATATTTGAAATAAATACAAGCTTTCCTTTAAATCTAAGTTAATATTTACTTTTTAATATTATTGAAAAATATAAATCTTATAGATTTGTATATGCACATGTACACATATAATTTCATGATAAAATACAAAAAATAAATACCATTCAATACACAGCATACTTTTTTTTAAAAAAAAAAAACATTTTATATTATCTGTCAACAGTATGGAAAGCTTTGAAAATATTATTTAATTTTTAACTAATGACGTACTTTAAAATTGTAAAATTCTAAAAAATATACAGACGAATTATATGTATATAACGATTCTGGAAAATGTGTTAGAATATTTCGATTCACATACTACATATACATTTATAATAACGTTCTGTAAATAAATTTAATCTTATTTCAACGATCTGAGTTTTTAATATGATTTATATGTTATATTTGAAATTAACGATATTTATGTAGTTATATTTTTTATTCATGAATATATTTACATATATCCACATACAAATACATACACATTCATCTGAATACATAAATCTGTCTGCGGTCATATTCAAAGTGTATACTAGTATATTATTTATGTAAAACATCACAATTTTATATATATATATATATATATATATATATAGTAATTTACCAATAGTTCTTTTAAGAACATACAAAAAAATTTCAACAATAATTCATTAAATAACTAATTATTTTTATTAATTTAAGTATACTTCGCTCAATATGAAGTGAATTTTGTTGTTAAAATTAATGCTGATCGTTTAATGTTTGTCTTTTCATTAGTAGAAACAATTTGTACTTGTTTTAAAGAAAAATAAACAAAATTATTATTACAAGTATAGATTCTATCATGTAAAAATAAAAATAGCAAAGATTTTAATAAAATAATACAGAATTAATTTAACAGCACTGTTTTTTATATAAATTGAATTTATTTAAATAATTCCAATTGAATATATGAAGCGTATAAAGAATTTGAACGATCGTTAATTAAGTAATAATATTCTTGAGAAAATATGCATAATATGCTTAAAAAAGTGTTTACTTTTATATTCAGATATATTCAACCTCTACATTCTTTCGACATGTTTTGTTAAGATTTAAACCTAAAGATTTAAAATAGTCTCGTCTCAAAAAAAAAAAACTGTCAGACGACGTTTTCAATACCTTCCAAAAAAAGATTTCATTTTTTCGGAAAATTCTACAACCGAGCTTTCGCACTCAACACATACATACACACACACGCACATGACACATATATGACCGTGTGTACATGTTATGTCTATACTTCTGTTTTTCTGAATCCGTATTTATACGAGCACGTGTGTTTTATCTACGAACGTGTATAAATTCCATAGCGCAATGCGACTGAGCTGTCTGTACTCGAGTCGTAGATGTGTACGTAGCTTTGTTGGCTTGGCTGGCTTTCCGGTATTTCCAACACACTGTCAGATAACACGAGGATTATCTGTGTTGTAGCCAGGACGCACATAAATGTTATCTGTAGCGCATCCGCCGTGTTGATATCACGGCATACGTGAGAATACTACAGTCCGATGTGTTTGAAGAAAGTAACACTTAACATTTTTAGACAATTGAAATAAATTGCTATCACTACACGATATAAATATGTAGTAAATCATATCAATAAATACTTATCAAAAAAGGATGTTGCACAGGATGATCTAGTCTGATAACTAAAGCTGTATGTATTTGAATAATAAACATTTTAAGCTCATTTTTAGGAATAAATCATTTCCTGCAGGTTACAAAAACTTCGTAACAAAGTATTAAATACTTTCTTATTAATTTTAAATGATAGTTTAACTACTATTTTGTGCAATCAGAGAAAATCAGATTTTTTAATTTAATAACCATCAGTATATCTACGTCCTTGTCTCTAATTATCTTTACTTAACACAGTTCCATAAAACATTCAACAAAGAACTTGAGCGATAATAGACAAAAATTATTTTGGTTGATATTTATATACAAGTATTTTTACAAATAATGATATTATATTTGAGTGTGACTGGACATCTACATATCTATCTATTTATATCAATATGCACATATAATATATATATATATATATATATATATATATATATGAGCGTATTTTCTAATGCATATAGCCTTAATTTAATTAAAATTTTCACAGAATATACAGAAATAAAAACATAAATCTATAACTTCTTCATCCAAATAAAATATAATAAAATACAAGAAATGAATGAAAAAAATTGTAACTGAAGAAGTTTTCTTCAAGATAATATTTTTTTTAAAAATATTATTCGGAATAGTATGGCAATAGATATTCAAGTTGTTGTGTAGTCCAGTTCAAAACACAAATTTGATGAACAGTACTAGAGCAATAACAACATTTTTTATACAATAAATTAGAATCATTCGAAATAAAAACCAATATAAAAAATGAAAAAGATAAGAACGACATAATCAAAGTCGAATACTGAAATATATGTCAAACAAAAATAATCAGGGGTGTGTAAACACTGTTTACAGCCGAATGATTTAACTTAAAAAAGGCAACTTGTACATACGTTCACACACTGAAGATAATGGAATCAATATTAAAATTTATGAAACTGACCATAATGAAAAATGGAAACAATTATTGAATATACTGATACGAAGAATTTATAGTACAAGGAAACTGAGTCATTTGTGAAAATAAATTTAAGAAGAATATCAAAATTCTAATTGTAATTTCGAAGTTATACAATTCTAAATAATATTGAAGTATAAAATTAAAATTGGAGCTACCTTAACGAAGAGTATTTATTATGAAACGCTTTTATGGTAAATTATTTACACATCTCTTATTTTGACATATATAAATTTCATCTATTTACATTAACAAAAAAATAAATTATTTATGTAAATAAAATTACGTATTCAAATATCAATACATGAATTAATACAAAATAATATATATTATATATATATATATATATATATAAATCAAAGCAGTATCGGCAACTCAAAATCAAGTACATCACATCAAATATATGAACTAAATATATGGAAAATATCTCGTCGATAAATTGCTGTTCGAAAATTGCTTATTCAACTGAAAAGGATCTTTTCAAAAATCTTCCCTCATACAAGTCTCATTCAAAAATCATAATTGTAAAATTGATATTAAAAAATATCAAGAATATACTTTCATGCAATTTTAATTTAACGAAATTACCTTCACGAATTTAATTTTGAATTTTTTTCAACCATAATATAAATAAATTTATATCAATAACAAAGGGCTATATTGATATTGAGTTGAAAATATCTGTGAAACCATACAAATGTGCGATTATATTGCAATATATTGATTTTAAATGATTTGTTTCCAATGATGAAATTTATTACATGGCATTAATGTTCATTTTTTCAAAAAAATGTAAAAAATTATCAGGTCAGTAGTGGCCTTTGATTTTAATTATATTTTAATATTGATGTAAAGTTCTACCAATTTAATTAGCTAATTAATATTCATTATTATTTATATATATTTATATATATATATATATATATATATATATATATATATATATAAACTAATGAATATTAACTAATTCAATATATTCATAAATTCAGTATAATATTTGGAGAAAAAATAACAAATTACTTTTCAATTAAGGAATAGATGTCCAAAAAACTCTAATTTCTAATTTGAATGTATATATTATAAAAATATATCAACTTTGTGTTTCAAGTGTAATAAATGTTCAATTTTTTTAATAATGAAAGCAATATAAGTAGTAATTAAAAAAGTTTCTTAAAATATCGAATACGTCAACAAGCAACTCTTGATTCCATAGAAGTTTTACTAATCGTTCCATTTTATATTGACTAAGACAAATCGAACAAAAAATATAATCGAACTCTCAGTAACTGTATCGAACAAATCTATGTATTTTAATTGTGAAAACTTTGATCTGCCTCTGTCTCAATCGTAGAATATCACTGAAATGTAAAATCAGTCCCCTGTATGTACGTTTATATATGTGTGTACAATTCAACTATACATTCTCTCAATGGTAACACAAGTATCAGCTGCAGAAATTGCTTTTGCCATTGTTCAAATATTGATTTGATTTTCACTATTGATTTAGTTTTACTTGAGACAATAATACCATTTCGAATTACGAGATTTCGGTTTTGTTTGAACACGATTGTTCGATTGACGACATAAGAAATGATTTTATGTATTAGTTTACGACCTTAAACAAGAAAACTGATAATGAAATCGGAAATTCGGTCAGAAATTTCAAACTGTATCAAATATAATCACTTTTTTCCAATATTATATTACTCAAATGGCAAACAAAAAGTGATTCGGTTATCCCTTGATATATATATATATATATATATATATATATATATACTTAACGAAATAAAAAAAAATAATGAATAATAACGAAAAGAAATCGATTCGTGATTCAAACAGAAACTGTTTTATTATTTTCAAAGTATTTAATGAAAGTAATTTAATAAAAATATATTTTATTATTTTACAGCATTTTCACTTATTTACATACTGAGATCAATACGAATTTAAATATAACTCGACAATAAATTATTACTGAATTGATTCCTTTGATCTCTGGAGTATTACTTCTATGCAAATATTTGTATATAAAAGGTTATACCATTACTAAAACAAAAAAGTCCAATATTTAGGGAAAAAACGTGGATTGATTCTAATTTTAAAACAGAATTAGTTAACTTAATTATTTATTAATTTAAAAAGTAGTTCCATCTAATATAAATATTAAATAATTTATTAATCTTGAAATAATCACATTAACAATAAATAATTCTAATTTTTATACATCCCTTTTAATAATTTATATAATACTCGCCAATGTTATTTTATTTATTATTTTTTTATTGCGTTACACTTCATTTTACTCGTGATATGTAAATATATTCAGAAATATTTAAATAATATTAAACAGTCTCAAAATAAGATATAAGAAAAATATCAGCATTTTAAATAGATATTAAAAAAACTTAAACTTATACATTAACTATCATCAATTCTTTATTTCAGTAAAATGTTAGATATAGAAATTGATTCCACTATCCTTACAATACTTCAACATTTGTTAAACGTTTTATAAAAAAACTCTATAAGAAACCAAGTAACCGATAATTTTCTTTCTATCTTTTTTATTTGAAACTAATCAATTTCTAGAAAAACTTGTTGTTTACAGCTTTGAACTGAATTTATTTTAAAAGTGATTTCTAAAATAAATCCACTTTTTTTAAAATGAAAAAATCATTTAAAAGTAATGAATGTTTTTAATATATATATATATATATATATATATATATATATATATATATATATGTATATATATATAATCAACTAAAACTAATGTATAAATAATATTAGAAAATGTTTTTATTTAGTTACTAGAAATGGTATAAAAAAGTGAAAATATTTCTTTAATATTACTTTTTAAGTTAATGAACAACTTAAGAAAAAAATAGTACACAATGCTGTACACAAGCTGTAACGTCGAGGGTAAAAAAAGCAAAATCGCAGGTCTCAAGTAGCTACTCGAACTAAAAAAAAACATTCCCTCCTTGTTGCTTGATCTCGTCAATGCTTCAGTTATTTCAGCAGCGGTCGATAAAACTGCAATTTATTTGAGAGGTTGCAACAACTATGCTTCTAGTGGATGAATGAATGAATTTCAATGGATACTGCAGTGAGTGAACACGATATATGTTATTAGAATAATGCTCGAGAAGAACATTTATGTTCAAGTTATAAACTAGGTTGATATATGATAACGGTTTCGTGGTGAAAATTAATTTTAGAAGGACCGGTTACGCTGTCTTTACATTAAAATTAATACGATCCTGTATAAACCGAAATAAACAATTTGAAAACGGGGTCATACAGATCCATTCAGTTATTCTTATTATGAAAAACGCATATAATTTAATATATTTTTCAAATTTTATAATCTCATTTATAGAGTATTAATATCTTTTTATATTAATACTTCAATTTATATATGGAATTTTAAGATAAAATTAATTTTAGAAATCTGAGAAAGAAAAATATATGCTTGCACATTTTAAATGAAAATAATATTAAATATTTCTAATTATATTCACAAACAAACACATATATATTATATATATATATATATATATATATATGTATAAGATGAAAAGCATATATGATTAAAAGAAATATTAAAACACTCAAACATCTCTGCCTTCCACTTAGTTCTTTTAAAATATCATGTATGTGTATGCCATATAAATATTCATTTGAGTTTTATAAAAAGAATATTTAAATTAAATATCTGACCCATGACATAACGCTCTTTTTATAAAGTTCTGAGGAATATTTTATATAAAATTCAGATGGCGTATAATAAATTGATATTTTAACATAAAAATCTTAAACGTCCATGGTGAATATTCTGAATATGATTAATTTCATACAGACTTTTATAATTATTTTATAATAAAATTATATATTTAAAAACCTGCTTTATGTAAATTCGTGTCATATTTTTCTCTTATCAAATATTTTTTTTATTTTTTATTATAAATAACAATATTTTTCTTAGATTTAAAATTGAACGAAACATGTTTTTAAACAAAATATGTTTGGTTTGTTTCATAAACGACGCGAAAAAAATTATATTAATTAACATATGTGTGTTTATACAATTATGTAACACTATATTTCCTCTTAACGAAAATTTAACGACATTTTTAAAATTTATTACAGCTATCATAAGTTTACACGTTCAGTTTATCTTTCAATTATAAATGTTTGTGTTTCGCAACTGTATCTTTCTGGGCTACATTTGCAATCAGATCTCTAGGTACTGTTAAAAAATGAACAAAATACCTTATTTCGCCGCACATAATGTAGATTTTGTTCCCCTTAGTTGTATTTTTCAATTTCCCAAATCCATGCTTTCCCCATTGAATTTACTGAGATTCATTCTTATTTCTTTATTCGTATTTTGTACGTAGATTTTACTCGTATTTTTGTAATGATGTATTTGTCCCAATATATATATATATATATATATATATATATATAACGTTGGATTTTCGTTGTATTTTATTTAATTAAAAATATTCTCATATTTTATAAAAGTATATCGTTTCAGATATAAAATATTCTTTTATAATAATTTTGAAAAATATTCTAGTAAAAGCTACGATTCTATTATAGAAAATATAAACTTTAAAATTAATTAGTGTAATATTTATATTTAGACGTTAATTTTAATATCGATTTTGGATTTTTTAAAATATATATTATAAAATTCTGTAAACGGAATCAAATACTTTAAAGTAAACTTTATTTCTATAATATAGATATTTAATTGATAAGGAATTTTTATTCAAACTAACTTTTTATGACAATTAATTCATCTTATAAAAGTATATAAAATGTAAAAATCAATACCTTGTCAAGCTGTTTAATTGTGAATTCGCAGGATAATTTTATTTAAAAAATATATTTAAAAACTATTTTAATTCCAATTCCATATCTGTATTATTTAATTAATTATTGAAAATAAACATAATTAAATATTCAAATTATTTTTCTAATAGATAATACTTAATACGTTTATTTTATTAAATACTCGATAATAATTTTATTCGAAATTTCTCTAACTCTTCAGAATATCAGAAAATAATTAAACACTGTCTGTTTTCATGAAATTTGTTTGTTTTCAATTAAATTATTCATGAACTGTAAATAAAAATATCTAATCCTATTATTTGCTCACAAAAATTTTTAATCATATTTTTAAATAATATAAAATATTGTTAGTATTAGCATTCTATAAAAGTGTTACTTATAAACATTGTTAATTTTTAAAGAAATCAATAAGAGTCTCATTGAATGTATCTACAATGATTTTTTATAAAATACATTCATTTTTATCTATCATAATATACAATTATATTACATATATATATATATATATATATATATATATATATATATATATATATGGAAAATCAAAACTCATAAAATGAATATTCTTTTAAAAATGTAGATGCTGAATCGAAATTTATAAATAAATTATCAATAGACATTTTTTGTCAAGGAACAGAGAGTAGCAAATAAATATTATTTAATAAACACACTCGCCAGTTAATTATTGATTGGGATGTATGTGAATTTCTAAAGAATAAAATAAATAATAATACAAAAGTACTCTTAAATAAATAAAAAACTTTAATATACAAAGGGATAATTTGTCTATCATCTATAAATTAACATTTATACTATTAAATATTTAAAATAAAAATTTTAGATTTTATAAATTTATAGATTCAAAATTATATTGTTTTTTTATTTGAAACAAAATCTATATTTCTAATAAATGTTAAAAAAATATTTAAATTCAAATCATAATATTAAAAATCATTTTATAATTTTAAAGTACGCAAAATTTAATACTAATAACTTTACTATTCTGAGAGAAAATATTAGAAAAAAAACGAATTTTATGATATTTATGCTACTAATAGTAGATTTAATGTCGATGTAATAAATTTATAAATTATTTAAGTAATGGGGAAGAAATTAATATGTTTTAAACATTCCGTAAGAATAAACATTATAAAGACTAGTAGATTTTAATCAAGAATCTGTATTGCTTTTCAAAAATTACCAGAGAGGAATGTATTCAAATTTTTCTATAAATAATTGACACTATTAGAAAAATTAAGAAACTTTCAAGTCGTTATATAAATTGTTGGAAGAACTAGAACAGTTGAAAAAAATGAAAAAAAAATATTTAAACTCTGAAACTGAAATAACAATATTCTTAACTTATAATTTATTTTATGTCGAGCACATCGAAGAAAAAAGGACATTTGTAGCGTAAAGTTGTACCGTAGAACCTACGAAGAATTTCAACCATACAAAGCAAAATATGGAAATGCAAGTCTGGTATAATATGCTGCCGGCATAAGTCACACGTATCCGGTACTATACAGAGAATGATTCTGCCAGTATAACAAAGTTCTTGTTTTATAAGTGCAGCATATAGTATGTACGAATAAAAAAAAACCGCATTCAGTTTTTGCAACATCATCTAGTTCTTTTCAATTCTGCTGTTTTTCACATATATAATAAACAGTAACCGATCAGCGAACGTTAAAAGAATACACGATGTTTCAACTATTTTAAAACATCACTAATTAAATGTCAAAACGATAGCGAAATGAACGGAATTTATTTTACCTTGTAGACAACTTTACAGATAGTATTTCTTGATAATTTTCTGTTGTAGTACTGACCTGAAATAAAAAATAAAAATTAATGACAAAGTAAAAAATAATTCAAAATTTTTCAAGTCGAGTTATTTTTATACAACATAACTGCATAGGAGAAAATACTGGAAAAGCAGTTTTATTAGAGGATTTCTGTCCAGGAAATGCTGGATCTATTCACTATCATTAATTTTTTTAGATTGAAAAAGTGCATGAATGGAAGTATGAAAAGCATATACATCTAATTTGAATGTGGTCTTGATTTCTGTCTAGTTTTTATATACAAATACAAAGTTCGTAACATCAAATAAAAGTGGATACAAGAGAAGATGATAGAAAATATTACAAATATGAAAATATAAAAAGTTCAATTAAATTATCATATTTTGTTTGTTTAAGAAAATAAATAAAATTTCCTATTCTAAATTAAGAAGTTTTCAATAATTAAAAACTCATTTATGAATTTATATTTTATCTTATTTATTTTATAAAAGTAGAATTAAATGATAAATAGGAATATATATGTATATATATATATATATATATATATATTATATTTCTGATTTGAATTTAAATTCAGTTCTATTTAAAATAAAATTATTTACAAAAATTCTATTTACTTTAAATGCGAAATAATATCCTGTACATTTTTATTTTAAAACGATTTCATATTCAAGCAAATATTTTCAGTCCAGTTCGATAAATAAATCAGGTCAAGGCAACAAAGTTCGACGAACAGATCTCGTGCACACTGAACATGAAATTAAAATTTATTATTCCATATTATTATCCCAATAAGGTGTTAAACATGATATTTTTTTCACAATCACATGACATTGAAATTTCACAATCACAAAATATCATAGAAAACTAATTAAATCAATTAATACTATATGATCAACATTCAAATATTCAGATAAGTTTATACATACAATCACACACTTTTAAACATATATGTATAGTTGTATATATGTATACATATATATATATATATATATATATATATGAATGACAAAACTTCCTAATAAATATTTCAGTTTTAATTTGTAAAATACACGGCATACATAGTTGTTTTCAATGTCACAGTTAACAATAATGGAAAAATGTGTTCAAACAAGATCAATATTGTATATCAGTGAGTTTTTTTAGTAATACTTCACAGCTAAATAAATATTTAGTACTTTCCGATATCTTTCATCAGTATTTTTAAAATAATATATTATTTTTCTATACAATTTTTGATATAACTATTCAGAACTGATTTATATTCCAAGATTTTAATATTTGGACTTATTAATATTAATGAATTATATAAGAAACCAATCAAATTGTACAAAAATTGTATATTATTTATTTATATATATATATATATATACATAGATTGCTAGTTTTAATTAATTGAATTTTTTTCTTTTCACAAAACAATTTCAGTTCAAGATGTACATCTTTCAAACCGTGATATAACTCATTTTGAAAATTATTAATATGTGAATATGAAATACACATTTTTATTTCAAATTGTTAGTTGACTGATTTCATACAGAATATAAGTGGCAAACGAAATATATATGCTAATCGTACTTTGAAGAAAGTTCCCGATGGATTTCCAATTTGAATGCTAATTTTTCGTTCTTCACGCGAGCGTATATTTTAAAATATTCTTTCAACATATATTTCTGATAAGATTCTGCGGTACGCGAGCAATAAGGCTTTACGTAAAATGGAATTCATATAACCATTTACAATTACAATAAGCGACATGATTGGAACGTGAAATATTCGCTCGCTAAATTTGACACTGATCGAATATGCATTGATAGATCGATGTATAGAAATAATTTTTGTTTATTTCTGTATCCTCTCCAAGATATTTTTTAGATTTATAAATATTATTTTTGTGGATAATAAAAACAATAAGTTATAAAAAAAAATCACAGACTATACTCACTGAAAGCTGTATATTTTTATAAAACGGATTTTCAATTAATTATCATAATATATATATATATATATATATATATATATATATATATAATAACAATCAGAAGTTTATAATGGTTTAAGATTTTAATTGAAATTGAATTCTGAGAACGTATCAATGATATCGCTGAAGAATATCGTGCAAGATGTTCAAAATCAACCCCGATATCACGACATTTATAAACGGGCTTAAAAAGCTTTATCGTTTAAAATCTGTTTCGACATTTCGAGTACAAGTTAAGACCACACCTTCTAATCACTTATAATAGCGTCTTAAAACTCCCGTTTCAACAACAATACGACGAAACAAAAGTCGAAATCATTGAACACGGCTACGAAATACAAGCAACGATTCCATAAACTGTACTTTTCAAACACGCAAACAACGGATGGAAAAGAAAGAATACCTGACTACAATGATGGGAATGTTTTGTTATATACATGATGTAGGAAATGAACTTTTATTATGCATATAAATATAAACAAAAATCAATTTTGATTAATGTGTATACATATATATATATATACATTCCTAATACCACAATTTTCTAATTGAATTTTTTATAGTTTCATTCGCAACGTGTATAAGTTTTGATGAATCCAATTTCAACAATTCATACAAATATCAACGACATATGAAATAATATTCGTTACAGAATATATATATATATATATATATTTGAAATTTGTTAGTTATATTTAAACAATTTAAATAACCTATATGAAAAAGCTATTTAATAAAAAACATTTTATTTTTCTTAAAAATTATTGAATTTTATTAATATTAAATTTGTTAAGGTACACTTTTATGATTTTACACTTTTTCATTTTGTAATATCAAAAAATTAAAACTTTATGCTGAGTTCAAAAATCATTTATTAAATATAACAAGCCTGTAAGCTAAATTTAACGTGAATCCAAAAAACAGTAATCAAAAATATGTCATAAACAGAGTCGAAAAATAAAAAGTCATAAATTAAATTGTGTAATAGTTATCAGTTTTTATTACTTGAATTTTTTGTATAGAATTTTATATAAACTGATTCTCGTTTACTGTTTTATTCTAACATGTAGGACCTTTATAGAATAATCCATATTATATGTTATTTATTTAAATGTTGAACTAACGCTGATCAATCGTTTGACTGTTAATAACCAATTAGATATTATATTAAAATACATATCTTTCTTTATAAACGTGTCCATATATATAAAGTACAAATGGTTTATTCTGATTTGGAAATAAATTGATTTTATTACCATTAATTTGCATAAAAAATATGTTTGCATATTGTGAAAACACGAGAATCTAATGAAACTTGTAAACAAAATGCAGAATATAAATCTAAACTAGAATATAAAATTATGCATTAAAAATAGATAGATATTTGTCGGTAGGTATATACATGAATAATTTCCATTTTTGTAATAAATTATCTTAATGTATCAGATTGAATATGAGGGTATCCACAAAAGCAGCAGTGTTTTATGTATAAATATATTTCAGTAATTTGCATACAAACTGTTTTATCTCTACTCCGTGATGACAATGACAAAGTTTTCAATACTGAATATATAAGATGGAGTCGGAAGTACATTAATGTATGTTTTACGTACGAGTCTCCTTGTTTGTATAGCACATCAAGAAGTGCAATTTTCTCTTGTAATGGGTTTAATATAGAAGCATTCTAAAATTGCACTTCGAGGTTATATGAATCTTATAATACGACTAGTTTTGCACGTAACAACAACTTCATTATATATTTTAAACAAGCAAGAAGTTCGTTCATTGGATCACGTTTGAGATTATATTGCTGAGCTTATAAATGTACTCTTTAATAATATATTGTTACAATAAATTTGTTCGTTTACATTCATGAGCGTTTCGAGTAAACGATATCTTGTTTAATTTGAAAATTTCTATTAAAGTTTTAATTGCAAATTATTAAACTTGGTTAGCTACTCTTTGCGCGATTTTTATAAAGAGTATGTGTTGAAAAGCTACTTGAGCTTACTTATAACTTTTATATCAAATTTCATGGATTTCGATTCGTATTCTCAATTCAGACATATGTGTTAAGAAACTAATAACTTTTACATACATTTGATTTTCTACTATACGATTTATTTTACCCTGGCTTCTATTTCACATATTACTTTTATAAAATCTAGTGAAATATAATAATACCAAATCATAAAACATCATATCGATATATACTTATTAACATCATATTTATATATATATATATATATATATATATATATGTACTTCAATATTACAGCAATCAGTGCTCAAAATATAACATTATCTACTTTTTATAATTTAGCTATTTTATTGTAAAAAAAGACAACTTCTATTTATCTGTATGATCTTTAACAGCAACATAGAATGAAATTAAAATATGTATATATTACAAATCTATTCATTAATTAAATAAATATTAAATAATGTTTCATTAATTACAGCTGCATTAATATCTCAAATAATAATAAACAGTAAACATTTACCCAAAAAATATTTTTCATATAAATAAATGAAAATATCAACAGATTAGAATACACAAGAAGTTTTAATTAAAATTTTATACAATCAAAAGATTAATAAATAGTTCAATAAAACTACACATTTTAAAATTCTATATTAAAAAATAAAACTCAAATAGAATCTATATTCTACCTCTATACTTATTGAACATAAATACATTATATGCATATATATATATATATATATATATATATATATATAATACATTTCCTTCAAAACTACAACAGCCTAAAGCACAACACTGTGTCTGACTGAAACTAAATTGAAATTAACAGTAAGAAGCAGAAGTGAGGAATAAATTAACTTTCAATTTAATTGAAATGTTTCGTATACACACAAACAAACGTACATTCATCCACAAAATGATTTATATATATATATATATATATATATATATATATATATATATATATATATATATATATATATATATAAGAAGAGGAAGAGAAATACACATTTGAAAGGAAATCCATGACGATGTAAAATGTTAAAATGGTACTATAATTTATTTTTTCGATTTATAATAAGGTATATATTTTGCAGTCGAATTAAAAGGATAATAACTATTAGTTATAGACAACAATAGATCTAATCAAATAAATAATTGCAAGTAATTCAAACTATTTTATACAATAAAATTGTATTGGAGCAAGTGTATTCAATAAGGATTTAATGATACCAGAATTGTGTCGGAATTATTGATCATATACAAATATATATTTATATGTACACAAATATATATATATATATATATACATATAAATGATACAGGAAAAAATCACTTTAATGTATGTGGTTTTCAAATTTAAAAATATTAACATACGTTTTTTGGACAATAATTACACTGTAAGAGTCGTTTACATGGCATTTATATCAATAGATATCATATATTGTGTGTGTGTATATATATATTTATGTATATATATAGACGTATATATATATATAAAATAAATCAAACTAAAAAACACTTGTTTTTATTTCTCATGTAAATTAATTCAAATCAAATGTAAATATAAGTACCATTCACACATGTATTTATATTAACACTAAATCCTATTCATATTGTAAGTATGTATATATATATATATATATACATGTTAAAGCTTTTATTTAATTAAAGCAGTGTTCACTATTTGATAACAATCACATCTATTCAACTATCGTAGCATTGAGAGACTCGTTACAGTGATATCCTCCAGTCAAACAACAGCCGTTGGCGGAACTCATCAAAAACAGTAGTATTATATTTATCCTACAGACATCATCGACGACGAGTCTTACAAACGACTCAACTAGACGATATATAAAAAATAACATTCCGCAGCCGACCCAGTCACCATTTTTATTATATCGTAACGTGAAAGACAACACAATGGAATTAGGTGTAATCTTTGATGAAAACGTATGTGTTTATGTTGGACTCACTCCAAAGTATTTAGCGTTTTCTTTTGATGTTATTTAGTTACACATTCGTCGCTCCGTAAAAAAGTTCAGCTATCTGAAAGCTTACAAATGAATAGCGCAAGAAAGTAGACAGTGGTAGCTTCGTCGGTCTGTTAGATGTCAGCGGCGTCTCGGCTTTTGTGGGGCAAATAGTCAAAGTAAATGACTTGATGTAAAAAGATCGCATTAATCAGCCTTCTTGGCGTTTGTACACACACACACACATACACAAAGAAACGTGTCTATGGAACACATGCACGTCTATGTTTCGCGAGTAAACAGTAAGAAACACTTTGAAATGAACACAAACACACGTGGTGTCTCAGATATACAAATATATAAACACGATCTTGCACAAATAAAAAAAATTAGCGTTCATATGTAACGTTTAATTTTATAGTTGGCCAAAAGGTTTTGAATACATTTACTTTCATTATAGAAAGAAAATATAAAAATAAATAAATGTACACTACACATTTAAAATTGGTATTGAAAAAACATTGAAAATTTACACTTGTTTTCATTTATGATCTAATTAGCATATTAAAATATTTATTCTTATTATGAATATATATATATATATATATATTAAGTATAAAAGTATTTATATTTCACACAAATACATACCGTGAAAAAATATTAATTTATTTTTATAATGTGTATTATAAAAAAAAAATACTTGGAATATATTTTTATTAATCTCACCGTAAATACTCTATATATAAAAAAATCAATTTAAAAATAATAATTTTAATTTAATTATGTATATATATATATATATAAGTTAATACATCACTTTATACATTCACTTAAAAAATGATCAAAAAAAGCTTCATAAAGAGCATTTAATTTTGCTTTTTTCATAAATTATATTTATAAATCTTTTAAACTACTTCTTTTAAACAAAAGATTTATCAGTTTAGTATTTTTATAACTATTTTACAGCAACATAAAGATCAAAGCTCATTAAGAGTTCTTTACTAGAAAGAATCAGTGTCTCCATAAAAAAGATTATTTTTTTATAAAAATTTGTAATTAGTGAAAGATTAGAATGATTTCTAAGAGAATTTCTGTTTTATCTTTCTTACAGTTTCTGATTGTTCTTGTTTGTATACTTTTATAACTAGTAGACTGCTCTAATTAAATGTAAAAAGATGATTATAGCAATTTCCTGTTGTATTCGCATTTTTTTCCTTATTTAAGGATTTGTTTACATAAATTATATTTTCTAAACTAATAATCACTAATAACCTTTTCTTTATTCATCTTTACAAGTCAAATTAAATTAATTTATAAAGACTACTACACAAAAAATTAATATATATACATTTGTAGTTTATTTCGATCCTGTATACCTGGATTAAAAGTTATTTTTCTTGTCCTTGAAATCGTTATTCTTTGTTTTCACATCAGAATACACAGCTCGAGATGTTGAAAGAAAAGTCGGAAATTGAGAAAGAAATTAAAAAAATATAGACTTTAAGGACAAGAAAAAACATCATTAATTATACATATTTTAATAGGCATTTTAAATTTTGTATGTATATATAGAGAGAGAGATGGGTAGGTTTATATATATATATATATATATAAAATGAAACAAAATTGACAAGGTTTACATCAAAAATATTTAGATATTTCTACGATTTACATATTAATTGTTAATACTTCTAACACTACTAAATATTATTAGATTTTATAATTGTATTAAAATTTTATCAACAGAATTTATAAGAGTTTTCGACGAATATATCAAATATAAGAAAGTAATGAATATTTTTCTTTTAATAACATATCTATTCTAATATATTTTGAATGACTGCAACTTTATGTACTTTTTCTGTATTCCCTACTTTAAGAAAAATATATTATTCAATTTTATACAAAATGTATTCTTTATTATATACTTCACTCTATAATTTATCCGCCCATCTATATATATATATATATATATATATATATATATATATATATATATATATATATATATATATATTACCATGGATAAATAAATCCGATGAAGACTCGAAACTTATATACCTTTTCCTTTGTAAATAAGAAAATAATTGAACTAAATCAAATTAATTATTCTCATTAAATTTCAAAATCAATGAAACAGCGTTTCGAATATGTGTAACCGAATATTACCATAGAATGTATTTAATTACAATATTAATTAAATTAAACTGATTATCAGAAATATTCCATCAATGCCGTTTTGAAATTTTTAATTTTATTTCATCGAACATTTAATTAATTTTGAAGCTAAGGAAATATTTTAGTAATGTTTTCATATACACAAACTCATTATATATATATATATATATATATATATATATATATATATATGTGTGTGTGTGTGTGTCTGTGTATGTATTTGTTAAAAATGAACACGCAACTTTTTTATAATTTATTGTTTATTTATAATAAAGGAAATATTAAACATCCATTATGAATTTCTGCAAACATTAATCCATTAAATATATATTTCATCTCAAGTAACAGAAACTGTATACAATATATTTCAGTAAAACTGAACGAAGTTAATAAAAAAAATATTTAGAAGAGCACGTTGCATCTTTATAACCTGTATACTGGGTTATAAAACATAACTAGGTAATGAAATAAATGTAAATTATTATTTTATACATGCATATAACAGCTAATAATGTAATTCAACACCAAACAAGAAAGTAATGAAATTTATACAAAGAACATCGAAGGAATAAGAGATAATTAGCATCTTGATATATTTAAGATGAAGCATACACTTTTCTTAAACACGTCGCAACAAATAATAAATTGTAACAAATATTGCAAGTGACATCAAATAACGAAATTGTCAGTAAACAGAAAGTATGTTTTGAGTAAAGCACATATACTGTTTCTTTGTTTTGAATATGTGAGTAGACAGTTACACAGTTTCATTTATTACTTTCAGTACACGTCTGACATATGCAATTTAAGTAGAAACACGGAAAAAGGTACACATTTCTATTGTGCTCCCTTGAAAATTCAACTGAATGCTAATAATCCATCATCGACCTTATATAAAATTCGATAGACGCCGTTTCCCTAGTCTGTTCGTTGTTCATTCGGATTAATACACATAGTAAAATAATTTTATTGTTTATAAGTCTTAATTGAGTATTTTACAGTCAATTTATAGACATTTTTATATTATATAATATTTATAAATAGTCAAATAATGCTTTAAAAATAATTTAAATCTATGTTGTAAATGAACTTTTTAGAAAATGTTCTATTTTAGTATTTTATCAAAAAAATCAGTATTATCTTTCTCTCTTTCTCTCTTTCTCTCTCTCTCTCTCTCTATATATATATATATATATATATACAAACATGGGTATGTAATTGGAACTACTTCTAAGAGCGCTTGAAACTAAATATAAAACATTTATTAAGTTTTCGACTGAAATAAATTCAAAGAAGAAATTAAATTTTAGTTGTAATTAAATTCTCTGCAACAAACTTTATTTATTTAACTTGCCAAGGCAGTTGTCTAAATAAAAGACAAACGATTAAATTTGTTTCTTAAGAATATGCCTGCTAATGTTGTTAAGTTGGTTGTTTTGTAAAATATTTAATATTTAATACTATTATTTATATATTAAAGGAACGAAATGGTATTTATACTGTTTGATATTAAACAAAAGATGTAAAAACATAAAATGAAGATGCAAAAACATTCTTCTATTATTTATGTGACCCGAAGACACACCCGTTTGTATACAGTTTTGTTACTTTTTTTCATTAAGCTTTGAACACACTTTCTGTAACATTTTTGTATACATATATATATATATATATATATATATATATACGAGAAAAATCCGAATCTTCAGTCACGTTCTAATAATCTTTCTCAAACTTTTCTAAATTATTATATATCAATTATCCATCCGTCCATACATATATATATATATATATATATAAACTTGAAATTCATATCGAAAACAATTAATTAAACACTTTCATTAAGTTAAACCAGTCTGAACTTAATATTAAATTATTTAAATACTAATATTCACTTGCAAAAAGAAGATTTTTTCATAAGCAAAAAGAATTATAATGTAAATGAATATAATTTCTGTTAAATTATCTCTATTGTTTTAAAAATTACCATAGTATTCATTTAAATAATTGTATTGTAATAAAATTCTACATTTTTCCTTTAAAATAATAAGAGAATAAAATGTTTGGTTTATTTTTAATTGTTTACTTTAAATAAATAATATTTCTCTATGTAAAGAGACTGTTATTATGAAAATGTTTGAAAATATTTTAAATGAATAAATTCGTTAAAAATATATCGTTTTATAAACTGTTATGGCTGGTCAGTAATTATTGATATATAATTGCAAAGTTAATGAACAGTGGAAAATAATTTATTATAGTACCTTTAGTACATACTCTTTAAAAACGTTTTATTTTCATTTAGTATCATTAATATTTTTACTTTATTTATTTGAATACTTTTTCAACTATTTTTTAAATTATCTATAATATGTATAATGTTAAATATATATATATATATATATATATATATGTATGTATATAATAGAGAAAGAGAGAGAGAAAAAGAAATTTACACTTGCACAACAAAAGTAAATTTAATACAACAAATTTAAAAACCTGAGAGAGATCTAAAATGATATGGTTTCTAAATAGAAAAATTTTGTCAAAGAATCGGTTTAATTTATACGACATACAAAAATTCTCTAAAAAAATTTGATATATAATTAACTTACATTGAAACAGGTGGATACGATCCAATACCACTAAATGCATGACATAACAAAAAGGCATTTAATAGATTAAAAAATAAAATAAATAGTTATTTATTAAACTTTAATTTAAAAATAACATATTATATATATATATGTATGAGTGTGTACTTATATAAAAAATAACTAATTTATCTATTAAAATATAAAGAGGCCAATGTACTTAATATTCATTTCAATATAAATTTGATGCTCTTAAACACATTTTTTTCTCTTGATGTGACTAACTCAAAAATGTACATTATATTTACATCCAAGTACGTATATATATATATATATATATATATATATATATATATATACATATATATATATATATAGTATGGCGCCGTTGATATGGACTATTAAAATCTGGAAATGTATTTTAACACATACTTAAACACACAAAAGTTCCGACAGATGTGTTCGCTTATAAATGTAATGATGCCGACTTAATTATTTTAAGACAGTTTTTATTTAGTAACAAACAAATCTGTGTAAATAAATTATTACAGAGGTTGTGTCAACCATATATTATATTGAAAATATATGTGCGTATATATATATATATATATATATACATATATTAGTTAAAATATATTAATACAGAATAGTATAGCCTGGAAATATATTTTCACACATATTTAAGCACATAAGAGTCCACTTATGAGTGTAATGATGCTGAGTTAATTTTCTAACAGCAGTTTTTTTTTGTCTGGTTTAATTTTGAAGCAAATATTATCACAGTAGTGAGCATGAAAAGCATATATATATATATGCTACTTTTTACTACAAATATACATTAAAATGTAACATTAACTAACCACTCGTACTAATCATACATTATTTGATAATTTTATGCAAATGTCTGCATAATAGTACTTTTTCTAATATAAACTTTGATAATTCATTATACTACATATACAATTAAGTCTAAATACATATTTCTAATCGAAAAGTTAGCTTCTTGTTTTAATTTCAGCAGTAAATATATTTTGTGAATTAAGATTTATTTAATACATCGTCATTTTTGCATTTTGTGCATGATTAAAATTCAAATTCATAGCTACTTTTTAACCAAATATCAAAATCATATTGAACATAATCTTTACATATATATATATATATAAATATATATATATATATATATATTTATGTATGTATGTATGAATTATATAATTAATATTTTATTAATTACCAACGAAAATCTTAATATCTGGAAAGGGTCTAATTTGCATTAAAAATATATTAGAAACTGAAAATGTTTGAGTTGTATCACATAATATAAGTGATTTTTTATGCCGTTAGAAAAGTAATGATGCCATTTTATACTTTCATTAAAGAATAGAAATACATAAATTATCTTCTTATTAATAGGCTCGTTACTTATTCAAAGTTTATTCCAATTTTTCTCAAACGATCTTATTTAAAAGTATAATAATTGTTCTATATTAACTGCTACTATGTTACTCATCATTATTAGTACTTTTATAAAAGGATTCTTAAATGATTACTTCCATATTCTCACAGCTCTTGTTTTTATCTTATTCTACCAACGTTTTTAATTTTCAATCATGAATTAAATAAATATACATTTTCATAAGAATCAGAAAAATCCAGAAATAAACAATATTAAAATTAAGTTAAATCGAAAACATGAAAGATGAAAGAATAATATCATTTTAAACAAACAACTGAAATTACTTTTATTTCATTTAGAAAACCATTAATAATAAAAAATAAATTTAAAAATGTTTTATGAAACAAAAAAAAATACATGAATAGTGTTCTTCACTCTATAATCTAATTTTATTTTTAAAGAAAATTAATTTAATTAGTATACTTATTGTGAACAAAATGTATAATAGATTTTATCGGAGCTATAACTACAAACGGTCAATTTAGGTGCTATATTTGAACATGAAAAAATTTATGTTACGAAAATACTTAAATTACAGCATATATATATATATATATATATATATATATATATATATATATATATATATATATATATGAATAAGTATATTACGTGTATGTTTATAGCTAAGAAGAAGAAATTGAAAAATCAATAATTACTTTGCAAATTAATTATCGTTGAAACATTTTTATGTGCATACTTTCAAAGACTTCTACCTTTCGTTTTTTGAAGCTGACATTTAATCAAAAGTCAACTCTTACATAAAAGTAATCTCAATATAAATTATGAAGCCCAATCCAGTCAAAGTAAAATTAAAAACAAAACTTAATTTACTATATACATAAAAATTCTTTAAATTGTTAAACAGTAGAAAATATATATATATATATATATATATATATATATATATATATATATATATATCAATATCAAAATACATCTGTGAGTTCTTTGATAAAATTAATTACTTTCAATAATTTCACATCAACAAACGTATTTAAATATAAACATTTGTATAATTATACACGTATGTTCTGTCAATAATAGCCTAATGTTAGATTAAAGCTATAATGCGTTGTGTGTGTGTGTAATCTGTGATAAAAATAGATTCAAGTTAAATGAGAAGTGTCATTCTAATGTATACTTTTTTTTCAATTTGTATACATAGACGAGAACGCTTTGATGATACAAGAAAATAAATGGATTAGTTATAAGTGAGCAATGCGGCGTGTTGTTTTTAACTGTTATGTCATCATTAAAAGAATGTACATGTTTGTAATGAACTGAAGATATGCTTTGTGAAAATAAATTGGCAATCGAATGCAAATCATGAATGAAATTGCCGATCCAATGGTCAAACTGTTTAAAATCAATAACATTACTTTCGGATACCGCAGTGGCCTAAGTGGAAAACACACCTCACCTAAGAATGTTCATGCCGTCTTTGAAGTAACTTTTATTTTTAAATTGCTAACATTAATGAGAAATTGCTGTCGACGTGCTATTAGACACATGATATAAAAATTCTTTGAAATCAAAAAGTTTCAGTTTGCGTCGAAATTACGTTTGCAGAAAGCAGTTTACTTGTTCATTGATTCTTTGAAAAACGTTTAAGTTTAAAGTATCGTTAAACAAAATGACGTCGAATCTGTTCCAACGTCGAGTTTATAAAATGGAAAAGTGATTAAAACTTAAAACTTTGTTACAATTATTAATTTCAATTTTGATGTAATAGTATTTACTCTTTGTATGATGGTTATATTTTTAATTATTTCACGATTACATTCAAACTAACAAAAAAGTGTTGTTTTCAAGCCTTTTATAAATCATTTTTCAAGAAAAAAATATCATTTTTTTTTATTTTCAGTGTTATTACATTTAAAGTTTTATAAATGATGTGAATGAAAAACTATCTTTATGATATTTATTTAGTATTAATCAATCCTTTCATTGATTTTTTTTAATGATCTTAAGAACATTTTCTTTAAAATATATTTGAGTTTATTAAGTGAAACATATTTATTTTCTTTTTAAGTTTTTTTTACATAAAATTGTATACTTAGTACGTAGTTCCCATTTCCAATAAATAAATAAACAACTCCTGTCGTTAAATATCTACACGAAAATGTATGATACGTTAATTCCCAAAGATGACATTAAGCTGAATGTTTATAAGCCGTAAGATATCTATTTATAGGCACAAAGTTACACGTTATTAAGCAGAAATGTGACCATTAATGGTATGTGCCACTTAGTGGATCGAAACGATCCCTTAAACACTAATTATTTTCAAATTATGATTGTAACAAGTTCATATTAATTAGACTCAATTAAATCTGAACCAACATATCTAATTACTAGATTTTTCCACTCTGATTAACTACATAAACAAATTATGCTTTATTTTCGTCCCTCTGTATCAACAACAATTTCCTTCGTCGAAACGTTAAAATATGCACATTTAATTCGTACAGTCTCTTCAAATTTCTATGATTCTAATTATGAGATAGTACACGCGTCCATATTGATAATTAGTTTTCTGGTTTGTGTATTCCATGTGAAGTACACACACATGCATAGAAATATACATACGCACATAACAAATTTATATATATATATATATATATATATATATATATATATAACAATTGTACATATATATATATATATATCTGAATGTATATCAGATTTTGTGCCGTCTTTGAAATTAATTAACGAAAGAGTACGGGAAGAACAGGAGCAGAAACAGCTCGTCGTTACTCTGATACGTCTGGCCAAGCATAGGAAATAGGAAATGTTCTCTGTAATCTAATATAACTTATTTAATAAGTTCTTGTTTCTTAGTTATGTGACGTAATAGCGTGTCTCGTACGATACTCACTCGAAATCATCAACAACGAAGAAGACAGTACAATTTTAAATATATGTATGCATGTGTATGTATATGTATGTGCATATATATGTACCGAACTTGAAATAATTCTTGTATTCTTTTTCTGTAGAAATATACAAAGCGTAACATGAACGATGTTATTTAATTCTGAATGAAGAATAATATAATTTGTATCTGTCCATACGGGTATACATATTTATTATTGTATTTTATTTTAATTAGAATTCGCAATTTTGAAACAAAAAATTAAAATAAAAAAGTCGTTTGAACTATGTATAAAATGACAATTATATATATATATACATATATGTATACATATAGGTATATATATATAAAATTATTTTCATAAATATGTATGATAAATATGTATGAAAATTGTAAAGAAAAATAATCTAAATAAAAAGGAGAGAGTGTATCTATCAATACGTCCTCATTGATGTTCTGACAACAATATGACTACGTGCTTTTGTATTCTTTTATTCAAGTCTTTACATTAACACATTTCAAACGAATGGGTATGCATTTATGTATATATATATATATATACTAGTATATATGTACATAGAATATATAAAAATACATGCATCCGATGCATACAATAATCACTATACTTACAAGTCAGCTTTACCCTCTTTTTAGTATATTATTGCACGCAGTTTATTTTTAACTACGTTTCACAGAGAGAAGCATAGTTCATTTGAAATTTGAAACTTGTTTGCATTACCCGTCGACGGTTTTTTATGTTAACGAGTAAAAATCTCGTATGTGTAACATAAAATAAACCAATGTTCCTATACGACGACAGAAATAATATATCTATATGTATTTTGTTTTCTGTTTGGAATTCCGGCGTTAATAGTGTTTATTTGTCATCTTTGTAGGTGGTACTTATGAGTTACAACTCAAACATGCACGCATATATTTATATGTATGTATATATATATATATATATATGTGTGTGTTTGGTGTGTGTATGTGCGCTCAATCATATCAAATTAAACATTTGTAATAACATATACCTTTATATAAAAAAAGTTATAATTAAAAGTTTTCACTTAATTATATAAATAGAGAGAGAGATAAAAACAGAGAGAGATATAAAACGAAATAATATTTTTCAGCATCCGTAACTATCATAAAACCTGATTTTTTGTTTCATATTTTTTTAATTAATTTACTGTGAATGAACATTAAATGAAAACTTTTATTTCATATGTATATATAAATTTCAATGTTAATTATACAATATTTATACAATTACAAATATGTACACTCATTCTCTTATATACAATAATTATGTATATATATATATATATTTACATATGCAAACAAATAACGGTACGAATGGATGTTTTAAATGTATGTTTATGTAAGTTTTCTACCATGAATGTAAATATTATTTAAGAAAGAATTGTTTTGTAAAATACTTCAAACAAATTGTAAATTCAAAAAGAAGTTGTTGCCCTTAAACATAAACGGCATCGAGTTTAATTATCTCATAATTATTAAATATATAAAGTCAATATTAATTTAACTTTAGAAGAATGATATATAAATAATTAATGTAATTACATCGTTGATAATGTACCGGAAACATAAAAAATATTTACTTTAATTGGATTAAAACTGTGAAACCGGGTACTTCTATCTCGAACAAAACAAATATCAATTTGAGCAAAATAAATAAACATTTATAAAGAGATCACCGTACAGTTACATTGTACAAAGATACACGCGAGTACAAATTATTTATGACCATGATAAAACATACACGAAGAGAAAAAAAGATAATATCAAAATGTTACACAAAAAGTATAAAGCGTATAAAAAAAAGTCAAGCAAAGGACGCGGATATATTTTATATATTCTGTTCATAACACACATAACACATTACATGATAAAATATTCTACTGTGCCTTTCGCATTCAATAAAATTTCCAAATCTTGTACAAGTAGTTCGCGCACTAAATAAATCTTAAGTAATATTCTGTCCACGTAAGAAATGGTGACATTGACGACAGGAAGCGTATATAAAAAAATATCGTATTATATTTTTCTCTTTACTTCAATGCTTTCTTAATTCTATTTTTCATATATCAAGATATGTAACGAGAAAAATATACAGTGGCGTCAATTCTCGTGTACAAAATATTTTCGCACATACACGTTATACATCATGTTTTCTACTGGTAGGCTCCATAAAAAAAATAACATTCGCATTTTTTCTCTGAAGATTTATTCTCTGCAAGTACGCATTGTACTAACATTTTCGTAATGCTTTGTAAAGAGATAAAACTATTCAAATGAAATATTTATTCACAAACATTGACTAGATATTTTTTTAAATATCAAGGAATCGTAAAGAATGACATACATACTAATTTATTTATCAGTTTTGAATGATATTTACAATGCATAAAATAATATTCAATATTGAAAAAGCACTTAGAATATAACAACGCAGCTGTCGTATTATTTGATGGATTAACACTTTGTCTTCATAAATTTGATTTTGATACTTGAAATATTGAAAGCGACAAAAACATTAAATAATAAGTTTTCTAAACGATGCAAATAAAATATAAAGAAAATTCCTTAAAATTCTCATTCACATCGAATCACTAATGGACTCATTTCAATACACCTTAAAAATCTCATACAATCAATCAATCGCTGTCTATAAAAACTTATACATCTTGAAAAATAAAACAAAGTAATATTTTATACAGAACGTAAATAAATTTCATCTGAATTAGACAGCTTTCATTTCATAATTTGTAATTTGACACTAATGGCATTTCTCCAACGAACGATATACACATTTCAAAATATTCCACACAGAGTAATAAATAAAATTTAACTTTAATTACTTGCAACTGTAATGATTTTATAACAGAGACAAATTAATTACGATAGTCAGGTCGAGCCACATTAAGTTAGGTTAAATTAAGTTTAGTTAGTTTAAGTAAGATCAAACAAAATAACGAACACAAAATAATTTGTCTCGATTATTTACAATGACCCATCTTAAATTTAAATGGCAGATTAGATTAACTAATGAACACAGACGTAGAGAATCTCTTCCCATGTTGAATTGTTTGGTACATTATTTAATTACCCATATTAAAACTTAAATGGATTCTCTCTTGAAACTAGTCGTAACTATTTTCAACATATCACACACTCGTCATTAATCTTCTAATTTCTAAATTGGTATTAAATTATAGATAATTACACCTTATTCGTTAATATTTTACATCTCGAAATAGAAATGGTTCTAACTATTCCATTTATTAATTATCATTGACTTGTGGCTTACTTAAAAAAATATTTATTATATTATTGAAAGTTTCAAATATATAACAACTGATTTATAATTGAATTACATGCAAAAAAGCTACTTATAAATGTTAGCAGGTTTGAAAAATTAATTTATGCAATAAATTATATATCAAAATTTGCAATTAGAGCATAAAATTTAAACAAACATGATTAATTAAACGATAATTGTGGCTTATTATTCAATATATATATATATATATATATATATATATATATATATATATAATTTAATTTGGTCAAAAACAAGACTGCCTTTAAGGATATTAGTCAAGAACCATTATTTTTATAAACTAAAACCGATAAACAGCTATTAAAATTATGTAGTTTACAGAACCTCGATTCGGTTATTTTTTTACTAACCATATTTTATAAATATCAAATATTCATAGGAAAATTACTATTAAACTTGTATATAATGAAAACAAAAAACTATAAATTTAAAAACACTTAATCAAGATGGAAAAGCTTCAAAAACTATTCAGTCTAAATAAGCTATGCATTCATTCATGAATCCATTAATCTATACCAACAATTCTACGAACCTCCGTTTAAAAAATCACTGTACTAGATTTCATATTACAATTTTAAGTACATTATTTAAAATATATTGATTTTCAATGCATAATTAATTACATTACACTTTTATATTATCTCAGTATTAAAAACATTAAGTGAGAAACTAAATCATTTTTTATTTATTTTTCTATTCCTGCGATCGAGTATATGTTTAATTAAAAAAGCATAAAAATTTACAGTTATACAAATCACACACATGTATATAATATATTTTATATATATATAGTTAGATAGATAGAGATGTAAAGCTTCAATTCGATGTATCGACAAAAAAGACATTAAATTAAATAAATATAAAATTTTCAAAGCATAAATTTATATTTTACATAGGTTTCTGATACATAACGTATTGATAGCTTCACTCTGTTCGAAAGGTTATAAGTTCGATCACAATGTGTCAACCGTTTTGAACCGTATTTTCCACATTTTCAATACATTTATTATAATATTCCCCTATTCAAGATTTTCTGATATATTCTATTATAAATTTTATTTTTCATCAATCGTCACAGATTCATCGAATACTGAATTCAAATCTAATAATTACAAGTAAATATAAATCGTTTACTTAGAAGATTAAATCAAGAGTAATCGTTAATTTTGTATTTTTTTTATAACAAGAAATAATGTATATAATTTTACTGAAATGTCAATACGATTGTATATTATTTAATAATTACCAAAATCTACTTCCCACGATAATTTAATACAATATATAGATGGAAATTAACGCTGATACAGCGTAACGAAGATATTTCTATCTTAGTGTGTACTCTTCGGTGTGAATTTGTGGACAAATATTTACATAAACATCTTAAACACCTATTAATTCTGATTACGAATTGTGGAAGAAAGATGTTTACATGTATAAATCAAATTTTATGTACACCAATGTATATATATATATACATACAGGTTTGTGTATGTATATATATATATATAATATATATAGATATATTTATCTCTACAGACTTTTTTATGTATAATTCCAACTTTCATCGTCTATACCTCGAGACTAGTGCTTTCATAATTGTATATTATATACAAATTCAAACTTGATTCTGTTTTAGGATTAAATTATTGGAATTATTAAACATTTCACTAAAATAATATTAAAGATTCGAAGTAAAAATCATTTTGTGTTTCTATACCTCAATGTTATTTTCATTGAATGAATCGGTAGAGTATTATTGCATGTGTAACTAAACGAAATAATGATAAAAATATAATATTTAGAGTGAAACAAGAATTAAAAAGCTGAACATTAAACAGTCTTGTAATTCGTATAGTTCTGTATACTTTTTTATGAAAAATGTTTAGAAATAATAATTATTAATATTTAAAAAAATACATTGGATATTTTAAATAGAATTTTCAAGTGAAAACAAAAACTCAAGTACTGCTTCTTAAGAAAAAATCAAATATCAAATCAATAATATAATTGAATGACTATTTTTGATAATTTGTGCAGTAGAACTACAATTAAACCATATCTGTTAGGGTTCACTTAGGATATATCTTAAAAAAACATATAAAAATACAATTGAAAATAAATAGACTTTACAATGAAATCATCCAGAGATCGGTTGAATAAAAAATCACAGGATTTAAGTGGTAAATGAAGTGGTTACAATTTAATACGATTAAATAAAAATACTAAATAAGCTCTCAAGTAAAACGAGGTATAGCAAAATTTTACATTGAAAAAGTTATTTTCAGTAATATTAGAAGAAATATTGAAGTTTAAAATATTCATAAAAATAAATAGTATAAAATTATGACACTAATGAACTAATATTGTCAAATTTATTACAAATATTGATACTTCTAAATCACATTTACAAAAAAAAATGTTACGAATGGTGAAAATAATTAAAATAAAAGAAAATTCGTTATTCAGAAAGAAAATTTTAAAAAAATCTTACTCATATTTTTCCTATTTTAGAATATTCTTTTTTTTGTTCTTGAACATAAAATATTATTAGATATTTTTATAAAAAAATATTCATACAAGTAATTAAACTAACTTCAACAAAGATCATAAATACAAATTTAGTTTATATTTCTAGTTTGATAATTGTGTAATGTTTTCCAGTAAAGAAAAAATTCATATAGTATTAAATACCATTTTATATTAATGTCATTATTGTCAACAGTGTTCGTTGAAATAACTATTTCTCTATAGGGTATTAATTAAATTTACATTGTGGTAAATTAGCGATTTTATAATAAAATTTATTTCAATAATAATTAAATTATATTTTACTAATTATAAGTGCATTCATTAATAAAATTATGAGTAAGTTTTCTTTCTATATTTTAAATATTTATTACGGATGTGTAAATCATTAAAAAATGAAATTAAATTTTAATCTGTCTTGTCATATCTAAAAGAAAAAAAACTCTAGCATGGATTAACTTTAAAATAAAAGCTCATTCTTAAAAAACACAAAAATTATTTACAAAATTGTTAAAAGTTTGATAAATATTTCAATATTTTAAAAATTATAAAAATAAGACCTAATATAAATATTGACAGAACTAATAAACTTAATAATACCAAGTTAATAGACAGAATCATAAGCAAGATGATGAATTTGTGTAAATCAATAACCAACAAATATCTTCTGACCATTAAAGTGTACTACAAAACAATAATAAAATTAAAATAAAATTAAATGTATGTACATATATGATATGTAGTAACTCAAAGTAAAGACAATTAAAATTTACTTATATAAATTTTCCCCTATCTTTATAAATAATCTATTTCTTATTTAAATTGATGCAATTTCTTGTATTTACTATCGTTTGTCTGTTGATACATCAGAAATATGCAGTAGTTAAAATATATACTATTCAATTTTTTCAAACTTAACAAAAAAAGTAAAAGATGATATTCAAATTTAATACAACGCCTCTTTGAAATTTTCTCAGTTGACTCCAATGCTTTCACATGTGTATATATGAGAAATTTCTGTTTATTTGCACTATATATGATGTTTATACAGTAGAATATACGTAAAGATATACTTACACAGATTTTAATAAAATATAACGTGGTTTTGCTTCCTCAAACCATTACTTGAGAATAAGATAGCATAAAGGTACAAACGGGAAAAGTTCTAGATCACGATGGAGAAAGCTTATTATAAAACGAAAATAACTTTATTAGAAGTAAAATACTTTTGCTTGTAAACAAACATTACGGTTATGAAGATATTTTATATTTTACTTAAGCATATCCGTTCCTTAATAACTGCTTTTTTTTACTTCTTGTACATTTAATATTAAATTTAATTTATTTAAATTTATCTTTATATTCAAATTCATACACACATTCATATATATTTATATATATATGTATATATATATATATATATATATATAAACTTACAATTCTAAAATAGTCCCCTAAAATGAAATTACAACAGCATAATTTCACATTATGAATTTTTAAGTAAGATTTCTATTTTACAATGCATTCATTGTAAAACACATACACAGTTACACAAATATTCTCTACCAGCTAACTTGAAACGTCATGGATAGCATTGGTCTTTAAACTGTCGATTCACAGGACCCTTAAGATTATAATTTTTTGCAGAGTCCCTACCGTTCCCAGAAAACTCAAAATGTGTACCCCACAAGTTTTGAAAATCATTCATCTTACATGAGCAAATTTTATTATTTATATCTGTACTCATAAATATAGTTTTATTACAAAATAGGTATAAATACAGTTCTACTGCCATAATAATAGATATTTATAAAAATAAAAGAAATTAACATAAATTAACTATTTTGAATTTGTAGCTTTTCGGGTATTTTCTACGAAAATGCTTTTGAATTTTGACTAACTCGTGGAACCCCAGGGTTCCACAGAACACAGTTTGAAGAACACTGATATGCAGCATAGTAACAGAAAAATCGTTCATAATAAATAATATATTTCTATGTTATACAACAAATTAATAATATGTCGTAGATATTTATATTAAAGAACTATTTGACTATTATTCGAACATACAGTGGTTTTTATAAAAAAAAGATTTTATTAATTTCTAATATAAACTAACACTATATAATCTTCTAAAAATATAAATCTAACAATACTAAACCTATCTAAATTAAAATTTCTTATTAAAAACGATTTATATTTCACATATATATATATATATATATATATATATATATATATATATATATATATATATATATATATATATACAATGTAAAATACCATATTAATTACAGTCGTAATAGAATTAAATTAGAAAATATATACAGAAACGTACTGACATTGAACTGTTTGTTCTTGTACTTCAATTACCATATGATAGTTTCCTGAAAAACCACTATATATACAAACTATATACACCAATTACATACTTCTACAAATTGGAATTAATTAATCGTAAAGACAAGCTTCATTAAATTCTCACATTATTCTGTTAAACATAGATTATTCGCATCGTAAAACTAAATTAATACAATTTAAATTTAACCTTCATATATGTGTTCGTTCTTTGAAATTTGGATGAGCACAGATTCCTATACATACTCGTATAAGTTACACACATTATATAGTATAAAAACCGGCGATGTAATAGTCATAAATGAACTTGATGTAAAATCCTAGTTAATGACAAACATTATTTCCTAATAAATATTATTTTATATAGAATGAAACAATGTAAATAAATAAATTTAAATCGCTATGCATTAAAAAAATATTGCTAGGATGAAATCATTTACGACAATATTATAAAGTAAAACATTCTACCTGAATATATATATATATATATATATATGTTTTATATATACATAATATATATATATATATATAAACCAAATCAAACCACAAAAAACCGCATCAGTCTTTTGCATTCAACATATTTTTAATAATATGTATTTTTGTATAACAAAAGTTTTTAATAGTATTAAATTGATTGTAACATATATTAAAATATATGTAAATTATTAATATACATGTACGTTTATATATATATATATATATATACCAAAAATTTAGAAAATACAAATCAATTTAAAAATAATTTCCATATATCTCCTGTTTAGAAAGTGCTAATCTTATGTGGATGCAAGACTGTTATAAAAAACCTAATCCTATAAATTCAGATTTAAGATACTTACATTAATCGTTATACAAATAAAATTAATACATATACTGTGTTGAACTAATACTCGTGTTTAATTACTTGCTTCCTTATTAAATATCTACAAAATTTCAAATAAAAGACAAACATTTACTGATAAAACTTAAAATATATACATACACACTCACTTCAACACACACTACTTGCAGGTTATAAGAATATTATAATTCATACTAAATTTTGAATAATCACTTATTAATTTTATACAATTGTACCCAGATAGACTACACAGATAGAGCCTTTATCTATGACTATACTGTGAAAATGAAAGAGTTGCGTAAAATATAAAAATAATTGTATTTGTGTGCTGTGCGTTGTCGCATTTACTTGTTATTCTAATGTTGTTGCTTAACGAAAAGTAATACTTATACATTAATATATCTGTACACAATACATTAATGGTAAATTCATTGTCACGTAAGAGCAAAATAAAACTTAAACATATGAATACATAATATTTGATCATTCAATAGATTATCAATGATTCTTTAATACTGAAATGAATTATTTTTTCTAGATTTAAATTTCACAAAGTTCATTAGTTGTTTTATATACATGTTTTACATATATATATATATATATATATATATATATATATATATATATATATATATATGTATTGGTATAGTGAGTATATATAAATAAATATATATTTATATATATATATATATAAAACATATTTGTATAAATATATATGTACAAAATATATGTAAATATACATATATAGTATGTGTACACATATTTTTAGATATATTTGAAATGCAGTCATTGTGTAGATGACATACTCGTATACTGATTCATTGAATTTCAGATCGATGTGTTCTAGCTGTATTTGCAGAATCGAACCTAGCACATTCATCTTTTTGCACTCGTGGTATTCGACATGCTCTTCCCTGCTAACGCCTCAATCTTATGCACTTCAATAGAATTTTTAACAATATTTCCATATACCATGTATATTTATAATAAATAAGAACACTTAATTGAGCCTAAAATTAACTAAATCTTTCACTAATCATTTATATAGAATGTATCAGTATACGTTATGATGAATTCAATACTGTTAAAAACTTTTTATTGTACAAAAATTAATTTTGTAAAAAAATGTGTTGAAGCGGATAAGACTGGAGATACATACGTACACACAAAATAATATTTTTTTTATTTTTATATAACGTTATTTTACTTTATTAATAATCAAACAAATGTATAACTAAAAGGAAGTATATTATTGTACAACAAATTTATTAACCTAGTTTTACGGATTATTTACTCTTTCATTGTATTTTTAGTGATTATATATATATATATATATATATATATATATATATATATAACCGGACTAGGGAAGAAAAAATCTATATCATCAAGATAATACTTCTTGTCACAGGTATGTTATTCCGATGGCTAAAATTCATGAATAGGGTTTGGAATTACTGCCCCCAATAGCCTACTTACCAGACTTGGCCCCGTCAGACTTTAGTCTGTTTCCGAATTAGAAAAAGTATCATGCTGCTAAAAAATATGAGTCAGATTTCTAAGTGATTGCTGTCATGAACGCCTATTTTGAAGAGCTGGACATATCCAGTCTATAATAATGCCATAAATGCTCTTGAATATCGCTAGAATATATGTATTGAGTTAAGAGAAGACTATGTCGGAAAAGAAAATCATTTTCCTGCCAAATTTTATTTTTTTTCTTAATCCGAAAAATTTTCATCCCACCCCCATATATATGTGTATATATATATATATATATATATATATGTGTATATATATATATATATATATATATATGTGTATATATATATATATATGTATATATATATATATTTATATATATATATATATATATAAATTTTACTTAAAAAACACAAGACTAATTTCAATAGATATAAATATTAGAATGAAACAACTAACTTTAATTTTCGTTAGAAAGTGGAAACAAACTCATATTCTTGCAATTAACAAAAACAAATATTTACACGAATCTTGCCTAATGGATTAATTATTAATAAAACTTATCTAACTGTTTTATGCGGGAAAAAATGTAATTAATTAAAAATAAGACGCCGAATTAGAATTTATATTATACATTATTTAAAGTTATAATGAGAATGTGTACAAGAAAAAAATATTCATAAATTTCCTTGCGATGAAATATTAAAATAAAACATTTTTATATGCTCAACTTAAGCCCTACGTTCTGAATGTTAATCGTAACATTTTAGTCATAAGTGGTATATCGTATGTCGTATAAACAACCATTCAGTTATCAAATAGTTCATCATCGGTGTTCACCTTTGTTGAATTATTATACAGAATTCACTTTCTATACAATTCTGAATGCTCATCTAACTGGAATCGAGTTAATATAAACCTTATATGTGTATATATATACATATATATATATAAAGAGAAAGAGAGAGTTAAAAAAGACTTCAAAGCCAAATAATGATAATAATTTTACCTTTTTGTACATTTCATGTGATTTACTAATAACTTTATTTCTAAATTAATAACATTATTTAAGAGTAAATTTTACCAAATTCTTTTCTCTCTCTCTACTCTTACAAGGGTGTACTTGATATTAATTCAGATTTATAAATATTTTTTATATTAAAACTATTTGACTGCCACTAAAATAAAAAATAGACTTAATTGGATTCAACATAAAAAAATAAATATATTAGTTGGAAAAAGCTCATAAATGCAAGTGCATATATTAGATATTATGAGCGAAATCACAATTGATTTATAAATTTTCAGTAAATAATTTCTTAGCTTATTATATATTTTTTTCAAATTTATTCCCATACACCATATATATATATATATATATATATATATATATATATATATATATATATATACATATATATACATATATATATATACATATATATATACATATATATATACATATATATATACATATATATATACATATATATATACATATATATATACATATATATATACATATATATATATATAAATATATATCTCCTCTTTTTCTTACAAATATAATACAAGTTTAGGTATTAAAAAATAAATATCATTTTGAACAAAAATATAACATCAATTACTTCATATTACAATACAATAATAGTTAAAGTTTCAAATACTTTATATTAATAACGGAGAAATCGAGTAATTGCATTAAAAATCTTAGAAATTTATTTGCAAACTGCAATGTTAAATTTAATGCATTCGCTTATTATTTTAATGGATTTGTACATAACGAAACACGCTTGCAAATTAATACGTTTATGCACAATACTTAACATTAGATTTCTTCTGCTGTACTACATTGAAATGAATTTTATATTAAATAAATGATACTTTATCTGTTTGATAATTAAGAATAGATGATTTGAAATATTAATTTAATAGAACATTTTTCACTTATTTTAATTTCTATTCCTATAATATATATATATATATATATATATATATATATATATATATACAAGAGTATATGCCAAAAACTGAAAATAAATTCCACAGATAATAATAAACATTTTAGATAAGAATATTGGAAAATGTTTTAGAAATGTATGAAAAGAACCTCTGATTAAGGTTAGTCTGATTAATTAAATTGTAAAAAAGTATAAAAACTTTTATTGTGGATAGTTTAAGGATGATTATTTTAACTTTACTCGCGCATATATATATATATATATATATATATATATATATATAAGTATATTTTATCAAAAGTAAATCAATCTACAACGCTAACCAAAACTAAATTAATCTTTCCTATATGACTAACTAATTTGAAGTAATATATGTTCATTAAAGTTCATTTGAAGTATGAATAATTGATTTTTAAAATTAAATACCTTTAATTATTATAATTTTTATCTTCGGTTTCGGTACATTGAACTGAAATTCTATAAACAGTTCATATATTCGATAAATGTTTAAAATTGTTATACTATTCGGTATTTCAAGAAAACAGAAATTTTATCTTTCAAACGAAGATAAATGTTAAGTTATATAATATTTTCATTTTATATATATATATATATACATATTTTTTGATCAATATCATTTCATTGCTAGTCTTATTTTAAAATATACAATAATAGAAAAACAATTATGAATTTCATATTCATTAATCTTTTAGATTTATGTATACATTGACCTTTAATCCAACATAATTCGACTTATAAATCCTAAAATGTTTCCGTACCTTCTCATAAGGTATCTTGATTAATACACCATTCAATTTGGTGTTATTTACTATCAAATATATTAACGTTTCATTATCTTCTGCCTATAATTTGTATAATATACTGGTAATCATAGATAATAGGCTTATGCACATTGAGTAGTTTTTGTTACTCGTTAATGTGTCATGAGATTGAATCCTCAACTTTCGATTATAAATTCAAATTTAGTAATTTTGAATGGTAAATCTTACAAGAAAGGTTTAATGGAAAACAAAAAAATAAAAAAATTTAAATAAAAAAGAAGTTGTATAAAGGAAAAAATAAACCTGCATACAGTTGAAGAAGCAACTTATTGCCTGAAGGATAAGTCAGATACAGTACGAAAATGTTAAATGATAACTGAAAAGAATAATCTATTTTGAAAAAGAGCACATCGTCCAGAACTGACCTGTGCATAGTTCGAAGTGAAGCAACGACCACAACACCAGCAAACAACAACCAGGCCTGTGAGTCTTCATGCTGTCAAGTTTGCCGTCGGATGTAGACCGAGCTTAACACGAAAAATGCACTAATATAAGAACAAAAACATACGATGACCGTTTTTTTTTGTTTCTTACACAGCAAATAACTGTACACATCCACACAAAACAATCACATTTATTTCATTATTCGAAGAGAACAAAACTGTAAATCAGAGGAACTCCATTATAACGTTCTGCACGTTTTATTATTGTATTATTACCACATATATTTATCGTTTTAATTCATATACATGTATGCACTGTGAAATGAATATATATTACACAAAGATTCTCATAAACTTGATCAATCTATCATCATAAATACATATATAATCAACAAAGTGTTGCTGTAATGGAGTTAATGTAATGTACTGCTAGGTAAATTTAATAGCCTTAAGATCTCCTCTTGGAGTTTGTTAGATAGTTCTGACTGTCAACAAACTTTAGCCTTACTCGTATATATGTATATATTTACCTCTATGTATATATTTTGTCAATTTAGTGTGATGTACTGCACTGAAAGGACAGTATCGTACGTTTATAAAAATTGAATCCTTTTTTATACAATCACAATTAATTTACATTAAAAATATTCTACTTGTATATACATCTATATATTATTACAATGATAATCACGAATATTTATTAATAGATCAATTTCACCAGAAACTATTACAATTAAAGTTGTTGTTTTTCTCTTTAAACATATAATTAAAAATTATTCCAAAAAATGTATTAGATATTTGCACTTTTTGAAATTATAAACTTAACTTAAACCACTTTTAAACTATTTATTTAATATCAATGTATTTTTTATTTATTTCATTCACAATTTACACGTATTGACATAAATTTGACCTAACATTAATTTTAAATCGATTTCATTACACTACACATCGAGTGAACGTTGTTTTTTTTATAAATAACTAATCCGCTTGCTTCAGGAAACGCTGAAAACCTGAAAAAGTATATGTTACGTTTAAGAAATAGATATTCCATATAACTGAACAAGATCAGCTCGGATTACAATGTATGCACTTATTTCATGTACTATGTACGTATATTAATTTTTTATCTCGTTCCGCTGTCGAATGTTAATAATAAAAATCGTTGTAATGTCACTCCCTTTTTAACTTGTACGAAAACAGTCGTGATACATTACCGTCCATAACAACCCTTCGTGAACGATTTACAAAAAGAGCGCGATAATTCAAATCCGACAGTTCATATACAATAGACAGGATAGCACAGTGCTATATATAAAATTCATATATACATGTATATGTATGTATATATACATGCACACACACACACACAGATACAGGTAGGTAGCAACGTTGGTGGTGATGTTCAGGTGTGTGTTGGTTCGAACTCGTGAGTACCGCACGCTATGACAGTTGCTTTTGCACTGGCGGGGCCGGGCGCGCGCATTGGCGTTGTGCGGGGTACAACATGCGCGGCACATCTAATAACGAACGCGCAAGGCTCCCGGCAAAATTCAGGCTTCAGCGGCTAACTGGCCTGCATAGCAGACTACGATTTTACATGCTACGCAATCAGTGATAGTTACCTTCATAATATCGGTTCGAATTTGTTGCAGCATTAGCTGCGATGAATCCGATATAAGCGTTTTAATATTATATGAAATATTACGTGTTGAGGTAGATGATCGTGCATTATTGATTAATACTATATCAATTTCCAAGTCGGGATAAACTTGATAGTCAACGTAGATACTGAGAATTGCAATTAACACGAACGCTGATCGAAATTATCTTTTTAATACATTCACAAGTGAAATTATATAGAGCTGCTTACAGATGTACATTTTACAATAAATACCGCAAAATATCGATTTGCAAACAGCAATGACTTTCAACGAATAGCAGTGTTACGGCACACATTTTTCGTAAAACAATTTTCATTCGATGTCGTTCTACGATACTATTAAAACGGAAGACATTAAATATTCCCTCATACTCGCTCTTAAACTCTGTTTCTTTTAAAAAAAAATACATCAGGTACGAATACTCTACACATTGTTCTAAGACCTACCATGCATACAGTAAATACTGTACAAAACCAATTATCTTAATTGATATTAGTTCTCTTGCATCTTACATGATATGTACAATATATTAGGTCGCTAGAAAAATAATTGCGTTTTATGACCTTCAAATTCACATACTTTTTTCTATTTATAAACTAGAACTGTTGGATGACTTTTGGGCAAGCTCTCGAATTGTTGAGCGTGGTTCTGATTCAACTAACGCCTTCAGTTGGTCGTTATTGACTGAAGACGAATGCCCACAACCTTCTTCATCTCCAAGGCTCTCGTCCCAAGGACAAAAAATGGCACCGTAAGTTCATTAACAGTATTCTCACCAAAAATATCGTTTAGTTTCTATTACTTTACCACCCGTTTTGAACTCATACAAAAATTAAATATGGAAAAGAATTTCCATATTTAATTCAATAGCCATCTTAAAGCAAAATTATCAATGAAACAAAAGTCGATTTTACCAAAATATCGACCGAAAAATGCACTTTAAAATGATATTAACATGAACACGATGAAATGACACTTTCATTGAAAAGAATTAAAATTATAATTCAGAAAAAAAATGCAATTATTTTCCTACTAACCTTATACATAAACAAATATCAATAAATGTATATTTTAAAATCAATAACTGCTCAGCTAAATATAAATGTCTACATTTATAATAAAATCGAGAATACCGGTTACAAATTTGAACCTGTTATGAACTCGTTGCAGTAATTTCCAAAATTAATTACTTTCATTGTCTATCTGCACTGTATATTACATAATTACAAAATATTAATTGCTTGATTTGAAATTTCTATTCATTTAATAAAATTCTACAGATATACAATTTGATCTAATGAAATTTTAATCTATCAAAAAGGCAAATATAACTAGATCAGTTCTAAAGACAACATGTTTTCTCTTACTTTGTCACAAATTTAATCAACTAATATATCAAATCGTAAAGAATTATTGTAATAATTTATTATTAAAATAATGTATTTATATTTTATAATCAATTTTCCATTATAAGAATTTTTCAGTTCTACAAATAACTAATAACTTATTTTAAAGAAATGTTATATAAAATTACTCTATTTCAATCACGACTTTTATTAATATCTCAATCATTATCCACAAAAAACATGTTATGAAAATTTAGTAAAATTCAATTAATATTTAATTAGATTTATGCGAAACTTTACAGAATTCTAACATATAATTAAACGGTTAAAGATTTAGAGCTATTATTTCTATTATTCCTCAATAGAAATATAATTTTATTTTTGTAATAATATATATATATATATATATATATATATATATATATATTCAATTCTTATTATATGTGAGGAAACGAAAAATAAATATCTGTCTTTTAAATCGGTGTTGATATACAATTTTTGATACATAAATTTGTATAACTTATGAATTATTCATTTATATATTTATACAAGAAAGCGAACGTTAAATAAGAAATTCATTTGATTGATAAAAAATACATATATAAATTGATATATATATATATGTTTGTGTAAAAATATTGTCTATGTATTTAAAATCGTGCTGCTAAAAAGGTAAGAAGTGTAAAATATTTATAAGAAAGAACTAAAAAGATTAGAAGTGTAAAATATTCATAGAAGAGAATTAAAAAAGTAACGAATTTAATCACTGATAAATATGTCGAAAAGTTCAAATTAAAATCTAAAAAAGAGTTATACTGGATGAAAAGATAACTTTCTTGATATACTAATTAATAAATAAGTGATAATTTTATATCAGTTTGTTGTTTTCAATATTTTTTTATTAATATATTATTTTAGGTATTAAAATACACATTTTTATCACTTGAAATAATCATATTTTTTATTAAAGTTTATAACAAACGCAATATTTTTCCAATTAGTCACGCAAGAAATGCGTGTGCAACCCTTACTTACAAATATTAATTTAACTGCTGCTTGAAAAGATCACACAAAATACAATTTTACGTTACATATTAATTGAAATCATGTGTAACATAAATTTGAACTCCCACTCTTTGATTTATAATCAATTACATACAAAATTAACATACAACATTCTCAGAATGAATTATTATCTTATTTTTGTGCACAAATTTACACTCTAATGATAATTGTAAAATAATTACTAATTTTACTACACACCGTTTCTTATACATTCTTTTGATTCTTAGCCCTGATCCGTGCTTTAGTATTAAACACTGTATATTCGTTTGTTTTCATTCTGAAGTGCTTGCTGATTAACGTTTCGTTCACTCACTTATTTACTAAATGTCAGGAAGCAATCTGTAACAATAATCTTTAATCCTCTTTTGTTAGATCGCGTCAGAAAATTCAAGATTGTTATTTTTAGGATTAACATTGTTCGTGTAGAGGAATTGTAATATTATTTTAATAAACAGCAATTGATAATTTTAAGTATATACTTTTTGCTTATTCCAACTTTCATTGCATTGATGATACAGCAGTAATTCAGTTTAAGACAATATTGACAAAGTAACAATGATTATGTTAATTCCTCAACTGTTACTTCATTGAATTTCAATCTATCCTTTAACCCACAATCAACATTCAACTTAATGACTCAATTATATAAAATATTCAACAACAAACGTGCAGAGAAAATGTTCAGATTTTTCTAGAAGTCAGGATAATGCCTAATTAACTATTGTCATTTAAGGTAAAAGAAAAATTGAATAAAAACTAAGTTATAAAATTTAGTTTTAAGAATTTTGATTGGAAATATTTAATAATATTTGCAGTTATATCCATATATATATATATATATATATATTAAAAAAAACCTTTTAAAGTAGTAACTATTCTGCTATAAAGGTACAATTAATAAATTATTACACAAAAATTATATAAATACTGCTTCATAGATAATTATTTCCTATTTCTTTTACTCTATCAAATTTAAAAACACACTGAATTGTATAGAACAGCTAGTAAAGAGATTTTATTCTTCTATATACATTATGTTCTATTTTTTAATTACTACAATGTACAAAAAAGGAATTTAAATGAGTTTATATGGTTCTGATATATCGAAAGATTCGGTAATATAGGCATGCTTTTAGAACCAACCATTTCCCTATGTTATTCTAATAAATGGGTTTTAAAGCTGTTATTGTTGCTTAGAAAAGGATTATTCAATATAAGTCAATCATGTAGATAAATAGTGAATTCCATTACTTCAATAGTTCGTTTTGATAAAATTAAAAGATTCTCACTTATTTAGAGCTTAACAGTAATATTTGGCTACGCATAATAAGTGTTAAGGAATTATTATTTTTTTACAATACTAAAACGGTTAACTAACCTATTTAAAAATGAAACACATTCAACTAGTAGTAGATGTTGAAAAGCTCATGATTTAAAAAGAACAAGACCACCACATTAATAGAAAACAGTTTTATAAGAACAAATAATTTTTAATTAGGGAATTTATACTAGATTATCCATAGACAAATAAGATTTGAGTCTATTAAATATGACCAGACGGAATATATAAAGTATCCTGAATATATATAAAATAATACATGAATGAATCATCAAAAATGGTATTAGTTTAAATATTCTGTAAAATTTCAACACTTTTTCTTCATATTAATATATATATATATATATATATATATATATATATAAAAAGAGATAGATTTTTTATAAAACTTTGTTATTACATGTTCAGAAAAAAATTATTTCTATGAATTTTTTAAACACATATTTCTAACTAAACAAATATTTTACATCGCATCGTCTAAATAAACCCATATATATTTTAATACTAAATATATCTGATTTCAATGATCATTAAAATAAGTAATATATATATATATATTAATGCTACTTAAAATATTTATATAATTTTAAGCATTTTAAAATTAAACTTCTACAATGATTTAAAAAAGAAGAAAATAACTTCTCAATCCCATTCTTCCATCCCTACCTATCTGTCTCTCTCTATCTCTTGATATATATATATATATATATATATATATATATAATGAACAAAAATTTAAATAGATAGAACAAAAAAAGGAATATGAACAGAAACACCAATTAACTAACATAAAAAATTGTAAATATGTTGTTTGGAAGTAAATTATTAATTTTAAAAGCGATATAAATGAGAAAAAAATCTAAAGATACACAATGAAAGTTATTGACTGAGAATATTTTAAAAATATATCTTAACAAGAAAAAATAATTTAATGAATAAATGTATCGAAATTCCTGAAACCCTTGTTTAAAATACTACATCAGAAAAAAAATTATTTAGAATCTTCTCTGAGATGAAATACATAAGTAAACAGTAACATAAAATAAAACTGTAAGAAAAAGTTGTATTGTAAACATTCAAAAAAAAAAATACTAAGAATTATTAATTTTTTGAAATACGATGTCTATAAATATTATTTTATAAAATATATAGTTATTAAATAAAAATATATGAAAACAGTACACCGAACAAGAATTAAAAATCAAATTAATTATTAAATATACGTTCTTTTCACTGTTTTCCCTACGAAAACACTGAGAAGAAACTTAAATGTAATGCATATTATGAACATTTGTCATGTGTGCTTAACTGTATGAACTTAATGCATTTTATACGTTTTTACATATTTCACAAACCATTGCATTTCTGCACAAAAACTGAACATACAACCATTTCTATGTATTTCAGTTTTGTTTAAATAGAACAGAGTAGAGTTGCAAGTACTTTACATAAATAAATATATTTTAAAACGTATATTTCATATACGAACAATATCAATAAAGAAAATTCTTCTTTATCTTATAATGAGGTATAACTCTAAGTAAAATATATACAACAGTCAAAACTAATAGAGGACAGGTTAATGTATAATAAATTTATTTTCTTACTTAACATTTACTCTTCAATTACCTTTTTTACAAAAAAAAAAGAAACACCATATATACACGAAATGTAAAGCTTTTCACTATGTACATATGATAAAATTATATATATATATATGCATGTATGTATGTATGTATATGTATAGATTTATATTTAAGTAATTTTTCAAAAGAATTGATATTGTTTTGTCTTATACATCAAGTAAGTATTTATGATTATAGACATTTTTTATTTATAAGTTCTCAAAAAGATGTAATGGGAAAAACTATTTACATAAATCATCAAACGGACTTAGTAATTGTTACGAAGGAAAAGCTGATTGAATAAGACAAATTTAAAGATAAATTACTGTTCATAAAGCTAAATCTAAAATAGTAATAACACTTAACCCTTTGAAACCGGGTGTGAATCTAGGAATCCATTGAAGTTTTCCGAAAAACTATGACTTCAGAGCGCTATCTTTTGGATGATATATTTAAAGGTCACTAATTTCTTTCTAATGAAACTAAATTTATAACTCTTTTTTTCATTAAAAAAAATACGGTCGTTAAAATAGAAAAGTCGCGGTTTTTTCATTTGAAAACCTATAAAAATTATAAACTTGAGAATAAGGTTGAATGATTATTTTTTCTAAAAGTTCATCGCTTGAAAAAAGTGTATAAAAAATTTCGAGACCCCAGGTCCGCTTCTCATTATGTTTCCAATCAAGAGATTTATGTTTCATCGAATATTATCAACGATTTTCAACTATATATCAGATAGATGTGAAATTTCTAATATCTAATCTGAATTAACATATTTTTTCTTGTAATCGACAAATTTGCAATTTTTATTTTGTTTTCTATAAAAGAATGTACAATTAATCAAAAAATATTTGTTAAAAAAATTTAGCACCCTTTCCTCCTTTCCTATTCTAAAGGGTTAAGTCTTTAAAAAGGTCCTTTTCGAATACTATTAAATATTACAAATAAAAATCGAGTACATGTGTATAAAACTATTGACAGATGGAAATAAATCTTTTTTCCCAGATACATTCTGATTGTAATATGTACAAAATTGGATTTCTTATACTAGACAATCTGATAAAATAATGCTACGTGAAACTCATTGCAACATCAGTGCTCATACGATTGTGAATAATGATATATATTCATGACTTTTTTTATAACTCGACGATCGTCAACATGTCGATATTTCGTTTCTTTTATTTTAATTCGTACGATTTCGTATATGATATTTAAATATTCAAATTTAAGACCAAGTTATGAACGTACAAGACTATTGGGAATGGCTGTTTGTCTCATATTTATACGTTACATCTATAAATGTTTTGTGCTGACACAAAATGTATTATTTTTTTCAGAATTTGAAATGTACCTCAAATATTAATGCTTTTTTTTAAGAAAATATTATACAAATAAGTATATTAATATGTGTGATTCAAACATAAAAAAATAATTAGTTGTTTTCTTGTTTAAATCACATTTTATAAATTATTTTTTTTGTTAAATAGCTGTTCAATCGTGTGACATATTTGATATAAGCACGAACATTGTACAAGTTTATTGGAAGACTGCGTGCGTTTCCTTTAGTTTTAAATTTCACGCCTATAAATACATCAATATCAAAACGATTTCGTATAGTAAGCAAACAAATATTTCACGCCGCCGTTGTTATTTTAACAATGCAGTGCTTCTAGCGAATACACTTCGCATCAAATTCAATGGTAAGTTGATGCAAAATAAACTTAGATTGATAGGCACATTGTATTCTCATGAACTGCGCAAGTAAGAGAGGGTAAATAATACTTGTTATTTGTCAAAGAAACTGTGCACACTGCACCCTCGTCTTTGTAAATCACTCTCTAGGGATGCGTGTGATACAGGGTAGACACTAAATAACCAAATCTCTGTGCTAATGCTTAGATGCTATATGCTCATGAGATTACCTCATGATGTGTCACACATTCTGTGAAGGATACGTCTTCCATGTAATTAAATTTAATAGTGGAAGGATATACTTCACATCATCTTCAATATAAATCGATTATAGTGCGCGATTTATGGCGCCATTTTCGCCGTATCATTTTTAATCGTCTTAAAACGTTTACTTTCGTCTCTTCATATTCCTGTACAAATATATTTCACCTAAAATATGATCCGCTGCAGAGAATATCATCGTCATATTTTAAGTTTATTTTTTTAAAGGACTGCAATATTTTGTAAGAGACTAAACTAGGAGTACACGTAATAAATTTTGTTATAATCACTTATGAGAAGGATTTTGTTGTTCAATAAATCACAGTGGATAAAAAAGATGTAACGAAAAGATATTAAATGCAATTAAAAAAGTTTCATAGAACAACTTTAAGCTCTACACATTTATGTCGTTATCTTGAAAATTATGATTTTTTAATCAATCGTTGAAATCTTGAAACATGGAAAACAAACCATATTACAATAGATTTTTTTATACAATTCTACTATTAAAAAGTATATAAATAAATATAATATATATATATATATATATATATATATATACAAATTAATAAATGTGTTTCGTTTGAAATGGAACACTACTTAGAATATGAAATGAATTAAGAAATTTAAATTAAACACGCATTAAGTAATTATTAACGCTACTTACATTTCCTTTTGATTATTCAATACGTATTTATATGTCTTACTTCAACTTATCTGTTTAAATGATATCAAAAGGAGTTTAATATTTAAATAGTTGAATATTTGATATTTCTAGATGAGAAACGACGCAGGTAATTTGCTAGAAACACGTCAATGGTGAAATACTAAGCGAGCCAGTTACAACTTATTAACGTTCCTGTTTCACACAAAATCTGACGTCTGAAGTGTTTGAAATTACAGTTAGCGGTATCGTAAGTATTCAATAAAGATCGCGTGTTAGACTGGATAAGAAGCCGTCGTCTTGGTTGATCATGAAATGTGTACGAACACGCTCACACATACAGTCGTATTTATATCGTACTGACGTTCAACTATGATTTTCATACGAATGAGAAAGAATAGTCGGAAATTAACAAATCTACCTATAATTGAATGACAATCAACGTTCTCATATTAATTAATGTCCATCAGAATAATCAAATTATAACATTTGAAAACATTCACTAATTTCATCAAGTGTACTATTATAGAATTCAATTTGAATGAAAAATGGATCTGTTTCATGCAAATATTTGAGATATAGGAATAGCTAAAGATAATTAATATTATTTACTAATCATTTTTTTTCAAAATCAAAATAAAAAGAAAAACAATGTAAAAAATTGGAATATTAAAAAAATAAATTATTCAAAAATTAATTTAGATTAAATTTGTATATACACATATTATATATATATATAGGAGACATAGACAGCGAGAGCGATTTAACATAAATTTCCACAAGAAAATATTAAAAATATTCAAAAATTAAAAAAAACATGTTATCTCTCATTTAGAATTTTAGTTTAATTGTATTTGAGTCTTGAATTGATTTAAATACTAAATAAAAAATAACATTACTTAAGCCCTGCACCCTCTTTAATAATTCCATATAGAAGCTTAAATTGAGTCACTCTACATATATATATATATATATATATATATATATATATATATAAATATATATATATATACCTGTGTGTATAATTGCACGATTCTAAAAAAATACTTCTTGATGTTACAAAAATTTAATCGGTATTTTTGTGCAGAAATTTCTCTTCACGTTTATAAATACACACAAGAAATAAAAAAAATCACAGACATAAAACTCAAATTTATTTTAAGACAATATGTCTTTGTTTCATATAAAATATAAATGAAGTATCAGATATATATTTAGAATTGAATGTTATTACTTTATTATTGAAGTGAAAGAGAGTAATTACTGTTTAAATTGATTTTTCTTTTTAAATAAAATGTTATCATCCAAATTAAATATTTTAAATAGACCTTAAAGCAGCAATAAAGGTAGATATGTGCTAAAATTGAAACCATTATATATATACATATATATATATAGACTGGACATATTATCGTAATCTCTAACAGAAGAAGTGAGTCTGAACTTGTTTCTTTTCTGAAAACAAGAAAACAATAAGAAGAGAAATCGAAAGAGATAAATTATATTTATTTAGACTAGCTTGTAATAAAAAATAAAAATTCTCTCAATAATTAAGGAAATCGAGAAGAAATAACGTCGATTTTATTTGATTAGAATGTCCCAATACTTAAAATAGTTATTCTATCAGTTTTTACCTAAAACATAAAACATGGATCTATTATAGAAAAAACATTTCAACCCCTCAAACAATAAAAGAAGAGTGGAAATGTATATATTAAAAATAATTAGAAGAAATAGGATAAAATTACAAATATACAAATGGCTTCATAATAACACGAATAAAAAGATTGAAATGAAAGTATTTACAAGATAAATAAACTAGATAGATAAAATAAATTATTGATTAGAAGCTAATAATTATTCAGAAACTTTAAAAACTTACTATGAATAGATTCATTAATTAAGATAGATTCAAATTAGAAAAGATATTTGAAATTTTGGATCACAATATAATTAGATTTCGGAATTAAAATAAATTAGAATTAGTATTTACCGAGCAACAGACCTTCGAAAACTGAATATAATAAAAATATCTGTGAATTAAATGCTGTATTTTTGAAATTCTAATAAGAAATGAATGTTATTTAATACCCAATTCTTCTTAATATCCGTGAAAATAGATTTTTTTAATTAAATTTCTAATCTTTTAAGAATGTAAACCTCTTAAATTTAATATTACTAAAAAGTATCATAAACACTATCAACATTCCAACTTTGAAATATATATATCGATTTTATAATCAAGAAATATATACAAATAATTTAAAAAAAATAATAATTTATGTTTTTTTACTATTTGGTTATGTGCTGAAACTTCTCGTTTTTAATTTGATTTCAATTTCTGTCGTTATTTTTATTGAAATAAAAATAAATTGAATTGCAAGAAAATCAATAATCTTAAAACTGACAGTAGTGAAATATTTTTTAATTCATTTACTGAAAACATATATATATATATATATATATATATACGTGTGTGTATGTGTAATATATATATATATATATATATATATATATATATATGTATGTGTGTGTGTGTCTATGTGAAATATCGAAGAAAATTATCTCTGCATATAACAAATAAAGTACATATTTGCACAGGACTGCAGAGTCACTCACTCATATAGATATAAGAGTTTGTACATGTATGTATGTAGAGAAATAAGTATACATTGCGTTAACAAATCAGCAGCAAGATTAAATTTATGCAGTGTGGTATAAAAGTGAAGTAGTGTATTCGATTGATCAAATCGACAGAATCGTATAAAATAGAAAAAAGCATTTCATTAAGATTGAAATATACGTTCAACTGTGCAAGACTATCGATCTGATAAACCATTTTGAATAAAATATAACCCGTGAGTAAAGTGAAAAGATTTTAAACAAACATTTGAACCTACATCAAACAGATAGTCACGAATTGTAAAAACAACAACGTCGTTTTGAATTTTCTGAAAATAATCGTTGCCTCTGTTAATTCGCAGTACACATTTTTACATTTTTTTAAAATTAAAAATGAAAATTTCAAGTAAACAGTTTCAAGTATTTGTAAATTAAGTATCTATAGGTAAACACGTAAAAATATATTTGTCCTTAAACGATTTGTTATGAATCAAAGTTAAATAAAACTAATTGAAGAAAGAGTGCATCCTCTGACACTAAAAATAAAATGTTCTCTTTTATTCAAAAATTTATTATCTCAGCAAACATTTTCAATCAACGGAGCTATATATTCTATTTTCTATTCATATATAAAAACGTGTAAAATAAAGATAAATATTTAATAGCTTATAAACGTTAAAACCCATTACTGTACTCATTGTGCTTTCATTAATGATTCTATTCTTTTTACTAGTAATCGTATTAAAATTCATGAGAAAATTTTATAGTAAAATATAGTTCAAATTAGAATTTAAACGCAAACAAAAGTTAACAGTCTTAATTAATAATAAAATAAAAATTATTATAAAATAATTATATAACAAAATGAACTCTTTTATATTTTAAAAAATAGAATGTAAAATTAAGAAAAACTTTCTTTTTACAGAGAATACATAAACCAAACGAAATAAAAAATATTATTGTTTTGTATTTATTTTATAATATACATCCGTAAAAGATATTTTTAAATTAAATATCCGTTTTAATACTTCAGGCATTTCTTTAAAAAAATTTCTCCTCTCTGTTAAATGTAATACTAAATTAATATTTATTTTATTTATTTGTTAATTTATTTAACAGTCAACAAGGAAATTAAAATTACAATCACAATATTATGGTTTAAATATTTACATATTTTACTGAGTATTCATAAATATTTATGTGTGGATGCGTACATCTATCGCAAGTGACGTTCATTTACATTCATGTCTATTTATTTTATTCTAATTTTACTTCATAACCATTCTATGTGATTATTTTTTTGTTATAAACACTTTCACTCGATGTACGATGAATTCACTCGATATTAATATTTTATTAAAATTATAAAAAACATACAAATAGATACATCTTTTCCGGATAAAAATTATGTTTTTAGACCAGTGACCTTATTAATGTACTGTCCTGGTGGTTCTGTACCTGATGAATGACTTATGTATTTATCTTCCACGACTTGTTTTAGATCTTGAGTCATCCTCAGGGAACTTGTTGATAAACTGTTTATCAACAAGCTATCAAATAATGTCTCGAGAACAAGAAACAAGATATACAAATACATAAGTCATTCATTTCATTAAATCCAAAAAAACCAGGACAATACATCTTCTGTAGATATTCATTCCATATGTTTATTTTATTGAATTTTTAAAAGGAAAAAAATAAATCAACATTTAGTATTATATTAAGAAAAGATTAATATTTAATATTCAAATGATTAATATCTAATATTCATCAATTAATTTTCAATATCCACAACTATTTAAAATTTACTTTAATGAAATGATCAATAATTAAATACTAATTGTTTTAAAATGACATGTGCACATTTCACTGTTCCAAGTGTTAGAAATTAAAAAATATCTATAATTATCGATGATATGATATTTAAAAAAAAATAATTATTTAGAATGTATAAAGAAAAAATGACCAGTTTAAAAACCAAAACAGTATTAACCTTAAATGCATGAAATTTAAATAGAAAATGCTCAATATTTATGTGCAATTTTTGTAACACTCATTTATATCAATTAAAAAAAATCGTATATGAAAATTATGCCAACAAATAGTAAAATCTTTTAATAAATATTAATTCAAAACTGTTTTGATATTTCAATTTTTATCTATTTACAAATATTACAAGAAATAAATATTTGGTTAAAATAAATTAAAAACAATAACTTTTCTAAACAATGATTTTTTGCAAATTAATTATTTTTTCACCAACATACCAAAACAAATTTCTGGTCAAGGATATTCAATCAATCATTATAAATCATTTTTGATTGTTGGTTATTTTTTTGTACGCTGACGTTTGTGGTTTGTAGGATGAAAAAATAATTCATTCGTGAGAATGGATTTAGCTGCAGTGTCAGAACGGCACTATAAATTTATTCTAAATTTAATTCTTTAGTAATTAATTTCATTACATTATTTAAAAAATCAGATGATTAGTTTTCTTTAAAAGAATTAAATACCTTTCTGATTTCTGTATTTTACAATTTTTTAAAGATATTTTTGTACATAATTGGAAAGTGATCAATATAAAATTACATTTTTTATTATGAATAATAATACCGAATCTGTTTTGAAACAATTCAACATTTATAAGAAGAATGAAAAAGTAAAATATATATCGATTTTATTAAAAAACAACAAATTTCTGTATTTTTCTAAGAAAAAAGTGTTTCAATTTCTTCCTACTTAAATAAATGTTATATAGAACAATCTTGTATAAGCATTAAATATTAATAATTTATATAAAACTGTTCATTCTTATCACAATTTTTAACGAATATCTACAATAAAAACAGCTATTACAAAAGAGTAGACGTCTTACATATGTATAAGTATTTATTATTCTTATCAACATCTATAATACGATATCGTATATGTGAAAAATTCAACGTCGACCTTCACATATCATAAAAAAAAACTTGCTAATTTCGACACATTTTCAGTATACAGAAAATTTTCAATTACCTTGACATATTTTTATTATATTCAAATTATATGTAATAATGTATACGTTGGAACATAAAAAAATGCTTTTAATTTTATAACTTTTACATAATAACGTACTAAAATATTAACACATTTTAACTGTAAAAATATCACAGCGCGCGAGACTTAATTCAATAGTAGATTTATGTCTGAATTACATACTAAACTCCGTGGTGAAGTCTTTAAAAAGCCACTTATAATTTGTAAAGTTATGGGATCGAATATTGACGCTTGGTTGAACACCCTGTTGGAAGTTTTCTTTTTATTTTCTCTTGAAAATATATTTTCCTTATTTTTTAGTATTTCCTCAAAGATTTATGTATTACATATATATATATATATATATATATATATATAATGATATTTTATATTGTTTTTGTTTGTACAATTCCGTACATAAATTTACTTATAAGTCAATGAATACAATCAAGAAAATCTCTGTTTAACTTTATACAGTATTAACATTTTAAGTAAATCGGTAATATATCATTTCTCATCTTTATTTAACTGCATGAATTATTTAATAAAAAAATATTATATGAGAGCACATCAATTCATGTTATTAATTTTTAATTTAAATAATTTTTAGATTGAATTGAAAATTTATTTCTTAGTTTTTGGATTGAATAATTGTGTAAGAAAAAATTATATCAACTTGACAAAATTAATCCTGCATATGTATATATATATACAAGTATATATATATATATAAATTATGATTCATTTTTAATTGACTTTTTCTATACTTTCAATCGTTTATTTAAACCATTTGTTAAAAGTCTTAATAATAATTAAGATAATATTTCTCACTGACATTTATGAAAGCTAATTTTGTATGAATTTTTTTGACTGAATCATATACTATATTAATCCCAATTAATAACTACAATACTGGAACACTGTTCATTGCAATGAAAACAAAAAGAACTTCATAAAACGTGTTACTTTTTTCTGTACGTATTTACATATTCGTAAAAAAGTATCACTCGTTTTTATTACCATATTACAAGTCTAAAATTGAGATATTACGTGTAACAAAAGCTGTGAGTGAAAAAAACGTTTTTTTTTCCTTCGTATTAAATAAAAATATACACATTATCAAATATTGTTCGACTAGAAACAAAAAAAGTGTAACGAAAATATTATTTTCAACGTGTGAAACATCAATTTCGTTAATGGATCACTATAGAGAAGTGAAAATGAAATTGTGTAATGTATGTATATCCTTTACGAGCACAACGGTCTGTAAATAATCAAAGGTAGAGCATGAGTTAGGAGTCATGTAAAATGACCATTAACTGCGTCAATGATTATAATTTACACTGAACGACTTTTGGCTATTACAAAAGGGCAAATACCAACGTTCGTGGTTCCTGAAATATTATGCTTTATAAATGATAATGTGTATTGTGCGTATTGGCGGAAACGTCGCGAAATAGTAATTTATTTAATGCTAATTTATACAAAGTCTATATTCGTATTGTTTTATTGCAATGAAATATATTGGATTTATGATATAAAATTCTCTACGTTTTAAGTACAACTTTTAATTACACATTCGCGATTATTAAGCTTTGATCGTTGAATTCTAATTAGTATATAGTCATTTTCATTTTCATAAACAATACATTATTTCATTTAATTTCATTCAACAATTATTTTTAGAATTTGCATTAAGAATTTTTTTCTTCAAATATCAAATTATTTTTAAAAACTATACTAATAACTGAAAAAAAATTTACAAAAAAAAATATATAAAACTCAAAAATACACGATTAAAGAAATCTTATTAATGTAGTTATAAAAATTTACAACTTCTAACATTTATAAAGAATCGAATAACATCCTCTCATTGCTAGACAACTCTTACAACACTTTTTTTAAAAAAATTGACACTGTCATAATCTTACAAAATATTGATATTTTATGTATCTACTGTCTTATCTTAGAAGAGAATTAAGTGTTATTCTAATCAAATCTTAATTCATTTTTATAAACATTTACTTCAAAATAATTATAATTTCAAAATAAATAAAGTCAAAGTTTAATCTTCAACTCTTTTCTCTCCCAACAAATAAAAATTTCACCATATTTATGTTGACATCTGTTGGTATGTTTTAATTTAAAATTTTATATACAGAAAAAATTTGCTTTACTAAATAAAAATCTATTTCTTTTATATACCTATTATCATTTTATTATCTATCTATCCATCCATTTATAATATATATATATATATATATATATATAATATATATATATATATATATATATATATATATATATATTCTAAATTAAGCAAACATTAAGAATTTTTAATCCGAATAATATTGAAAATAATTTAGAAACGTATTTAAGATACGTTCATATTACAAAAAAAAGTCGAAAGTAAATATCTATTAAGAAAAAAACATTAACAGATCTTAATTAAATAAAGGGAACGACTAACTAATCCTCTCCTGATAATAATCTCAAATATTTTCAAGTAAAAGATGGAATAAACATGTTATTTCACTAAGTACTCACCGCACAAAAAGAAGCTTTATCTTATATTTTCGAGCGACAATGTGTTCCCGTTATCGACGAAACTCTGAAAGAAAAATGAATGTTAAGTTCTTTGTGAAAAAAGGTTCCAAAAACATATCAATCAATAACTAATCTACTTAAAAATAATAATTAATTTATTCTTTGATCGTTTCATTGGAAATTCGTTTTAACATTAATTTTTTGCAACATTACAAACACAAACTATGCAAATTCCTTTCAACTCAGTTTCAAGTGAATGATAGAACATAAATAATACGCGTAAAATGTTGACATGTATAAAACATGATAAAGTACACTGGCATTCAGTTTTCCAATACAGTTGAGATTATATTTCAAACTCACGCATGTAGCATCGATGTAGCTCTATATGTATAATATAGAGGAGATCGGGGTTTACTTTTTATTTTATATGCCCGAATCTAGAGTAAAAATGCACACACATACTTTTATATATCAAGAATTTTGCGAAATCCAATAAAATCATATATTTCACTTTTTGCGGATGATTATGTTATCCCTAGGGAAATTGAGACAAAATCAAATTATGCGTTCTTGTAGCCCGATATAGACACATTCCCTTTATATACATATATCAAGTAATGGTTAACGTTTATTTTTAAAATAAATTATTCAGCAAAAGAAGTTCTGGTATATAATTTCCTGTTTTTATAACATTTTTTTACATAAAAAAACTACTTCAAATTATGTTGTCTAAATAGAATTAGTTTGTCAGTTTAATATCATTTTCTTTATAACAACATTTATTCATTTATACATAAATTTATTTTACTATTATAATATTTAATTTCATTCAATTCATATTCACAAAAATTTATTCATGAATGTTTACATACATACAAATAATAAATAAATACATACATACATATATTCATACATATATACGTACAAACATACATACACATACACACTGACAAACATATATATATATATATATATATATATATATATATATATATATATATATATATATATATATATGTTTATATAAAAATAAAGATATATAAAGAGAGAGAGAGAAATGATGTCAAATTATAATATATTTTTAATTAAAAAAATATTTATTACTTCATTATATTACAAAATAAATAATATTGGAAAATGAAATTATTTAAATATATTGATTCATCTTCATATTTTTATAAAGCTTTGAGTTTTTACCAGTAGTTTTAATTAATATGTATTTTTTGTATATTTCTTATATTTATTTTTCTTATTTATTTACTAATGAGCATACAAATATAATATAAATAAATTTTTGTTATATAAATGCTAAATTTTTTTTTTCGATGAGCATTATAATTATTTAAAAGATAATGTAAATAAATGTATAGATTATAACTAATAAGTCTGTCAAGTAAGTGATCAATTAGTTTCTTTTTGTGTTTAATCAGAAATTATCCGTTCAGTCATATTAAAACGTCAAACAAGTTTTTTATTTTTTAAAAAGAGAGACAAATGGTCGAATTAATAAAAAAAATATTTCAAGTATTATTTCAGAAATTTATTTTTAAATTTCATGTACGTAGAATCATTCATAAAAATATATACAGTAAATTCAAATAAAGTTTTGAATTAATCATTTGATTGTATTTATTATAATTTTGAATAATTTTATTGAAACAAATATAAAATCTAGACACGTATTTATATATAATTTTATGAAACAGTGGAGAGATTATTTAAGATTAAGAGATATTTGAATGAAATCTCATGAATGAGTAGATGTGAATCCGTACCCTGTTTTGATCATAGCTTCACTGTCTGCAAAGGTTATTAAAGTTCTATATAATAAGCAATAATATTAGCTCTCAATCATGTACGAAGCTTGAGATTAGCACAGTCGAGTTTCTAAATTATATAAAATACAATCCTTGTAATTATTTACCATAAAATTTAACTATTTCTACAAAACGAATAGTATACAGATATCAATTCTTGGTTACAGATATTAATTATTTCTATAATCTATATATCTATAATCAACTTTATATGCATATATATATATATATATATATATATATATAAGAATATTTTAAATTATAATTTTTATATTTACTTTAAGTATAATTTTATGTCTATTTAATTATATACGTTATTTATTTTATTTTGTATTTGAAAAAATATATAAAATGAATAAAATTAATTTTTCAAAAATATAAGCATCACTGTTTCCTGACTATAGTTGTACCTCTACACTTATAAATAAAACCAAAAATGTATTAAAAAGAGACTACTAATTCGAATACTTTAGTTGAGTAATTTTTACTTTTCATATTAAACATGTTTTGATGTAATAAGAATCATGTTTGATATATATATATATATATATATATATATATATATAAAAATATATATATATATATATATATATATTTAAATATATATATATATATATATATATAAATTTTTTATATTCAAACAGTTATTTATCTAATATAGATTGAAATCATTTTTTTACAAATTCATTTCTACTGCTTTCGTTTTTTGCAATATCGACTAATATTCTAATTCAATTTATTAAATCTTCTGTTTAATTTACATCATTTACAACTTTTTAATTATTCAAATTATAATTAGATCATTATTTCAACATATTCGATAAATATCATTGAATGTTATTATTAACTCATTAGGTATTTATAAAGTGCTGTTCAGTTCACATGGAGAACAGTACAAATATATCCAGTCTGATTTATTTAAATGCACACGAATAATTCAACATCGGAACAATTTAAATTATTAATATTAAAATACGTGAATATCAAACGAATTCACACTTCCAGCATGTTCCATGCAAAAGAAAAATAATACAATTCAAACAGTTTGTATTAGATATGATATACGAATAGTCGTAATAAAATATCAAATTAACTAACACTTTATACACATTTATCTGTTAAACAAAAGACCCAAGTCTCCCTTATATATATATATATATATATATATATATATATATATATATATATATATAACCTATCATTTTATGAGAGAATATCAACGTATTTTACGATAGAAATAATTTTAAGGAGTGTGTATGTTAACTCAAAGATAGGTTAATGTCGATATTATTAAACTCGTAACGTTGTTGTCGAGATATAACGATGGCGAATATCTTATAGTTTTCATACACATAAATCTGTACGGTCGTTAAAATTCAAGATATGTCCGTACGTAACTATTATTTGATATAAGAAGTTTTTAACTTTGTAAGTTAAAAGTATAATGCACACACACACACACATAAACATGAGTGTGTGAATGGGTGTTTTCGTTCGGTAACATCTTCGAATTTCAGAAATATTCAATAACGAACTACAAATTCAATTTATGCTTTAACAAACATAAATATTTGTACTAAGGTATATACCTACACACACACACACACACACATATATATATATATATATATATATATATATATGTATATAAACATATTCCTCACGTGATATAAATATAATTAATTAAGTAATTGGTTTCAATTATTCTTATTAAATTCAGGTTATGAATTTTCTTCTCTATCAATCAATTAATTAACATACTAAAAATCTATTGATGTAATATATTTCAATTTTACAGTTTTATTTTTCTTCTTTTTCAAGGTAGAATCATATTTTAATTATCTTTACAATATTTACCGTTTCTTTTTTTCATACTACATATAATTTCTTTAATTAAGAACGCAAAAGAAACAATCTTTTCACTATTAATTTCGAAACAACGACGAAATTTATTACACGATTACATCTTTTATTTGAAAGTATAACTCTTTGATCAGTAGCCAGTTTTAATAATCGTTTGACTAAAATCACCTACCTCAATTGAATTCTCAATTAATTATCAAAAGAAATTTCCTTATGAATTCGGTCGATATAAAATATAATCAAAAGAAAAACACGGCGATATCTTCAAAGACTACACAATGCCAAGAATTTTAAATATTAAATAATAGTGAAGACATTTTTTTCAGTCACTTAAAAGTAGAACAAATTTAATTAACATCATAGACGAATACTTATGTCATAAGTAACGGAACATTTTAAAAAAATATTATCTATGTGTGTTTGTTATATATTTACTTGATTAAATTCAATTTTACATTTATTTTATTTCCAGTTTCATGTCTAAATTTTACTTGATTTATTATATTTACATTGAATATCAAATAATAAATATGTAATAAATATACAACTACACTGTTGATTGATGTTTGTTAACGTTATATTTTCATTTTGTGGTAAATTTATATTTGTTTAAAACCCGTTAATTAAACAACGCAATTGTACATACATACTTATATACATATACACAAAGATATATATACACACACACACATATATATATATATATATATATATATATATATATGTATGTATGTATGACTTATACCTCGATAAAGAAAAATTAATACTTTATTACAATTATACAAACATTATTAAATTTATCTTCAAATATTAATAAATTCATATTAATATTCATTCTAAAACAAATAAATTTTCTGTTTGTAAATATTAATTAAGAATAACGGAACGAGAACAATTAAAATTTGTTAGTAAATAACAATTCCAAGTTAATTAAAGAATTTATCAATCGTGAGTTTACTTCTAGAATATAACTATAGCTTTGAAAGATGAAACTAAACAAAATTACTTTCTTTTTATCACCGTTGTGTAACCAATATCAATTTAGACTAATTTAAAATAATATATCCCTTTTATTCATTTACAAAAAAGTATCCCATAAAAACATATATATATATATATATATATATATATATATATATATATATATATATATATATATATATATATGTTGGAGGTAAGATATTTAAAATTATATAAAAATATGTATTCATCTACGAACAACTTTCCTTGAGTTATTAAAATTAAAATATGTCACTCACATTATGTTTATTCAAGTGTATAGACGAAAAGTTGAAATGAACTTAAGGAAAAATGAATTACGGGAGATCAAAAAAAGAAGTAATCTGATATACAGAAATACGTGTATTTACTCGAGATAGCGCTTCATAAATATATATATATATATATATATATATATATATATATATATATATATATATATATATATATATATATCTTTATACACTTGAAACGGTTTCGAGATCCCTAAAAGTACACGAGAAAAAAATTTGTTATGAATACGTGACATGAATTATTCGCTATTGCTTAAAATTAACTCATTTCATGAAAAATTTATTTGATTATTGTAAATAATATTTACTTATTTTGTTTTTTTTATACATTTAAGTGAAAAAATTATAATAAAATGAGTTTTGTAAAATTGTCCTTCTTTAAAAAAATAGAAATCTGGTGTTTCAACTATCAAAAGACAATTAAATAAGTAGTCTTATAAATATTAAAAATTCATATCTCTACATAAGAAAAAATAAAAATATTTAACTCTAAAAACTCCATGGCAGACGGTACCTGCCAGTAAATTATATTTAATATTTAAGATAAACATCTGAATCTTATATATTGTTTATCGTTTAATAAGTAAATATAAGTAGAGTTTATTTCTTTTCTATTTTAGTTTGAAAATATAATCATTTGAGTATTCTTTAATTATGAACTTGAAGTCTCTAAATCTATATTTGAAAGTTTGATTTTCAAATAAATAAATAGTGAGTTTATAACTGAAATAGCAATCATAATTTCTTCTACATGATATTATTATAACCAACAAAAGATTATTCGAAACGATGGCAGTTAAAATTTTTTTCTGTTTCAATTATTTGTATCACATTTATTAGAAAAAAATAATATTTCTTAAGTAATAAATCTAACATATTTTTTTTATAAAAAAAGACAACTTAATGTATATCTTTAATTAATATTCGAATTTATTTTCAATTCATATTTTTTTGTGCAACGTGTTAAGACAAGCAAGTATATATTTTAAGCTTATGATTTGAATTTATGATCATAAATACATCTATTACAATTTTATTCAAGTTTCGAATCGCATATTTTCTTTATAATAATTTATAATTTAAAAAAATTAACTTTCTTTATATACATATATAAGTGAAAATTATATTTACTTTTAAATCCGTTTTAGAATAAATAGTTAAATATAACTACTGAATTTAGTATATGTGTATATATATATATATATATATATACGTGTGTATGTGTGTGTTTTTATAAGCATATTATTTAATAACAATTTTCAATTTAATATAAATTGAAAATTGTTATTATAAATCAAGGCCACTTTATAAGTCTAATTATCACATAAATAGAATAAAATTCATTGTAAACAAATATAAAAAATTGTTACATATTTTAGAGCATGTGGATTACTGAATATATATATATATATATATACATATATATATATATATATATATATATATATATATATATGAATATGTGTGGTAAAAATGTTTCAAATTTAAATTAATGTTTCACATTTAGGTACAACTTGAACTCATAAAACAAATACAAAAAAAACATGCAGAAATATTACCAAGTAAATTTTGTTTAAGTTTTCCAATAGCAAAACAAGTAAATACATACATACACACATTTATTTATTTATATGTACATACATACATATATATATATATATATATTTATATATATATATATATATTTATATATATATATATATATATATATATATATATATATGTTTACATATTGCTGCCAGGTAACAATTTAGAGAAAGAGCTGAACTTCTTGAAGAAAAACCAACGCGTAAAATCTTAATACATTTTTATACAACATATTTTTCCAAGACATGTATGCATCATATTTACTTTGTTTTTCGTGTATAAAAAAAGTTGAGATAAATTTTCTACTTTACAACATAAACTCTTTCATCTTTTTATATGGCTACTGTATGTTGTTGGAGCATCTATTTTTATTTTGCAGATTTTACATCTTACTCTGCTCTTTCAATTTAATACATGTTTATATATATTATATATATATATATATATATATATATATATATATATATATATATATATATATGTGTGTGTGTGTGTGTGTGTGTGTTTCGTTGATTTATGATTTTAATTGCATGTTAAACTTGTTTTTTGAAACTACAATTTTTGTTATAGTTTAACTTTTTATATATATATTTAAGTTCTTATATATATATATATATATATATATATATATATATATATATATATGTTTAAATATATATATATATATATTTATGTTAAAATATTATAAGTCGCTTACAAGATAAACATTTTTTTTTAAATTTGGCAAAATTTTGATTTTAAACTAATAAACTAATCATTATTTGAATTATTAACTAATCATTATTTAAACTTAAGTACGTATTTTCGTTCAACGTGTTGAAAAATATTTTTATTTCTTTATTTTATATGCATACGTATGTTGAATACAAAACATTTTATTTGAAATTGATTGTATATTTTTCTAAGATTTAAAAGTATACTCGCCATTTATTTATATATAAAGTATTTATATATAAATTATTTATACATAAATCACCACATAATTATTACTTATATTATCCAACTTGTAATATATTAAAATTGGAAAATTAGCAGTTAATTAATAATTGAAAAATATCAGAAACTTAAAAAAATTAAAATCTGGATATAATATTTACAAGAAAAAAATGTTCTGGTTTATATATATATATATATATATATAATTTTATTTTAAATCAAAATATTTCCATAAAGAAATTCATGACAAAAACTTTAAACTCTAAATGATTTGTTAAAACATGACTGACAATGTTATAAAATTTCAGATAAATAATTAAATATTTTATAAACTTATTTTAAAATTAGAGTAATATTTCCACAAACGTAAAAATAAGAAATGTTTCTTTAATTATAAATTACTTACAATTTCTTATAGAGAGAAAGACAGAGATAATAAATACTGTATGGATAGAAGAACTAGGAAAATTGTTGAAATTGTATAAATAACTATTTGTTTTATAACACTAAATTGTTACAACTGTAATATAAAATTTTACTAGTCTATAAATGTTTACACCGATCGTTTCTGTTACGTAGAGAATGATATGTGTTTAGTAAAATTAGAATACAATCATGAACAGGTATATGTAATAAATTTGTCGTTCTAAATAAACTCTACTTCATGTTTTTGTAAAAATGCCAAACACTTTAATATAATAATTTATATAAAAAGACTATTTGAAAATTATACAATGAAAAATCTCACTAAGTATATAAAATCCTCGTTTTGTTACGACGATTTATATACTTCGAATAACAAAATGAACTATGTAAATATGTGTGCTAGACTTTGTACGTAAATTACATAAATAGGTCACAAGGTCGAATGCGGTCGTGTGGAAGCCACTGACAACTCGACTGAAATGTCTTATGTGCTTCATATAATTTTTAACTGGAAAGAAATGTGTTTTTGCGACACAATGTAAACATTTTTCAAATTTCGGATTATATGCATGAATTACAATTATCTCTTCATATGAAATGCATTGCTTATGAATTTTCCTACAAATTTTCAAACTAGACAGAATGTCACATACAGATCTGTATTTTATTACAAAACTTGTCTCTATCTAGTCAGCATACAATGTATGATACACGAATACAAGAAAATTACAACTGTATTTACATATCGTACACATACTAAGTAGTATTAATAAAATTTGAATCTTTTTAATCACAAGCTTAAAATTCGTACTACAATTTTTATTTTACTTATTTACAGTCTAAGAAAATTTTTAATAAAAATATTCTGCTACATTACCAATTTTATACGATTAATATATCAGAAAAAAAAGAATAATTGATTATAATTTTAATAAGAATTGCATATCAAGTGTTAATTCGTTTATGGAAATGAAATACCTAATATAGCATCTATTCAATCTAAATATAATTGTTTACTTTCAAAAATTTAATCGAGATATACAGAGATTTCAAGTTTAATACTATAAATAAGAATTAACATTATTGATAACGAATTAACATTTCTTTTTGAATAGCGCGGATGTTTGGAAAAATCTTAAAGTAATTAATTACTTTCCGTTATTCGTACAATACAGAAATATTCAACAAAATATTATTTCAGCACAATACCTATTCAAAACCGTCTTTACACGAATGTAACACCGAACACAAATGTATAATTTATGAAAGCACTTAAAATAAATATAAGGGACGTGAAAATAATTATAGTAGAAAAATCGAAACACTACTTCAACAAAGAACATAACAAAGCTTTATTTCAACGTTTCAATTCATTACTGACTAAAGTAATTTGTCTTGGATGTTGGCAAATTCTCAATCGGAAAACGTCAGCCTTGCTTTGCATCGTACAGACATGATTAAATGCCGCTTTGTAAATATGAAAACATCAAATGTACATATACATATATATATATATATATATATATATATATATATATATATATATATATATATGTATGTTACGTTTATTAAAACGTTTCAAAGAGTGTTTTATTTTCATAAAAATGCTTTAACGTTATTTCAACATATTAATCATAATTTTTAGTCTGGAACAGACTGAAGAAAATATTAAATTATCTTAGTTATAAATTAGCATCATTTTAAAACATCTTTATTATTTATTAGAAAATAATTACAGTTTCAGTTCAGTTATTTACGTCAAATTGTTTATAATTATTTATCGAATTCTTCTGTAAAACTTAATATTGTTATAAAATGTTTATCATTAATGATACAACAAATTAGTTTTAATATAAGATACGTACAGTTAATTAATAAATTCAGTACCTTGTTTATTCTGAATAAATTCTTGCACTGTTTATTTTTTCAGTAGAATTCAATTTTTCATTAAATCTGTTTTAATTTGTAACTCAAATTATATACTTTGTATATTTTCGATTCTGTAACTTTTATTATACTCTATTATTTGACACGCTGATTCTATAAGTGTATAATATTAAAAATCTACTAAATATAAAAATGTTGAACACATAACTCAATCTTTACTTCTTATATTAAGTACATAGTCAAGAACAATGTATCAAATTACACATGATTATCTAATCAAGCACAATCACATATTTATTACATCATATATTTTATTTTCGTATGTATACTCATCAGTCATGCTAAATATAAATCTCTCTTAGAATTGTAACTCGTCAAAATATTTTTATATGAAGGCGATTTGAAAAGTAATGTCTCCTTTTTTACTGTTTAACAAAGATAGACAGTTTCATTCATCTACATTATAATGGATTCAGTTGTGAATATTATTCTTAATGTGGGTGTCACACTTCATCCAACGCTCTAATAAATTTGCAGTATCATTATTCGACACATGCCCGAAATTCGTACGATTCTAAATATTGTGTTTTTAAAATGATTACATGAAAAAGAAACCAAATAGAATTTAAGCGGAGAAATTGATATTTTCAGTGGACGAAACTTTAATAATATCAATAAAATCGTACTACAATATTGTTTGTACACATATACCCTTTGTTCTCTAATATTGTTCAATACTAAAATTCAAAACAACTATTTGTTTTGTAATATACACAATAGTTACATAAAATTGTTTCGTTTTCTGTTAATAATATTAGAATTTGACTACTACTTTCTATTTTATATTATATTTCGTTACTGATTTTTTTTTTAATTCAATACACAAACTAAATTGATTTATCAAAAACAGAGACACAATACTTTTTCGATTAAAAAATAAATATAAACAAAAAAATAATTGATTTATATTGGAAAAAACCTTTATAGTTTTCAAATAATAGCAAAATAATAAATGTATTTAGTCTAATATTATTTTTTAATATTGAACTAGAGATCTCTTTTATATTTAACTACTTGTGAAAAATTACAAATTCTATGATTTATTCCATAAATTGTTTTTTTATCTTTTATAATTTTCTGTTCATTCTTTAAATTTGAAATTCTATAACCATTTTTTTTCTATACTCTTGAGATAAAATAGAAAAAAAATAAAACCTTCTAATATCATGCCATCTTAAAAATATAACTGTTTTAAACAGTTCTCTTTTCATGTCTCAGCAAAAAGAATAAATAATTATATATTAATAAAAAATAAGGCTTTGTCAGTTTTCCACATCTATTAAATATGATTTCATATATCTTTTAAATTTTAATTTATTTACAGATTACTAAACTGTATTTTTTGGTAAATTTTCTATACTTTTTTTATTTTTCTAATAAATTATATGTTTATTTTTATTAAAAAGCAATAACATTAAAACACACTATAAAAAAACTACAGAATTATTATTCTCTTCTAAAATTAACTTTTACTTTAGAGTGGATTTATCAAACTAAAACATTTTATAAAACATCTTTCTCATCATTCTACTTTTCATGTTATTAAATTTCAAATATTTAAATCATTTTTAATGACAAAAATTGCCGAATGATAAAATAATGAAATCAACATCTGAAAAACCAATTAAATGAAAAACAAATAGAATAATTTTCATTGTAATAAATCCATTAAAACGTATTGTTTGAATAGCATATATATATACATATATATATATACATATAACTCAAAGACCTTAAACGCACCCTAACATATTTAAAAACACCCTACGAAATACACAATTTTATTTCAATGGCCAGGTTTCATTTCACCCTCAATCACAGAATCACTTTTGACGATATTAATTAACACATTTGTTTCGTTTTTTGTTTTAAATGAAAAATTAATTAAAAAATACATTTAAATGAACATAGATTTGTTTGTGTGTAGAAGAGAAATGTATTATAAAAGACATGTTTCGAATAATATTTTAATTTTAATTCATCATGATATATATATATATATATATATATATATATATATATATATATATATATATATTAGTAAAATAGAGTCAACTTATAACATTATTTCGTCTTTTTAAATCATTTAATGAGCACTTAGAACTTCTTCGTTTGTACACGTTTTAATATTTATTTACTCTTTTTAAGAACAGAAATACAATTAGATTATTTTTATAATTTAAAAAGAATTTACTTTTATTAACTACAATCTTTCAAGCATTTTCCAGATCTACTAGATATTTCTTTAACGAGTATCAAGTCTATGTATGTGATAATAGATACAAACGATAAGTTTTTACAATAATATTTTTAATATTTCGAACATAAGACAACCATCAATCAAGACGCGCTGTCATTTCAGTTTCGACAAAACGGTCGTAATCAAATGGAATACATGTACTCCCGCTCACACACCTAGTCACAAAAGCCAACACAATGCAATGATAGCTAATTATTATTAGTTGTGAACCCTACGGTCTTGTCACAATGCCTAACGATGTGAGAGTCACATGTGTGCCAGTGTTTTATCGTAATGAGCTGGAAATGTGGATAATGAGAGCGTCAATTCACTAGATTATGACATTATATTCGAATAAAAGGCGCATTCCTTCTCTCGTCGTTTATATGAATCAGTGCTCAAGTGTATAGATATATGTGTGCGTGTATATATATATATATATGTGTGTGTGTGTGTGTGTCTGTGAGTGTATATTTGTTGACTGGCTGCGTGAGCTATTCAATTTCATTCGAACAATAGTTACTTTCAAATTGAATTACAATTAAATTTAATCGATTTCGGAGTTAGACTTTTTTAACGTTCGCATGTTAGAAAATTACTCGAATTAATCGTATTGATTGATTTATTTTCTAGTATTTCAAAAGCAAATTAAAGAAAAGGCATATTCAATGACAGAGAAACAAAGAAAGAAAAGGAGATATAAATTATAACTTTCGAATTATTCAAAACATGAAGATGCAAGTTAATTTTGTATTAAAAAAAATATTTCTTTAAATGATTCCTATATAATTCAAAAACCTATTTAATTAAAATGTTTTTTTTTAAAATAGATTACCTTAAAAAGAAAACAGATTTCATAAAGATTCAATAAAATACATTGAGTGGGAGTTCTGTTGTATTCAATCGTCTGTTTAATATAACAAATTAACAAAATTTCATAATAATAATAATTATAGGAGTAAACACACTTGCTCACGGTTACAAATTCCATGATAAGAGTTCTAATAAAATAAAATAATACCAGTGTAAAACAAATGTATTAATACATGTAAAATAAATTATAAATTATAAAAAAGATATTCTATTATAAATGATATTATTGTTATTTATGTTTTTATAATAAGGTTTATTTAAGTAACTGTATAAAATAATTGTATATATATATATATATATATATATATATATATATATATATATATATATATATATATATATATATATAAAATAAAATAAATTAATACCAGTGTAAAGCAAATGTATTAATTCATATAAAATAAATTAAAAATTATAAAAAAGATATTGTATTGTATTATAAATGATATTATTGTTATTTATATTTTTATAATAAGGTTTATTTAAGAAAATCTAGAAATTAATTGCATACATATATATATATATATATATATATATATATATATATATACATATACATATATATATATATATATATATACATATATATATATATATATATATATATATATATATATATATATATATATGTATGTATGTATGTATATTATATAAATTAAGGCATAAACAGAAGTTATTTTAAAATATCTTAATGGTATTAACAAATAAAGTAAAAATTATGCAGTATATAGAACACACAGGGTAACATTTATTAGAACTCGTATACTAGTGCAAATATTTGCGTTCAACCTTAAAATGTGCAGTATCATGTAGTACACTATATGCATGTATAAACGTACTACACCAACAACATTACTTTCAAAGTTTATAAAGGTTCTATTATTTCTGCATCCTTTAGAAGAACGCTGCAATTGTTAGTGTTTTAAAATTTCATTGCACTTGACGTGTAAGGATGTATAATAAAACGATATCTTATTGTTTGAAAAATATATAGTTTCAAAGAAATGCTGTAAATAAACTGTTTCGTTTGTATAACAAAAACTTTATTAAATTGCTATATAAAATGTAAGAAAATATTTATAAAAAAGAATGTTGCTGCTTGTTAAAATATAAAGTTGTAAAATATTTCATCGAATTTTATTTAATTAAAACAATTATAATTACAACTACTATAACAACTATTTTCCAACTCGCAAGATTGTGTTTGAATTTTTAAAAGAAGTCTTGAAGAAAAACTAAATTCAGTTCAACAACTCATCGCTTTTAATCTACAGTAATACTTTTATAAAAGAAACTTGACGAATGGAATTAGCTTCATAAAGTATTTTAAAAAATAAACTTCAATTAAAACAGTTTATCTTTTTCATTGCGTTACCTTTCTTGATTTTATTCTAATGACTGTTTGTAAACAAATCGAAATCTAAATGAGTATTTTTCTGTTTTTCTACGAATTATATATTAAAGATAAAAATTACAACAGCAAATATAAAAAAGAATCCATTTTAATATCGAAATGGGAATTTTATTACACATCGCAGTATGAAAAAAGTTTTAAAAAATTGTTTCCAAAGTACTTTCGACACAATAAAGAATTTTTTTTTCTCAAATTTAATAGCGTCACAGCAGCTCAATACTATCGCACACAGAATAAAAACCAAAATGAAAATTTAACGAGTAGAGTTTCCGGAATAGAACAAGGCTGATACCTTTTCATTCAAACACTAGTAGTTCAGTATAAAAGAGTTTCAGATGTTAGTGAGGTAGCTACGAAGAACCATTGTACCTTTGACCGACGATATATACATACTACTCATACAACTTTTACATATACACATGTACATATATTTACTTATACATAAACAAGCACATTTATTCTTATATATTCACATATACACGTACAAATATATATATATATATATATATATATATATATATATATATATATATATATATATATATATATGTATATATAAGAAGTTGTGTGCGGTCTTCAAAACGCCCGACCACCTTCAACTTCCGTAAGGTCAGATATAACTGCTAACATTGGATGCACAAGTGTACCCAGAGGCTAACGTTCCATTGAGCTAGTAGAAACAACCATTCCATGCTATACTTGAGTGAAGAGCTACATGCGAAATTTTCGTTAAATAATATTTATATAGAGAAATACTTATATTATTGTTTCAACACACAAACACATCTGGACACATATATAAAATACAATTATTTTCTGTATTTATTAAAAATAATTAATATTTTATATACAAAGAATATTTATATTTTAATAAACGATTAATATCTACTTAGAAACAGTTCATTCATAAATTATATAAAATATACTGTTCAAAGTTAAAATCATTTCAATACAAATGATTCAGCAGAGTCTTTAATTCTATAAAATAATTAGGAACCCGCATTTCGGTTTTATATCAGAGATCAATGGAATTTTCTCAATATATGAACACTCAGTTTGATTACTTTACTTAATATTTGTAAATATTAATAATACAATAATAGAATTTCTTTTAAAAAAATGCAAACTATCAGAAAATATATTGATAATTTCTGAAGTGGAAGATATTGAATCAAAGTGGAAGAATAGGAAAAAGATCTTCATCCAAAAGACTGTCGTCAAATGATATATATATATATATATATATATATATATATATATATATATATATATAGATAGATAGATAGATAGATAGATAGATAGATAGATAGATAGATATATAGATAGATAGATAGATAGATGGATAGATAAATAGATTCAATCTAGACTTCCACATGAAAGTATTATAAAAATTGCAAAAATTAAAAAAAATTATGTTATTTTTCATTTACAATATTATTTTAGTTCAATTATATTTTAGTATTGAATTGAACTAAAATACTAAATAAAAATAATATGATTTTTTTAATACTTATGTGAAAGCCTAGATTGAATCAACATTTATATGTATCTATACAAAGAACCAAGTCCTATTAGTTGATATAACTATGAACTAATGTGTTTAAGTTCTGTTACAAATTTCCAATACACATACATACATACACACGCACACATATATATATATATAGAGAGAGAGAGAGAGATATAGGGAGAGAGAGATGTATATGTATGTATAAAATATATATGCCATAAGCTTATATTTTCAGTAATATTTTAGATAAATCAAACTAAAGAAGTATATGAATATATTAATAGAGATTTAAGTAACTGGCTTTTAATAAAAGTATAAACTAAATAACAAAATCTCTTTGTTAGCCCTTTCATTTAGTTCTACACTTAAATGAAATGAAATTTTTAATATTATTAACTTTAGTCAAATTAATAACCGGCATATACACAAAATGTTATTTCCAAAAATTTTAAATTAGAAATAATCGTATTATTTCCAGTAAATAAAATTATTTTACTATTATTCGAGAGAAGAGTGTAAAAAAAATATTTTTATTGAATGTCAAGGTGTTAACTTCAAATTTAGTTGTAACTAAAAATAAATAAGTCTACGAATTGTGTCAATAATAAATATAGTACAAAACAAACACGTGTAAAAAAAATAACGTCAATAAGATTCGATCAGCCGAAAGGTTCAAACACATTTATAAATTGAATACATATGCATATGTACACACATATTATGTGTTCCAAGGAATACACCTTTTGTAGCCGGGTAATATGTAAACAAAACGTGATGTAATACTCAGAAATGGGCATATAACTGTATAGAGTCCTCGATGGATTCACAACAAAGGTATCCGTTTGTACATATTCACCTGCGTCAACAAATCAATTCGATCACAAACAAAGGCTATATTGCGCGACTGACTTCAGACCATTGTGGAACCCTTTTATGTTACCTGAAAAGCTATTTCGTATTCATCAGATAGTGTAATGCTTTCTTTGTATAATGACAAAGATAAATTATGTATGCAAATTTAATTAACATATAATTTACAACGTATGGTCAACAACTAGAATACTTCGAATAAAAAAATGTATAAGAAATTGTATATCAAATTCTCATCTAGATTACATGACAAAAACAATATCACTACACACACACACCCGCATTATATATATATATATATATATATATATATATATATATATATATATATATAATATTCCAGTATAAACTACATTCCATAGCTAAAAATTAAATTAATAAACAAATTAGTCATAAAATATTAATTATATTTAATGACACACAATGTCAATCCTACAAATACAATTTACTATAAAGACAGAAAAAATTATATAATGAATATAATGTTTCTATAATTGTAATTTATTTTTTAAAAAAAATGTTCGTTGTGCGTATAACAGTATAAAAAAATCAATATTAATTGAGATATAATTTATGTTCTACCTCTTTCATCACTTCGCATTATCATTAAATGAAATATTAATTTATTCACCTCTCGTCTTTTATTACAATGGATAAATTATCAGTTTTCGAAATTTACCTTTCAACTTTATTTTAATGATCATTTAAAATGATATTTGTATTTATATTGATTTATGCTTTTTTTATTATCGGGTCGTTTCCTTCTATTTATTTCATACACGAGTGAAGATTCGTTAAACGTTTTCATTTAAATGAATACATTTTTATAACAGTAATTAGAAATGAATACAATTGAAAGTATATTTTGAATAATTGGAACTTTCAAGTAATTACTATGTTTTGTAATTTGAAATTAAGCTCTATAACAAATGTTTTTTTATTAATTTTCTATATCTAACAAACACAAACTTATAATGAGAAATAAAATATTATAAAATAAAAAAATAACATTTTACAATTAGTTAAATTTAAAATTCAATCATGTGTATTTTTCAAAACACAAGTATTATATTTTAAAGTAGAAACAAGTAATTTTATTAGAAGGTATTTATCAAAAAGAGTTTAATAATTTTTTATAAACTATTAGCAAAATGAAGAATATAAAAAAACCATGTTTATATATATATATATATATATATATATATATATAAATTTGTTTCCTTTTCCTGAATTTTTTTACCATTTTTATAAATTAAAAAAGAATCAGTCTTCTTTGAACTTTTTAATTATATTTTTTAAAACATAATTACAAATTTTTATTCGTTTTAATTACTTCTTACATCACTTTCATATCATTATTACTTGGAATTGAAGTTTATTATTTAATTAATACTTGATCACTTCGACAACTTTCGTATTTTCACTAATTACACTTACTTATATTTCAGTTAAGACTTAATTATAAAAGTATCTCATGTCATTATATACATTAAATGCAATTAGTATTTTTAATAAAAAAAAATAGAAATACAATCTGTTATGATTTTTTTTTAATACGGATATTTTCAAATAAAAAGAAATACAAATGGTTCTCTAGATACTTTCTCTATAACAAGACTTACAATTCCAATATACATTTATATATATATATATATATATATATATATATATATATATATATATATATATATATATATGTATATATATATATATATATATATGTATATAATGTTTTAAATGGACATTTTTAAGTGTTAAAATAATTTAATAATTACTAATTTACGTTTGTTTAAATTTAGATATTATAATAAATAAGTAAATTATCAATAAAAATTAGAACAAGTGTTTGAACTCAATGTAAATTTCATTATTATATTAAAAACTGAACAAATAAAGCAATAGTGGTACAAAATACATCTTTATAATTATATTAAGAGTCACTAAGACATTGTTAATAAAAAATATAACAAGAAACCAAAAAAAAAAAAACGAATATGTAATAAAGGTAACAATCATAAAGTAAAGAAAGTTAAATTACAAACCTACTGTTATTTACACGAAAAAGCAATTACCATTTGTTTACAGCACACATTTATGATTTGACCGAATAATGAGTGTCAAGCATTAACTTTTGTCTCATATTTAGCAGTCAACACGAATGTCCTTACACGAAAGGTATTTTATTATGTTGATTGTACGATGCAGCAAACAATCTCAACAGATTTTCAAACTGCAATGGTTATTTGCACTCTCTTAGTGATGCTTAATGTCTCGCCCGGTCTTTCTGTGCCATTTCACCTCTCCAGATTATGACTCGAATAAGGTACCAGATGATTATAATCACCCAATATCGTCACTAATAATCTCCAGTGTAGTAACATGTTCTCTGAATTATATTCTCTTATTCAGTTATATGGCAAGACCGCCATTATTAAACTTTACATTTAATTATGAAATAAATGAAGCATACATTGAAATAAAACTTGTATCTAAAAAATGTATCAGTTCTTTTTTACTTATTCCTATTCTTATAACTACCTTAAGATTGACTTTTTTTAATTTTTGTCAACTTTTATCTTAAATCGAACATTTAATACTTTTAAATTATTTTATTTGAATAAAAAAACTAAATCTATTTAATAAAATTAATTTATTAACTAATCTAAGTAACTGAACAATTAAAATTGATATTTATAAACCACGATTTTACTGTTTTTTATAATTAAAAAAACAGAATTTGCTTTTCTTAATTACAATATCATAATAAATAAGAAGTAAGCTCCATAATTTGCTTGAAAACTAAACAATTATTCAAAGGAATCAATCAAATTAAAATGTTTTTTATTACATTTCTTTATTTACATTAATTTTTTAAATTTAAACAAAAATTATAATGATATTTATCACATTTTGTTAATCACGAATACTTTATCTAAACATACTATGCTGTTCAAAAACCATTAGTTCGTTAAATTCTATAATTTTAAATATTCATTAATCTTTCCTGTCTACTGTACAGTATAAATACTAATTAGATATTAATATTAACTAATACTATTTAAGAAGCTTTGGATTATATATAAACCATCATTCAAATTATGAAAATAGAAAATAAAATCAGCTTTATATTCATATAGTATATGTATATCATTTAAATTTAATGATCTTTCTATATACAGTCTTAATTTTATCTACTAATTATGCTACTGAATGCATTGTTCAATTAGACATTTCAATAACTATATAAAAAGAAATATACTCAATATTCGTTTGGTAATATTAAGATATTAAAATATATATTCACTATTTAAATAAAATACAAATTAAAACCCATATATATTTATCTCTATTTCGTTTTAAAACTTATTTAAAAGTATATAGATAACATTTCCTTAGAAAGAAATTAAATTCTTAATTTTTAATACTAGATAATTAATTTCATAATGCTATTGATACTTTTATAAGAAAATATTATTGAATATCAATATGCTAAATAATATATATTTCAAATATTGTATTATATATATATATATATATATATATATATATATATATATATATTATAAAAATTCTGGTTTTTGTAAGAAATCTTTCATTATTTTAATTTCGAAATAATTTTCAATGTACAAATACATCATTGTTTTTAATTTAATTTTTTTTATAAAAGAAAAAAAACAATAGATATTAAATAACACAATTAAACAATTAGTATTTCGTACATTTCGGTTAATATTAAAATAAATTTTAAAAGAGTAATTTATGAAACTGTAACAAATTTATACCAACGAATGAATTTCTGCAAATATACTTTTCTTACAATTTTCGTCTTTTTAATTGAAGTATATATATACACATTGAGAGAGATTTATATTGTTTGGTACAAATTAACTAAAAGCTAACTCATTAAATTCTGAAAGATCAATACGATTCTTCTAACAAAACTTTTCTTAGTGTATTTATTTCTCTTTGATTTAGAGTTCTTTCAAAAGCATGTATACAGATGTGTTTAAACTGAAAATATTCTGTAGTCTGATAATTATTTGTATATCTTACACCCGTACTCACTTTATCTGTTAGTTGTTATATTCTTCTTTTTATTTTTATACATTCAAACATATATATATATATATATATATATATATATATATATATATATATATATATGTATATCCTTATTTGTATGAATGTACATGCGTGTATACAAACAATATACAAGAGAGTGTCAAAAGTCTAAGCCCTGCGGAACAATACAATTTGTTTAGATTGACCATATAACCTTACAAGAAATAATTAAAAGGGATGAAAGCTCATGAGAACAAAATTATTATTTTACAAGTCTATGTAGACCACTTTAACTTAGTCCGCTGGACTCATCCATATAGTTAAACTTTAAATATGTCAATACAGAACTATAATTTAATTAAGATTGTTTGTTTTCTATTTATTATTAATTAAACACAAGGGACGAAAACTAATGACGGAATATGATTCTTTTTAATTTACATATAACTATTATTCTTTATAGTGAAGTATGTTAAAATATATTATAATTAATAAATAGTTTTATTCTTATATTAATTTATTTTACTATAACGTTTTTTTCATGACTGCTGATACAAAATAATTATTTTACTTGTATCATTTAACTGAATTCAATACACCTATAATGAAATTTTTTCCTCGTATAAATAATAATGATTGATATCAAATTATTTTGTAAAAAAATAGTACGGTTAACATTTTACTGAATAAAGATGATGATGATATAAAACTGTATTAATATTTTCTTGTCATTGTCAAGATGACAAAGATTTCTCAACGTCTCTTATTTATATTGCAGCTTTTATGTTGAGTAAAACTCACATGATTTTTCTTCCTTTATTTTATTTTTATAATAAAATCACAGTTACCTTGACTGTTACAATTTTTCTGATACAATCACACGAATAAAACTCTGTATCGTGCAATTTCTTATATTTTGTACCAAAACGACTTCAATTTGTTTATAAGTGCTTACATTTATGGAAAATAGTTTTAAAAAGTATTCTATTAGGTTGGTAGAAAAATAATTGCGGTTTATTTCCTTCAAATTCATAGACATTTACAACCTTTTTGATTTTCCTAGCTGTTTTAAGTGGTCCAGAACTGTTGTACGACTAACGCCTAACTTTTTTGCAAGCTCTCGAATTGTTCTGATTCAACTAACACCTTCAGTTGGTCATTACGAACTTAAGAATAACGCCTACGGCCTTCTACATCTTCAAGGCTCTCGTACCTAGCACAAAAATTTTGGAACCACCATTACACCTTACCTTCCTTAACAGTACCCACACCAAAAAAATCGTTTTGTTTACGAGCAATTTCTGTTGTTTTGCCACCCATTTTGAACTCATACAAAAAATACTCTTGCTACTTTTCCATTTTTAATTCAATACCCTGATTTGAACCAAAATTACTGATAAAACCAAAATCGATGTTACAAAAATACAGACAGAAAAATGCACTTTAAAATAATACTAACGTGAACGCGATTGAATGACATTTTCATTGAAAAGAATTAAAAACTGCAATTATTTTCCTTCTACCCTGATATTTAAAAAGTATAGATACATAATATCATAACTATTAAAAAAGATACTAAAATTACACATCAGTAATAAACAAAAACAAGTGTTCATGTATATACAAAAGTAAATTAGATTCAATAAAATAATTTAAATTATTGTATCATAATTTCAAAGTTATTTTAAATCCAGAAATGTGCGTTTAACATACAGACAGTATAGTGAGATAATGAACCAAAGATAAAAATTATATTATTTTAAAATTCGATTTAAATGTTGACATTAGTTGATTCTAAATTATTTTTTATTTTCATTTTAATTACAAAAACTATAATTCTGTTCTAATAGCATCTGTTAATTTTCCTGTTTTTACATTACTGCCATGCTGCCGTTTCTAAATCCAGTGCTATGTTTATTGAAGTGCTTGTATTACTTTCAGTTACGTTTACGTTCATAGTGTGCTCTCATGAGAAAATGTTAAAAGCAGACGACAATTATACACCAAAATATTTATCTATTATGTGAAATTAAATATACAAAATCACCAATCAGCGATCGCTTCATGTTACATCATTTGATTGGTTTAATAGCGATAAAATTAATGACATTAACACTAGAGCACAAACAACCGCATTATTGACAGTGTGTCTAATAGAGACAGACATGAGCGACCGCTCGCTAGTGAACGCGGCATCGCATCTCAACAACGTACACAACGAACTAAAACGTAGTCCAACAACAAAATTTGCCATTATCATCAAAAGTTCTACGTATATATGTACGTGCGCGTGTGTGTGTACACATGTATTTATCTTTCTTGTGCGTGTATGCGTGTCTGCGCCATAGAACAAAGCTTTGTATGGAAACATGCTTGGCGTCCAAGCTAAAGCTAGAATTATTTATTCGTTCATAAATTGTGATTATAATGAGGAAAACTTTTACTTTCATATTTTTTCCCCTCAACAAATTTATATACTTGCGAGAACAAAGGCTGCAAGCAAGTGTCGTACGGATTGATGGGTCTGAATTAATTAAACAGTTTTTCAAAGTAATTATGTTTTTCAGTTTCGCGAAACGTGTTACGTTTTCTAACTTTAACATGTACACATAATTTTCTAGCGATTGTTGTTTTAGGTTATTGTCTAGGAAGTACGGAAACCGTCACACTGTCGTCGAATAACTAACTTTCTGGTCGAATAACTGAATTTATTGGCTACGGGATTTTTAAACTTCCAATTAGTACTTTATGAGTGTTTATATATTGTTTATCGTACCGCACATAAAGCAATGTTTAATAAAATTCAAAAAACATATATAAATACATATTTACATATTGTCTGCGTATGTAAACATTCTCATAAGCTTTCATATATATATATATATATATATATATATATATATATATATATATATATATTAATTAAATATAATTAAAATCATTTTTATCATTGAAATCAGCAAACATAATAATGTTGATTAAAACCTATAGCTTATTTTTTATAGATTTTTTTTATTTTATGAGTCTTCTATCAATATTTATTTTTAATATTCATATTCGTAAATCCTAAAAGTATTCAAAATTAAGTCCTGGAATATTTTAAATTATGATAATATTTAATATCGATGTTTGAAATTCTTAATTTCATAATTTCAATATTTGTCTTCTCCTAATTATTTTGTAATTACGAACACAAATTAATTATAATTTTATCATATCAATCTCCTAATAAAAGAACAAACTGTACTATAAAATATATTATAAATTCCTGGAACGAGACTAATTGAATTCGAATCTGATTCTCAATAAAACTGAAAAATGGGAGAAAAGTGATCGTTACGTGACTGTACGAACGTAATATTATAATTACAACAGTAGTTGAGCATTTTTATTGAGTATAAATTCCAAGGACTTGACTTGAAACAAAAAAAAAATAAACATGTCTATGTAAATGGTTTTCAGGCATGCAAATTCTCGAGAATATTATGACGACGTAAATCTCTTTGATCTAGCTGAACGGGTATGTCGGATGTGAGATGATACCGTTGCTCTGTGGTCTCTGTGCCATCTTTACAGTACAAGAATGCTGTAAATCCTTCCGTTGACACATTTTCAACTTCCTTTAAATTTATATTTATTAGAGCATTATGCAAATTAATAATATAATTATTATACTATAACTGTCTATATAGTCATTGTAAGGATAACGACTGCCATAAATTACAAAAAATACACTGACATATATATATATATATATATATATAATTTGAAAAAATAAATTAATTATTATAAAATATACATTTAAAATTCCTGTTAAATGTAGATGAAATTTCAACTGTTCTTTATAGTTTTCATTTGCATTTTAAGATTCTTAAGCAGTTTTATAAGCAGAAGAAAAATCAGGTATTATTTTAGCATCTGTTTTAACTCATAAAAATAATTGCTGTTATTTGCTTCTTTTTTATCTTTAATTCAATAACCCATTTTGACGCAAAATTAATAATAAAACCAAAGTCGATGTTACCAAAATACTGACTGAAAAATACACTTTAAAATGATATTAACATGAACACGATGAAATGACAGTTAAATTGAAAAAATTAAGGTCAGAATTCAGAAGACAATAAACGCAATTATTTTCCTACCTACCTAATACTATGACGTAAATCTCCGTTCTCTGTATTTACTCCAAAATAATGAATTTTCATAGCCGAAAATTGACTTTTAGTACTAAGAATATTATTTTTTCATATATAAGATGGCATTTATATACAAAATATTCTAAATGCATTTTTAATGTTTCAATATCGGAATAAAAATTACGATTAAATAAGTTTTCTGTATGATAATTCAAATATGTTTTAAATCTAAATAATTAAATAATTGAAAACAAAAAATCCAGATTACACTTTCATTCAATAATCTATAAATTTTATAGACTTTCTAAAGGAAACTCGACACGGATTTAAACATAGAAATGATAGTAAATGATACATTGATGTGTTATAAAATGGATTGAAACCAATAATTTAATTTAAAAAAGAAACGTTTTAACAAAGAATAATCTTGTTATCCGACAATACACTAGACTTCACACAGACAATTATATAAAAGAAACGTTTGAACAATCGATTTTTTTCAAAGTGTTTAAATATATATCTTTTAAAATACAGATTCTTCGCCAAATAACAAATTTTCCTTAGAATCAATGAAATATTAATATTTTTCAATTAAATATAGTAAAAGTTGATCACAACACTAAAACATTTTTGAAAAAAAAAATAAAAATAGAATTGAAATAAGGTTCAAAAGTTTATAAAATGAATATAGTTTTTTTTTTAAAAAAAATGTAACAATTATACAAGATATATAGATTGAAAAAGCTTATTAACTAAAAAATATAATTAAACTGGTCGTTTTTGAGTCTTTAATACACCAAAAAGTTACAACTAAGTAAATCTAAAAAATATAAATATTTTTTTTATAAAAAGTAATTAATATTTCTTCTAATAATGAATATTACTAAAGCTTCTAACGTTAATAAAATCATTTAATGAAAATATTATTGAAATAAAACATTTCAAGAGTTATCTACACTGGGATATAAACTTAGAAGATAAATAATATATACCCGAGCACGTTTTGAGATCTTATATCAATCTTGTTTGAACGAATCATCTCTGCAAGACATCTTTTAGAAAAAAAAAGTTAAATCGACAAGATGAACATGCACTGTACTTTATTATACTTCTTTGCGGTTTCAACTGCATCCAGGACATCTGCTGTTCCTTTCAACAGATGAAGATCGGTTTTAAATTGTATCAATTTACTTTTTTAAAATCTATTTTTATTGAAAATTTTATAATTTTTTAAATTTATATATATATATATATATATATACATATATATATATATTTATATATATATATATATATATATATATATATATATATACATAGTCGGACTAATATATGAGAAACTTAATAATTAGACAGATAATAAAAAAATCTAATGAAACGAACATTGGTTGAACATACATAGAATGACAGTCGAAATCGTAAATACGGGAAACCTTTTATCAGAAATAATTGAAGTAGATCTCATTATTTTTTAATTTGATTAAAATTACGGATTACAACGAAGTGAACACCAATCAACATATCGAATAGCGTTCAGGTTTGTTGTTTTAAATTCAAAATAACTTTCGACAAAACCGCATCATTGAAAATGTCGAGTTAGTTAAATGTTCGTTGAACATTCGAGAAAAGTTTCAGAATAAATTCCATACATATATACATATACATTACACACACACACATATATGTATATATATATATATATATATATATATATATATATATACAATATTTGGTTAATAATACAATTTGTATAATTTGCTTTATGTAAATATCAAGTTCGTTCACTGTCATATATCAGATCAAAATTAAATTATTTCTCATGGAAATAATTTTCGTTCCTAACATCGATACTTTAACTAAACGAATATAGTTATTATTCTGATTTAATTTTTATTTATATACTTTCATAACCTATACACCAAACATTATTATTCGTTTTAATAATGTTATTAATAACAATTTTCAATACTTTACTTTTCAAAACCTTTAAATATTTAATGTATATATATATATATATATATATATATATATATATATATATATATATATATATATATATTCAATAAAAGTGTTTGATGATCGAATACAATGTAAATAGAACTATAATGATATATATTTCATGAATTTATCTAAATTGATTATATTTTCTGTACACTTACTGTTTAGAATAAAAAGTAATTAATTATTAAAATAAATGAACTGTTAAAAAACCACTGACATGAATGCTATTATTCAGAAAAAAAATTAAATAACAGTGAAAATTAATCCATAATGGAAAAAAATTAAACACTTTATTCATTTCAAAACATTAGATTATTTTCTTTCAATTATTTATAATCAATTAAATAAAAAAAAACTGTTTTAATCATTTTTATTTACATAAAACTATTTTCTAATGTACAGATAATATTTGTATTAGTCATATATATTTATACGAATTAATTCCTAAATTATCTTTTTTATAAAATATTTATTTATTAATTTGCAGTAAATAAATTTGGAACATAGAAACGAGCGTGCATTACTTAATTGCAGTCTCTAAAATCTAATATTTACATTGCAAATTGTTTGTTACGTTACATATATCTTAACACATGAATATATTTGTCAGCACATGCACATTTACATGGATATATATATATATATATATATATATATATATATGGATTAATAGACGTGAATATGTAATAATAGAGATTACATAATTATACGCTGAACTGGAACAGAACAGTGTATAATTTTGAATCAATTTATAATTATTTTAAATCATCATTATTCGTTTATATAAAAAATTAAATATGGATTAATTGGATAATGGTATTAAAAAGTTAAACAGCATGTAGGTATCCATATTATGAAAACAGATATTCCTAATTCAACTTCAAAAAATACATAATACCGAACAAGACATATGAAATCAGATACATTTATACTGGAAAGAAAACTTGGTGAAAAGTTTTTAATTTCATCATTTTTTTAATATTCTCTCTCTCTCTCTCTTAACATATATATATATATATATATATATATATATATATATATATATATAAGTGTTTATAGAAATTATCTAACATTAAAGAATCAACTACTTATTGAAAATTATTATTAAATATAGATTGAAACATTTTGTATATTCAATGACTAATAGTTTCTATTCAAATATAATATTTTAACTATATATATATATAGACACTAAGAATTACATATCAACGAATTAAAATATACAAAACCTTATTTCATTTTTCGATATTAACCCTTTGCACTCGAAATTGCCAGCACTACTGGCATAAACATTTATTGAGGCAACTCGGAATGCCAGCACGGCTGGTATGAACATTTATTCCGGCAACTTGAATGGCCAGCACGGCTGGCATTTAAACGTTTGTTCCACAAGCTGATCAGTGACATTTTTCCAGAAATACAATTTATAATAATGAATGAAATCAAGAATAAATTGAATCAAAATATTGAATTTGATAGCTAAAAAGTAATCCTAAATTTTTCATTATAATAAATTATATTTATAGATTTCGAATTAGTGGGAAGAAAAATGAAAATATTCCCCGAGTCCAAAGGATTAAAATCAAATCTTTATACAGAAAATATTATTTTTTTCTGCTCGAACCATAAATATTATATTTTTATAATTTCATGATTTTTACAAAAAATATTTCTATTATTATTAATATAGAGAATATATTTTTTTTATTATTTTACAATTAACTCTTTTTTTATCCCTGCTCAAAAACTTATAAAATATGAACAAGCTGCTGTTTCCGTAATCTTGTTCAATATAAGGAAACCAATATTAAGAAGAGAAAAGAAACATTATATGTATTATAAATGTGTTTATTATGAAATGTATGGATTTATAAAAAGAACGATCGAACAAAAAGGCATTCCTTTCATTTATTTCAAACTTCATGTAACAAATATACATTTCGCATCAGTGTAAATAATTTTTAAATAGCCTCATTTAACAGAACATTACCGACCGTATGTAAACAGCATAATTACAATATTAATTAAATTAAAAATGTTGTCAACGTGACAACATGACAAGTAAAATACCACAAAAAAATATAATAAAAACAAGAAAGAATAATAAAATAACAACAGAATAGCATACACATATATACTAACATTTAATGACACACGATGGCTAACTTTAAAAAAAGCATACACACACACACAGAGAGGCAAATGCACACACTTACACTGAATCTCGACAAGCTTGTCAAAACAAAATCAGATCTTTACACAAACTTGTCAAATTCGATATGAATAACTCTTGTTCGAGTCTCTATACTGCTAGATAACGTTCTGATGACAAAAAACCTGAACAAGTATATACAATATATATATATATATATATATATATATATATATATATATATGTAAATATAATTATATATATATATATATATATATATATATATATATATATGAGCATATATCTTTGTGTGGCTACCAGTGAGCAAGGATTCAATGTCCTCCAGAGCAAGCTCATTAATCATAGCAGGTGGTGCATGGCGACAATCGGTCGAATGACTGATCTACTCGGTAGAATATGTAAACCCAGAATTCATTGCGGAAGACCGGTTGATATATTAAGCGCATGCGTTTGAGCTTTCTCTTAAATATAGAATAATAAAGCTTCGATGTGGGTTACTGGTACAGAGTAATTTGTTCTCTCTAAATAATTTTATATCGGAAATAGTATTTTTATTATTATTATTATTATTCAATTCTTCCGTCTTTGATGCAGTCTCACAGGTACTTGTAGTAGTACTCTGGTATATATTTATTTAGAATATATAAATATATATATATATATATATTTATATATGTATATAATATTTCTCATCCAACAAATAGAAGATACATTTCGCTTTATACATTCGTTTCAATATTTCAATTTTAATCGTTTTAGAAACCGTTTACAATTTGAAATTTACAACCGTTCACAGTTTTAGTTCCAATTCTGACATGAAAATCATTTAATATTAAAAGTTATATTTAAGTCTAGACAGACAGAAATGAATACATACAGTTTATCATATATATATATATATATATATATATATATATATATATATATATATATATATATATATATATATATACAATATAATAAAACTAACATAGAGTTTAAATTTACATTTTAAACTCTTTATAATCTTAAAAGATTAACATATTTACAATAATTAAATATTTTTACTTGGAAAATAAATACATATACAAAATATATTATAGTGTAACAATAAAAAGCAGTAATGTGTCACTGAAAAGGATACAGAAAATTATAAAGATAATTTCTGATTTAATAGTATTCTATTCTCTGTACATCAAATTCAATAGAAAAGCGTGTTATCATTAAATTTCAATGTGAATATTGAAACTACGTTCACTTCAAAGTTAATATCATGTGTCGGCTTCACACAAAGTGATTTCGGAAACACGCGTCTACAGTGTATGTAATAATATCATTTGTGAATCCGTTAAAATAATCTATTGTATTTTCAAAAAATACTAACAACGCGGTAATGTTTCTAAATCAATACTTGGGTATTATTATTTGTATAAAACATATTCTTTGTATGAAAATGCGACAATCTCTAACATAATTTGGTATAATACTGTTTTATATCGTTTTGATTTTTTTCTTTTTTAGCATTAACTAATTCTAATTAATTTTTAATTTGGGTCCTATCTTGAAACTATTTTATATCTTACAAAATAATGTTTTAAGAAACTTTTACTATTAATATTTTTTATTAATCTATTTTATTATACTATATTCTATTAGGTTGGTAGAAGAATAATTGCGGTTTTTTTTCTGATTTTTTTTTCAATGAAAGTATCATTTCATCGTATTCATGTTAATATCATTTTAAAGTGTATTTTTCGGTCTGTATTTTGATCTCATCGACTTTGATATTATTATTAATTTTTCTTCAAATTGAGTTATTGAATTCAAAATATAAAAGAAGCAAGTAGGAGCAATTTTTTGTAGGAGTTCAAAGTGGGTGGTAAAGCAGCAAAAACTGCTCGTAAACTAAACGAAACTTTTGATATAGAAAGTGTTAGCAAACATACGGTCCAATGATGGTTCCAAAAATTTCATGCTAGAGACAAAAGCCTTGAAGATAAAAAGGTCATGGGCGTTCTTCTTCAGTTCATAACGACAAACTGTAGGTTAGTTCAATATGAACCACGTACAACAATTCGAGAGCTTACACAAAAATTAGGTGTTAGTCATTCAACAGTTCTGAATCACTTAAAACCATTTAAATTAAAAAATGTATATGAATTTAAAGGTCATAAACTGCACTTATTTTTCTACCAACCTAATTTACAACGATACTAGAATATTGATTATGATATAAAATATAAAATATTAAACATGTAGTTTCGATCATATCCACTCATTAACTACTGCTTATAAATATCTAACAATATTAATAATGCATTTTTTTATGCATACTGGCATATTACTGAATATAATATAAGATTATTATAATCCGTAAGTATCTAACTGGAAAATGACACGACTTAAAGTTCGTTTTTTTGATGTTTAGCCCGAAACGTATTTGTTTAAAAATGATGATAAAATTCTAAACAAGTACTATCTGATTGTGTTTATTATGATTTTTTAAAATTGTTAAATTTCGTATCCCTTTACAAAATATGATCAATGATATATAAATCAATCAATAATATATAAATAACAAATTACATATGTATCGTATGATCATGATGTGTGCATTAACCATTGAAATGCATTTCTTAAACAAGATATTTTACAATATCATTACAACAAAGTCTGAACTAAAGAAAAAAACAACTCTGAACTGAACATTGTGTATTCGTTTATTTTCAGCAATTATTCACAGAGCTTTTGTACGTTTATTTTCATTGCAGTGAGGTTATTTCGTTTTTATATTGAATTCTATATAAAAGCAAAACTTTTGGTAGTTCTTACATTATCGTTTGTGTTCATTCGGGTTTTTTTTTATTTTCTTACCATACATAAACGATTATACTTTTTAGAGTACAAGAATAAAAAACTACACTAATGCAAATAGTTAGTCTAGTAACAGAAATCGTTTTTTAATAAAAAAAATAATTCATTGAATATTGTTCTTTTATAATCGATAGTAATGAGATTTTGATACCAATAATTTTTCATATGTATATATATATATATATATATATATATATATATGTATATGAATATGTATATATGTATAAATAAAAGAATCTAACAATATAATATATACCAAACAAACTAAAGTATTTGATTCGATAATAATTTAACTTGAAAAGATTTTTATATGACTCATTCAAATATTTTCCTTAAAAAAAACGCTGATAAGAAATGAAAAATTATTAAGATTTTTTAAAAATTGTATAGTTTTTACAGATCCATTGTTAGTAATAAGGATAAAAAATTATGAATCTAAGAACTGAAATGTTGTTATATAAACTGAAATATCATAACGAAAAAAACTGATTAATTTAAGTTCCTTTTTTTAGTTTGTTGTTGATACTTGTCACTTATTTATTATATTTTAGTTATATATAATCAATAAACTATGAATTGACGATTATTCTTAAGAAAAAAGATTTATATAAATATAGTAGAAGTGGATTGTAACCCAAAACATTAAAATTAAGTTGTTATCACATCTTAAATTGTTGCCACAATTAATAAATAATTAAATATTAACTCATAAACGCATATATATATATATATATATATATATATATATACATATATATAGGGGAGAGTTTGTTTGTATAAGAGATTAAATTTCATATCTTAATTTTAAAATATCAAACAAATAACCAGTTAAAACATCCATACAACCTAACATACATTATATATATATATATATATATATATATATATATATATATATATGTATGTATATATATATATATATATATATGTATGTATATATATATATTCTGTATATGTATATTATATACAGGATAAAAGTAAGGTATTTCCTTTACCGCGTAAATGATGTACCAAAAACATGGTCTTTATTTTTTATTTCATTACATGTTATTTAGTTGAGCACGCGTTGAGATTAATTTAGAAGATAACGTGCCCGCCGCCAGCGGTCACATCAACTTTCAAAATAAAGTCACCTTTACATGTGTGAAATACAAAATCGTTGATAAATATGTACCTGACAATAATATTAGACAGTATAAATTAACGATGCGAAACTCTTCCCTTTATCAAAACGAATGTCAGACAAATTTAGTACATAATTGGAGAAGAAAAAATATAGAATATTTTTTAAAACAATACCTGAAATATGCGATAAATTTGTAATATTTTTAATAAAATTTTTGGATTATTAGTACCTTCAATTGATTTTAATACCTAAAAATGTTTTTTTAGGGATTCAAAACGATTGTTTGTGAAAAGTACCTATCAAAACTTTCTGGAGAATTTAATAATAGATAAAAAATAGATAAGAATACTTAAATATATATATATATATATATATATATATATATATATATATATATATCAGTTAATATAACGAAGAATAATATTATTAAATAAAGATTGTTTTAAGTAAAAGCTTTAATCTAATATTTAACATTAATGTTTTTTCCTCATATTCGATTTAAAAACAATGAAATTTTCGATCAGTAACCTTTTCCAAACATTTATTCACGTACATATATATATATATATATAGAGTTGTATAAAGTAATCTGAATCCATTTTAGTGCACAAATACAGAAATTCATATATGCAAAGAATCTACAAAGTAATTTCAACAGCTTGTGTGACAGCAGCAACAGGAGCCACCAGGCATTTGGATTTTGTGGCTATAAGTTAATTCCGCACCTCCTTCGTCTTGTACACACCCACATCAAATACACACACATATATCATCCACACACACATTCATCTATATAAACATATATATGTAGATACATGGATACACACATATGAGCCCAATGCGCTGCAATGTAAGAGGTAAAACGGAATTTCATTTCCACAACACACAGTGGAAGAGCGTGTCGGTTGCTGGCATTTTGACAGGCGAGCGTCGCTAAGATCCGGGTAGGTTATGCCCTCCGGGCATAGTGTTATTCATTTCCCATCCGTCGAGATAGTTACATACAACAACACACTGTACAGAGGAAGAAACGAAGAAAAAGTCATGCTTCTACGACCCTTGGAAGACGGTGTCGGCGATACGAGACATTTCGAAAATCTAAACTTTTATCTACAAATACATATATATATACATATATATATATATATACATTTGAAACTAATAACACACTGATAACGTATCTGACAATTGTGAATTTATATCAAAATATAACCATTTATAAGAACTATAGACATTTATAATCATATTATATTATATCATGAATTGACAATAGAAGTAAAAACTTATTATATCAAATAAAAACAAATATAAATATGAAAAATTACATGCAAATATTTTTTCTTACTTATTTGGTAATTTGATATGAAATATACGCTAACTTTTATGACTTAATAATTTATATACAGCGATCTGATGACACGTTTGAGAATAATAAATCATCAAATATACACTGAGATTTCATATATTTTTTTAGAGAATTGAAAAACTAGCTCTCAAAAAAGAACGATAGTTTTTTTTCTTAAAAGAAATCTTCAAAAATAATCTATGAACATTAATATTATTATAAGTCGTCTCAACTGAAAAATATGTAGAAGATTTATAAGTGAATTTTCGAGATATAAAATGTATACTAATATATTTTTTTTCTAAAACTATTATAATTATATATTTTTATATTATATGAATTAAATATAACAATTTATAAAAAAATTCGCTACCTTTTAATCAAAACTTTTTCAAACAAACACTTCTTTGAAAATATATTTTAAAAACAATTTAATGCAACAGAAAGTAAATGTAAAAATAAAGTTGAAAAGAAATGCATGAAATGTACGGATAAAATATTTTTTTTAAATTGATAATTGAAATTTTGAATAATTGGGAATTCATATAAACTACATGCATATGAAATTAATACAAGTTACTTTAAGAATGAAATAACATTCAATCACAATGATGGTTTATATACTTCTATCCATTACTTGTGTACCTTTAATATTGGTATGAAAAGGGTAAAAAATACTGAAATATAATTAATGTGTATTTTAGAAATAAAATAAATTTTTTTATGAACTTAAAATGACAATTAAAAAAATAGTAAAGTGAATTTCAAAAAATATTGGAAAGATGATTAAAGTTAAAAGCCTGTTCCTTCAATCAATAAGAAAATTAATAAAAGGCGAAAGTAAAAAACATGCTACTATTTAAAAAATATATCAAACTATTAAAAATTTAAAAAAAAATATGGGAATAACTATCAACTCTGACATACAAGTATCTCTACAGATGCCTTTAAAAATAAATGAATAGTTTAATGTCCCAGGCTAATACCTCATACTATAAATATGTAAAAACTCAATTCGAATGAATGTATTAAAACCTATTACAAAAATGAATTTATTACAAACTAGTACAAAAAGTTAATGTATTTTAATCTTTTTTAAAAATAAAATTGATAAAAAAAACTTGAAATATGGTATGATGCCGTTATAAAACTAGTCATTCTAATGCGCATTCTGATAAAATGGCAAGAGAATCATGTTTTCCGAGATAATATATGTAAATCTCTGAAAGGATGATGACCATATGTGTAAAAAATGGAAAGAATAAAATACTAAAGATTCTTCAAGAGCTTTCAACACGGATTTTATACTCATGAAGTTTGAATGTGTAATTATTTTATTTATTTATTTATTTTTTGTTTAAAAAGTATTTTTATCAATTATTGAAACGTTCTTTTCTAACCTTTACAGGTATAAAATCGAGATAAATTGTATTATTTGTAAAGAAGCACATACAATTGTTTCATTACATAGGTGTAAAATGAATATAAAGTGAACACCCGTTTTCCATTATAGATTCTTCGCAAAACTGGAAATTCAATTTAAAGAAATAATCTATTGCTACTACCCATCGCTAAATATATGTTTTAAGACAAACTCCGGAATTCCACGTTGTCTCACTCTAAATGCGAATTAAATTTAATTTGTTGATGAAAAGATCCGCGGGTACGGTAGTGGCTGCAGCACCACTGTCAATCCTGTAATCTCGTTACGCAGGTATCCATCGTACGGTTCTGTGCCATCCTTTTAGTTGCTTTCAGCGCATGTTAGTCGACTAACTAAATTGTCACGGATACAATTTCACCGGTAGGTACGTCTTCAGCGTGAATGTTGAACAAACTGAGATAAAATATATAACTTGAAGACAAGCACGATATACACACGATGTGCTGTTGCATACACAAAAAGCAAGAACAATTTACAACGAATTCTAGCTGAAAGGCAAACTATTAAGGATATTGTTCATGTGATACTCATTAAAAAACAATAGTAATCTTTAATTTTTTATGACAAGATATATATTCGCATCCTTTTAAGTGCTTTTCAAAATATCTTGTATTTATTTAGAACAGTTTCTACAAGCTTAAAACTTTTTGTTTCATAAATATAAAATCAAAGAATAATTCTGACTAATAACTGATAATAAATTATTACTATTTACTTTTACATCAAAGTAACAGAGAACAGAAAAAATATATTATGAAAACTCCTATATCTCTTCTTTTTATTTAAATAAATCTGCTATATTTTAATCTGAATTATATAAACATTTACATGTACGTTTCGATTATTCATTAAGTCTGATAAAAAATAAAAATAAATAATATAAACTGAAACAAGTTCATAAATGTTCACTTATAGAAAAGAAAAAACAAATACTCTGGTTATTTTTAGACGCCGCTTGATAATTTCTTCAATTAACTTTCACAAGTTCATGCGTTCCTTGAGTTAAGGATTATACTTAAAAATTTAAAAATTGTCACTTTATTCCGCGATGAAAAAAACATTTGTTAAATTATTTTCCTTTTAAGAACGTTACAAAACATGAAGTTTTAATTGAGTGTCACAATTACAAGCGAAAGGGAGATATAAAAAAGATACATATACCTTAGTTATACTAGAGCTCGACATTTTTTTAATACGTGGGATTTAAATATACCTTTAAAATAATATAGCAAACGAAGAACTCTCCGGAGATTATTTTTTTATTAACATTAAAAGTTTTTAACTTTTACTGAACCGAAAACATAACGCTGTTATTAATATTTTACACAACTAAAAGAATTACAAGTATCTTCAGATCTCATTTTACATCTTCTTCTGGTATAAAAACCAGTTTGAAAATATGTTTCGATTTTCAAGAAAAATTAGAAACAAAAGCAACTACATTTTCTCTTCTATAAAAGAAATTACCTCGATAAATAATAAAAATGGTTTTAATAAAAACAAACATATTTACAATTATGAATAATTTAAAAATATTTTAATCTATAATTCTCACTATATTCGTATTTATTTAAATATTGAAATTCTTAAATGAAGATAAAATAAATATTAAAGCTATCTCTCTCTCTCCCTATATATATATATATATATATATATATATATATATATATATATATATATATATGAAATGATATTTTAATTTTATATATGAATATAAATAGGTTTTATATATTAATATAATATATGCGTACACCATTCTTCTACAGTAATAAATTCAACTCAAATGCAATTATTAAAAATAATTTCAAATGAAAATAGTACACATATTTATTAAACTAAAAATACCACACAGTGCACCTACAATTAAAACTAATAATGTTAATGAATTCCAATGAAAGTCTCTGTAAACAACACACTAAAATACAAATAAAATTCTCGTCGTTCGTTCAATTCCCTTGTTTCATATTCAAATCAATATAGTTATATGAGCTGGTAGTTAATCTTTATATTTTATCATGATTTACACTTTTATTAAATGTTTATTAGTATTTATGTTTTTAATTGTTTTCAATTCCAAGGTCCTTGTTTTATTGGAGACAAGTGTTATAAATTTTACTTCGATAACTTAATTTGAAATTAAGTTATATACGAGTGTGTTTCATGACTATACACATATATACACACACGCATATATATATATATATATATATATATATATATATATATATGTGTGTGTATAAGATAAATAATTTTATAAGGAATACCGTTCTACGTCTGTAACAAAGAAAAGAGCAATAAGAATACATTACATCATGTAAATAAGATCACTCACGTTATTTATTTCGTCTCGAGTACATAAACCGAGTATCAAGTTTAATAATTTCAACAACAAATTAAATTTATTCGCGTCGTATCCCGATACAAAATGTGATCTAATAAGAAAGACAGCATAAATTCAATTTGTTCCGATAAGGATATCGACACAGTTAACGTTTGATAAAGCGATTCATTATAATATACAAAAATAATGAAATCATTAATCTATAGTTTTATCAGACGACAAACGCCAGATAACGAAAGCACGAACGAAAGACGACATTTTCGAAAATAAAACCGTTCAAAAAAAGTGAACATGAGTAGATTATCGTTACCAGAACTGTCAATGTCGTCAATAACAATCATGATGCGGGGTGGACTGAGAAACACATACAAACAGCTGCGCCCGGAAAGCTGGCTCAAGCAATCGCTGCTCACGATCAAATAAACTTTACCCTTAGTAAAATCGAGGGATTTAAGCCCTATATCGAATGATACGTGTATGTGTGTGTATTCGATGCTGTGTTCGTGTTATATTTTGTATACGTATATGTTATTGTATGTACATGTGTTGAATTTACGTACAGGGACGGTCGTCCTGTGGGGGTGAGAGGGTGCGAACACATTTCAGATTCTATTTAAATTTTTCCAAAAATATAATCACCTACACTACAGAAAATATACAAACCTAACATTACATTAATGTCCTTAATGAGATTAAAATTTAAAAAAGTATACCAGTAACATATCAGTTTGGACGTAATGTTTATTAATAAATAAACAGTCTGTCAATCATTTATAAATAAATACAGTATGACTCAAATACATCATATTGAACTCAGACATATTCTCATACTAATTCGAAATTTTCATTCAAAAATCTTATTTGAAAAGTGAAGAACAATTAAGTTTCTTTCTCTAATTAAATCTATTAAGAAATATATTTATTTATAATTTATAATCAAATAAATGGTTCAATTTTAATTGTACCAACACTGATACACAAACTTTAGATATCTTTATAGAAAAAGTAAACAAAACGATTATGAATTTCGAAAAATTGATTAAGTTCTTGTATAAACATAATTTAGTTCTTGTATAAAATGTAATAATATTTTTCTAAATATTTTTCCAATCCTTCTAAATACAATTGAAATAAAAACTAAAAATGTAAAGCACGGATTCAATAACAGCATAGATGTTCATTATATCTTTTCATACTTAATAGTAATATATCTTAAAAAGAACTAATAAAAACTTGTTTGATTTACTTTCAAATAATATACATAACTGATTAAAGATATAATTAGTTTAATTGAGAATAGTACTATTAAATTATATTATTTTTTTGATTGTGAATTAAGTATACAATAGATAAGATAATTAAATGAGTCCAAATAAAAACAAATTACTCAAAATTTAAAGTCGAACTTAAGTAATACAAATATAAAGAAATATTTAAAATATACATTTCAATTCTTTGATGTCTGATATTTTCAGTCATTTTTGTAATAGTTTTAAGTAACTTTATAATAATGTATTATTCAGTCCAGGTAACATGTTTTATTTCCCTAGTGTGATTCTGAAATATGGGAATTTATCCTTATACATATATATATATATATATATATATATAAATTAAAACCTACATTTCCTAAAAAATAAACAAGTTTTCTTTAAAGTGTACATAAAATTGAATGAAATATTTCTTCATGACTACAAATCTAAATATATTTTTAATCATATTACCGTTTGTCCGTAAACGCAAATACAGGATCAAATAATGCATATTTATTAAATATTAATTATGAATTGAGTTTTAAACAATAAGTCATGGCCTAAATGGTTATATAATAAACAATTTTTAAAGTCTACTAATATGATCATCCAGTTGTCTCAGATACTGTATCGAAACTGACAAACTTACTTATACAAGTACGGTCCTGAGGCAGCATCTTGCTGCATTAAAGCCCCCCCACTCCGTTAATATCAAAGTACATAAACAGTAAAGTATGTCTGAACTGTTATTGGCCATTTGAAACAATATGGCGTCACTTGATGAGCATCACACTCGCACTTACGTTACACCACGTTCGTGCTTTCTTTCATTCGCAATACCTGTCAAACAAGCGAAAATTGTTTTCAAAAGTAATGCGTACTTATATGCCGTATTTCTAGGATATTGCAAATTGGGAAGTGTAAGCGGAAAGTTTTTAATATTTCTCTTAAAGAAAATATTCAGTAGTTGGATAAATTGGATACCAGCTTTTATATCTTATTATTCGTATTATTATAAAGAAGATTTTTCGCATTAATTCCTTTATCGCTCGTTTATATTTCTCTAGTCAAAATACTAAAAACATATTCAACCATATTATAAATAAATACTTGCAAATAAAACGGTAGCTTTATCCATGAAAAGATGCATTGTATTTTTTCTGCATTCTTTCTAGAATTTTTATTAAAATTCCGAGCAAAATTATAAACAACAAACACGCTTTATTATAAACATTATCATGCGATTTAATATAAATTAATATCAACAAATTCATCAAACATTTTACAAAACACATCTGATTTATTTAATCACGAATGGAAATATATATGATCTTTATGTTAAGAGATCAAATAAGAACCAGATAATAGTATTCTGATTCAGGAAAACATTTTCTAATAACTGTCTAAAAGGTCTTTTAACGAAAAGAGCCGTCATTTCATTAAACATGGGTGAATTCTGCATCTTGACAATATGCCTGCACAGTGACGACAAACAACAAAGAATTTACGATTTTCAAGTGCGTGGTTTACTCTAAAGAGGATGACATTACAATTGAATTGTACGTAATCTGTCATACACAATACCAAAGTATAAAAATACATGTTTTTCTAAAACGAAAATGAAAATTTCTATTTTATTAAACGTTTTATTTAATGTTTAAAAGTACATTCTATATTGCTCTATCATCAATATTAATATTTCTCACATTATTTCAAATATTTCTTTATTGTTTTTTTCAAATACAAATAAAATTAATATTAAAAATTTAATTCATATTTTCTCATACTATTCTAATAAATTCCACAGGTGCTAATTTTTTATTGAATATTAAAATTAATTAGATGCAAACAAATCCAATTTAACAATTTTCTGATTTACCAAATTTATTCTTCAATTTATATTATATATTTTAAATATTTTAAAAGATTAAAACTATTTCTTATATTATCTATTTAGTTTGCATTTTAATATTAATATTTTTTGTTGACTAATATTTCCTGAATTCTTTTTACAGTCATTCTATTTGACCAAAAATTATAATTTTAGATAACCAGTTGATTTTTGTTGTCTTTTGATTTTATTTCTATTCAGTTAAGAATATACCAGAGAAATAATTATTTTAAAATGATTACCAACGTGTAATAAAATACACTTCAAAATATTTTCTAGTTCAAAAAAATATATTCTCAAATATTTGATAATCTATATTATTAATAGAACTATAAATGATATGAAATGAATGATAGTAAGAGTTAAATTATTAAATTTAACAAAAATACTACCAAACATAATGATCATAAATGTTAGCCACCTGTCACAAAAGCGGTGCTTATAAAACTGTCACAGGATAAAGCTGCAGGCACTAGTAGTTCAGTGGTTGTTTATATATTGTTATGAAAATGTTCAGTCACTGTTCAATTGACCCTTTCGGCAATGATTATGACATAAACTGGTTCAATATTTGAACTGACAAAATAGAAATATTTTCAGTTGGCAGTAAACATATTTCCAATAATCGAAAATTAACTCAACTCAGATGAAAAACTATTTATTTAGTGGTAAATGTTTCATACTAATTTCCATAAATGTCTCTTTTATTTTTAAACAAAGTACTCAAAGCTATTTAACATAGTTACCAACCATTTTATAACTGTTTGATCAGAGTGTCGTTCATTTTCATTTTACAATTAGCATTTTTAGAAACAAGAATTTGTTGCTTTAATAAATATTTTGAAGCATCTAACAACTATATTTATCTTGAAAACAATAATTATTTTCCAGTAATATTGCACTAATTACTATTTTTCAAATGTGTTTGTAAATAAATACAAAGATTAAATGAGATTTAATAGTAAGACGGTACATTAAAATATATATATTCTCAAAATAATATATTCATAATTTTATAAACATCAATAATTGGAGAGAAAATCCACAAAAGGGCATCGAACTCTATTTTGACTCAAAGTAATTATTAAATCAATTAATTTAATTTCAAAACTTGATTGTATATGATTTCATTGTTTCCAAATTCAATTCAATTGAATCATTAAATATATATATTATATTATATTTATATAAATTACTACATTTAAAAAAAACTGACAATTTACAATTTATTTACGATAAATAAATAATACTTAATTAATTTAATTTGTCAATGTTTTAACTTTCATTTCATTCAATTAAAATGTCTTAAAAAGAAATATAAAAATAAACATGTCATATATATATATATATATATATTTATGTATGTATGTATGTATATATATATATATATATAAGAAAATCTACAACAAAAATCGCATAGTTATTTTTGCAGGAAGATGTTTGTGTACGTTGATCAATAATATCACAAAATAATGTTTTAATATTTTTGTCAGTAATAGAAATGAAGAAAAAGAAAAATAATATTTTATAAAACACACTTCTCTTATTTAGTTGTACAATGTGTCTTGACAACGTTTCGCAGACAATGCTCTTTTCAGCAAAAATTGCAGTGTCATTTACTCTATCTTTTGTCAAGTATGGTACAGTACATATATATATATATATATATATATATATATATATATATTCATATATATATATATATATATATATATTCTATCTATATGAACAAAATGAACTATTCCCAGTTTTTCTTTTTTGCGTCCTAACGATGTACAAATCGTGTTAGTACTACTAAAAAGTATTTGCTCAACTTCATCATTTGTTATACTTGTCCTTTTATAATTCCACTCTCTTTTTATTATACACTTAATTTTAATTATGTTCTTATGTTTTAAATAATATTTATAGTTAACTGTCAAGTATAAATATTAAATTTTATACTATGTAAGATAACTGACGAGTAGTGTTATTACAAAATATTCAAAGCAATATTAGACCATATTTATATCAAAAGTTTACAACGAATTTTTAGCCAATATGAAAACTTAGAAAAATCTTCCACACTTAAAAAACACATGATTTTAATCAGAGATAAGAATTTATAAATAATTATTTCTTTTTTTAGTACAATATGAACAATTATTTTAGAACTACGAGTAATTTTTTACAAAATAGCAATTATTATCTGAAACATAAAATAATTATTTCGTAAATTCAAATAAGAAAAAAAACGCTGCAAAATATTTATATTAGCTCGATGTGAAATAATTTATTATATTTTTAACAGTATTTGTATTTAATTATAATTAAAATTGATAAACACACATGTAATACAAATTTAAAGTTATGCTCTAGGTGAAATAACAGATAACTGAATATAATTTCAATAAAATAATTATTAATAAACCAATTTTAAATTTAGAATAATTTAAAAACGAGAAAATGTGTGATTGTAAATAAGTTATTGTTTAAAAATTTCAAAGTAGAAACATTTAAATGTCTTGAAATAAATTAGAACATTTATGTGGAAAATAAAAATAAAATAACTGAATAAATAAAACGTTATAAATTATTTCAGAAATATTTAAAAAGTACGTGTAATATAAATATTTTAATTATCTTAAGTAATTTAATTTTAATCAATTATTAAATTGTCTTGAAATAAAACCAGAAGAAGTAAATAATAAACACACTTCTCTAAAATTGTTAATATAAAATATTTTAAAATGAAATTTGAATTTTTTATTAGCAGTTTGTTTCATATTAAATTTTAAAACTACTATTTTAGCATGTATGGTCAAAAATCTAACATGCTGATTAATAAATTAACTTTAATTAATTCCAAAGTTATTTATCTTTATGATTCATCGGTCAACAGTTGAATTTGCTGATAGAGTCACTTAAATCATTTTAATTTTGCAACGCATGAATATATAATCTGGTAATATATAAAGCTTTTTACATTTTCCATTAAAAAAATTATATCATATACCAAAAAATGTTTTTAAGAAATTATAATACTTTATAAATTATATTACTATTAGCAGACAAGTTGTACGTTTATTTTTATATTAAATTATAATTATTATATAAAACCGTCATTTCATTAATTAACATAAAGCTCTTGTTTATATTTACTCTTAATCAAAGCACTCAGAATAATAATATTGTTAAATGAAATCACGTACATTTTTTAAAACTCAATGTCACACAACTCATATAGAAAAACATCAAAATCTCGTACTATCTCTCTGTACTTCTGACAAGTAAAATAAATAGTTCATCAGTTGTAATTAAAAAAATTAAACATCTGAGGTATTTTTTATAAGCTAGTAAGAAATAAAAATTAATTATTTTTATAAAAAATAATATTTCGTTACTGAAATAATTTTTTTTCGCATTCATAGTTAATTTCATTGTATATAATTTTAAAAACTGTATACAAAATATTAAACAATTGTAAAAATTTCCGCTGTATACTACATTAAAAAATAATTAAAAAAGTAAACATTAAAGAAGTTCTCTAATTAAAATCATAAATCTGAAAGTTAATCTATTTATCTGATTGTAAGACTATCTGTCATTTTTTTCAGTTCTTCGTTCAGAACACAAACAATATATAAAAAAATATTTTCACGCTGAAATCAAAACGTTTTCATTTCTTACAAAAAAAAATATCCTCTCGCCTTATGGTACTTCTTTCATGACACTTGAGAACAATAGTTTTACAAGCTACATAAATGGTAGCATAAAATTAATGTCTGAGATAATTTCCATTGTTTTCGTAATTTTAATCCCCGTTTCATTCTAATCTATCTCCATAGAATTTTCTCTAATATTACTTTAAATATATTTTGTTGTACTTCAGTCTGTTTATTAAACTATTGTGTCGTGTTTTCATTTATGTACTTAATACTATTAAAGTCTTTATGTTTCGATTTTGAATCAAATATGTTTCAGATTATATTCTTACCAGAGATAATTCTATTCATTTTATTACAATTTAAATAAAATCCTCTAGTAGAATTCAATAATATATCAATTACTGTACTTATATTTTTCTATTCGTTCTTTAATTCATTATTCTCTTATTAATAATAATTTAGAGTATTATAAAAATATTATCTTTGGCTAGATTTAACAGACTCTTATGTATAATATTTTGTATGCTTATTAGAAGCTATTAAAAACGAATTTTGAAAAAATGACAAATAATTCACTTGTTTATAAAAAAAATACATATTTGAGTATAAGAATAAGTTCATAAAAATGGAGTGCAAGTACAGATGTACACATTTTTATTTAAAGTAATAGTTTTAGTCATAAACTATGCAAAGAAATACTGTTTTGTGAATAGAAAATATTATATTTAAGAATAAGTAGATATAATAAATAAGATAGATTTTATTTAAAACGTATCAAAAACCACATGGTTTTAATATATATATATATATATATATATATATATATATATATAAGGAAAAGAGCTATAAACTAAATTTTATGTTTTTAATCAACAACTGATACGTACGAATTAATTAATTAAATAGCAATTTTCATTTCTCATCAATGCAAGTATCACAGATAAATATCTACTATATATTTACAAGCTTTTCTAATGACTTATGACTGATTAATTCTTCATAGCCAAGGAATATATGTATACATCATAATGTAAAATATAGTATTGTATTTATTACGATGACTATATCTATTTTTAATTTCATAGAAAGCAATATGAAAGAGCTTACATTTGTATACTTTTAAAGAGAATAATAAGTTCTACTGAAGAACAAATATTTTTAAAAATATTCTTTTTCTTGGAAGAATATTGTTGTCTAGAATGATAAATCTGTATCGCATTGATAGTATAAATGAATAAAATATAAATGAAATTCGTTACAAGGATCTATTATAATTATTAATTATTGTGATTTGAAATATCAGCCGTGATTGAAAGAATGAAATATATTTAAATACAAATCTCCGAATGGGCTGCTTTCTTAATTTATTAGGAGTTGATTTATGTATAACTACCCTCATTAAGACAAATTGTCAATAGCCAGTACCGATATAGTTTACAGGGCGGATTGTCACATCCGTAACAAATAACCACGGAACCGTTTCGATTATTTCCATGCGCTAACTGTTCGAGCATGTCTTTTGCAATCTTTCCAAATTTACAGCGTGGATAATAGTTAATCTGCGGAACACATTCATCTCGAGACCGTCCGCTCACACGACCGCACACTGAAACATAAAGTTGCTTCACGACGATGACAGTGATTGGTCAGCGTCGATGGCCTCATTTGATAGCGCGTGCCGTTCGCAATGGGCCCTAGCAAACACACGTACACACACGCATTTATATACACATATATCCATCGCCTAATGTACCCACGAGGACGTGTGCGATTACGTGATGGGACTGTTTCCTTACTCAAACAGTGCTAATTCGCAAGCCGAGCCGTACAGTTCGATTTCTGATTTAAGAACGAAAATATTACTAACTTAGCAATTGCACACAGTGGCTCCGTGCTGAGATTTGTGCTCAGTGCAATACGGTATTTGATTCGTTATTTACGTTCGTTACATGTGAGCTCACACATGGATGCTATTTGTAAATTTTATATAAATATGACTAGCAGTCGCTGAGAACAAACAGTATGAACTATTGTTATTGTATCTTGATTTCTTGTATAAATATGGAATATTATATTTATACAAGAAATCAAGATGAAAAATGTATCTCTTTAGAAAAGTATGTATGTTTTATAACAACTATTTACAAAATAGACACAATTGAAACTTTACACTTACAAAAGTTTATTAATTAAACATTTATACTGCAAACAATATGTACAATTACGAGTTTAATTTTTAACAAACTGAAATTTTCTAAAATTTTACAATAGAAAAACTCATAAACTATACCAAAAATCGATATATTAATTTTCTAAATACATACATTTATGTTTATAAGCGAATTTTTCCTAATTAGTGTTTTAAAACAAATATAAACAGTAATAAAAAATCAAAACAATGGAATATTAATTGTTCGACAAACTAAAAAACTATACAGGTAAAATTATAATTTAAAATTATAAAGAAAATAACGAAATTTTCATTATAATGAATTTTATCTATAGTGAATCCATATACAGGAAAACATTATAAACAGATCTCTTTTATAGAAGAAATAACATCAAAAATTACAATTTAATGGCATGTCATGCTAAAACAAACCATTTATTGTTACCAACAGTATATATGTTTTATAAACAACTCATATTAAAAAGAAAACTGAATAAAAACTTTCAGGATTGTTTAACTACAGCTACGGAAATTTAAGAAAATATTTATTTTAAAATTTGTATGGAAACAAATGCTATTTTCTTAGCCACAAACGAATTTACAATATAAAATTATCTGGAGTATTGATTTCAAATAAAGATAATGATAATAATCTACTCTAAGCAATTGATAACAAAATATTTCTATAAAAAAAAAAATATTATCACAAAAAATCACGTTGTACTTATTAGCTATTACTAATATACAAAAAAATATTTTCCATACATGAACTCGAGTTAAAATTTTCTCTTAATAGTGATATTAAAAATTTAATCAAATCAGAAAGTATCAAATTTATTGTAAGAAGAAGTGTTTATAATTTTATAATTAGTTTATTTTCAAAAAATAAGTTTTTTTAACATAATAGGTTCATAATATATTTTCTTTGACTGACTTACACAACATATATGTATTCCAAAGTAATTTTACAATACAATAACAAAAAAGGTTTCTATATATGTATATATATATATATATATATATATATATATATATATATATATATATAATGAAATTTCAGACTATCGAAAAATAAACTTAAACAATACCTTGTAATTCTTAATAATAAAGTTTGACCAATGATAATTTTTAAAACAGATTCTCAGTACGCATTACTTTTATCTTATTTAAATAAAACTACAAAAAATCTTTATTGCCAGCTCTAGTAACTTAATAATTTTACTTTAACAAGATTCCTGCCTTTAATAAAATAAAACATCATAGAAAATCTTCTTGAAAATTGTATTCTGTTTCGAAATAGTGTGTAAGTTTGTATTATTGTGTTTATTAAAAAATAAATAGAATTATAATCATAAAATATAATAAAGAAAAAATGTTAATAGATTTTTCCTCGAAAATCTGGGTAAAAAAATCAAACACATTATTATAAAATATTTTTTCGTACAAGAATCAAGATTTCTATTCGTTCAATCAATTATAAAATATAATGAAAAAAGTAATACCAAAATTTGACCATATATAATTCATAATTTATAAAAATCTATAAAAATATTTTCAACAAGCAACAAACAATTTCAAATAAAAATAGAAACATTTATTTGTAAGTAAAATGAATGTAGTGGTTTTAGAAACGTAGATAGTTTCATATTGGAACAATACTATGATCAAAGGTCAAATATATTTATTTTTACTATTTTTTAGGAAAAAAAAACCAACAATCATTTTCCGCGCTGCAAATATTTATCGAATGTACATAATTTTGACGGAAAGCATTGCTGAAATGCCACAGATAGTAATCGATTAATTATAGTCGGATGCATTTACAATATCGAACAGATTTTACTTGATTCAGTCAACTCAAAATAGTAATAACGGTTTACAAATTAATAATAGTCCAATAAAATTTATTTTTGATTCGATAAATCCACATATAAAATAAAAAATGAACTCCGACTTACGATTTGTTATATCATATTAATTTATGATTGATATGTTAATTTTATTTTATTTATTGTTACTATTTTTAACAAAGTTATTCTTTCACAAAGTTAAACAACTATTTCGTTTATTGTATGACAGTTATTTATTCGATAAACAAATTTAACTTATTAGGAAATTCTTTAATATTTATCAATAATTCAAGTACAAAAAAATATAAAATTGCTTAAACAATGTAAATTAAAATTATTTTTCACTTATAATATAACAACTGGTGGAATAATATTAGTAGTATATATTAATTATGACTGTGAGCGCTCATTTATGTACAAAATTGATAAGATTCAGTGAGATGTGATTGTTCGCTCTTCAATTTGAATTAATTGTGGTTCAATGCAATTACAAATAATAAAATAAGTCTATTTGTATAATTTCATTGAATAAGCATGACTGATTGAACTCTATTATGATGAGTAATGATAATATTGTTTGACTGAAATTATTTGCAAATAATATTTGATGCACTTATATAACAGATAATTAGACGCTTGCTTTCAAAATAATTCTTTTTCAAAAACACTGCATATAAAAAGCGTCCACAACTAAAAATACATTTGATTAAAAGTTAACTTCAAATCAGTATCTATAAATTTATTAATTTTGTTATGAATCAATTCTAATATTACACAGTTCTAAGAACATAATTTTAGCATCATAAATGATTTATTTAAAAAACTGAATTCAAATCCAAAGTATGTGTGAATGAGCAATAACTATAATATATATATATATATATAGAAAGAGAGAGAGAGAAAGAGAGTGCGGTAGAAAGAGAATTTTTTGTCAATAAAACTTCGTTTTCTTAAAATTTCTGTTTAATTTTTTATAAAGTGCTTGTATAATAATTCAATGGTTATTTATCTTCATAATAAATAATATAGTACGTTTTTATAATTATAAAAGTATAAATATCTTCAATATAGATAAATCAATAAGAATAAAAATATTTTCATGCAATTCTATTGAATATAAAACAAGTAAAATGGAATTATAATGAAGGCAATAAAAAGACATTGTTATAAACAGCCATCACCATATTCCGCAAGAAAACATCGAAGAATTGAATGCCACTCCATTCCATCTGCATTCAATCAATAACCAAAACCCTGTTGGGAGTATAAACTCGGAAGTATGGCATGAGCCAGTATAGTTGTAGTTCTAACAGCACGACGAATGTCTGCCATTTATAAATAGTGAAATATCCATTCGAGAAGCGCAATCCTTTTCATTGGCGAAATGTATGTAGGTGAACTAAACACTGGCAGGCGAGCAAGCGGGCAGACAGGCAACAGTGCAATATAAAACGATAGAAGAGGGACACGACATAGTTCAAAGCGACAGGGGGTATTGGAAAACCGATGTATAAAAGAAGATAGCGGATATACCAGTTGAGGTGAGACACGGTACCGAACGCAATGTACAGGAGAGTCGGCTGTATTATTCCTTACACGATTTGCAAATAAATCTACGCTCCGGCATCTGGACAGATGTTCACGCTGGATTGGTTGTCATCTTATTGTGAGGTGGATTTCGCTCACTACCCAAAGTTACACGGTTATCGAATCGTTCGTGTCTCCCTTGAATAAGTAGTTGCTAATCAAAATTAGAAAACAAAGACAACATTGCAAGTGCAGCTAATTTTAACAAGATTCTGAACCAACAACATATCTCAAAAATGACTAACAAATGTGCAGAAGGAAATGTAGTTCTTATGAATATTTTTCTATAATTTTTAAAATTAATTCAGTTTCAAATTTTATTTGAACACTATTATAATAATTAATTTGTAAACGACTATAAAACTATATAAAGGAAGTCACATTTTCACATTATGAAAAGAAGTAAGTTCTCCATTAAATAAATAAGATATTTGAACAATTTTGAAAAGAATACTAATAATAGGAGAATAATGTGATCAAAACTGTACAATAACTTTGTCTTCTTTCATTTTTCTATGCTCGTAATATATATATATATATATATATATATATATATATATATATATATAAATATATATATATAAATATATATATATATATATATGTGTGTGTGTGTGTGTAGTGAAAGGAAAAAACAGATATAGAAAAAAATTTCCAGTATGACAAAAATTAAATTCAATCATTAAAAATTTAAATGAAAAGAATTTATTTAAATCATATTTAAATAAATTAAATTATAGAAAAAAAGAACAAAATCAATACTATTATTTAAATTATATATATATATATATATATATATATATATATATATATATATATATATATATATATATATATATATATATATATATATATATATATATATATATATGTATGAATATCCAGTGCTGTATAGAAGTACTGTCATTTTACAGTACTAAGTGACCCTTCCCGAAGCAAATGATTGATGAAGTAGTTTAATATAAAATTTAATAACGTGATATTTCGTTGTTTTAATAAATTCTCTACGTATCCCCTTGATTTCGTCTGATTTACGATACTTAATTTTGATAATAACTTCGGCAACACGTTTATATACTAACTTCAACGAAATAAAAATTCGTTTATAATTTATTAACCTTTTTTAAACATTCCTGAAGCACATATACCATTACATATATTTTTATTGGTATTTTTGATACATATATGTAAAAATTTTCTACAATTTTATCACTGGATTATCATTTTTTATGATAATAAGAGAAACAGAATGTCTCGCCTAAAGTTTCGACTGTAATTAGAGAAATATTTTTATATTCATTTAGTTTTCATGATAAAGCTATAATTTAAAAACAAATGAAAAATATTTTTGATCAGATATAAAATAAGGAAATTCTTCAAATTATTATTTTCATCGCATAATAATTATTCTAAACTTTATTTGTTCATCAAAATATAAATATGAGTATATATTTACTTCAATGCGTCAAATTAAACCATTGAAGTTAATTGATCTTATTCTTCATTATTTAAATTATTGAAATAACTTGAAAATTAATTACTCATATACGCGTTATATATATATATATATATATATATATATATATATATATATATATATATATATATATATTGTATTTAAGAAGAGAGCATACACGGCATTAATATGGTTGTTAAGTAGATTTGTACTTATGTATACACTTGAAAGCACTAGACGGAATATATTAGAGGTAGGCTCATAGTAAACCGAAATATTTGTCTAGATATTATTATTGTCTCCTTATTATTACCTAAATTGTATCTACCTACGTAATTTTATGTCAATTTGCTATTCACAAATGTGTTTCAAGCAATTTGAGTGTATAATCATGATAAATATGATTTCAAACACATTTTAAAAAATCTATAGAATTCTCTTTGAATTAATTAGAAATTATTAACAAACACCATAAATTGTCAGAATAAAAATTTTAATTATATATAAATATATTTATAAGTAAATAAGTATCTGTATTGTTTTTTTTAACTAATATAAGGAGATTAAAATCTAAAATATATTATGAAAAGATAATTTATTTGGTTATATAAATGATTTATCTAAAATATACTGTTGAAATATGGAAATTAAAACGCTTCAAACATTAAATTTTAATAAATATATCTAAGTTAATCACTTTAATGTATCTATTGTTTAATTTTTTAATTATTTTCTCTTAAACCTGTCATAGAAAATAACTTTTTACTTGCAACTGATTAACTTAAAAGCATTTAATATATTTACATAATGGAACTAAAGAGAAAAATAAAATAGTTGATTTAATTAATTAATTAAAGAATATGAAATATGAATAAGAATTAATTTTTATCGAACATTGATAACTGTAAAATGAGACCTTATATATTTTTCAATTATATAAAGTGACATTTTAAATTAACATTTGATTCAAAATTTATAATTCTTTAACAAAGAAATAAAATAAAAACTTACGGGATGAGTTTTGTTCACGTTAGTTGTGATTAAGTTGACCCCAATGTTATTCCAAGGAACCTGAAATAAAAAAAATATATTAGCAGTATTCTCATAATAAATTTCAAAAGTCGAGTATTTAATCAAAATATGGAAAATAAACACAGATTTTTATTTAAATAAAATGTACTGTTTATGTATTTTTTACTATATATAATTTAATTCTATTATATTTAATCTCATCATTTGAACACTTCACTGATTTCAGCATGTAAGTGCCGAACTGAACTGAAGTACTGAAACTGGTAGTAAAAGACAAACTATAAAATCTTTAAAGACTTCACACATGAATGTTAACAATGCAAGTATATAAAAATGGAAAATATAGGATGGAATGATTGATAGAATATTAATCCGAAACGAAACAATTACATTACTGTAACAACACGACTACAGCAGTAAGAATTTAAATTCAATTCAAAAAAATGAAAAAAAAATGAAAAATGAAAAATTAAATTCATTGTTTAGTTAAGTTATATAAACTTCTTTAAGTAAATTCTTTGCGTTCAAAAAGCTTTTTTGATTAGATATATACCTCCAAATCAAAATTATCATATTTGATGTATTACTACAAAAATTACAAAAAAAATAACCACCTGTTAATTATTTTAATCTACATATATTATCCAGTATATAACAACAGAGCTTTCTACCTTTAAAAATGTATCATTCTGACACTGTTTTTACTAAAATTAATAATTAAACAATATGTTTGTTTTACCGGTTTATGCTAACATGCATTTTTTGATTAAAATTCGCATTCAAGAAAAATAAAACTTTATACTTTCATTTCTATTAAATAATTATAACACAAAAAACATATTTTGCAATTTAAAAATTCACACCTGGATATTGATGTTAGTAACGACAGCAATCTTAAAACCGATCTTGTGAATTTACTATATAATTGAGGATTTTATAAATCGATGTTCAAAGAAGGCACGAAATATTTATTATTATTATTTTTTATTATTATGTATATATATATATATATATATATATATATATATATATATATATATATATATATATATACTTGTTTACAATCAATCAAATCATTTCAAGCTAAAGTAAATAAAACTGAATTAAAAAATAACACGTCAAAAGCACAAAATCTCTCTCTTTCTCTCTCTCTCTCTCTCTCTCTCTCTATATATATATATATATATATATATATATATATATATATATATATATGTAGTGTGAGTGAATTGTGTGTATAAGAGTGTTTGTGACTGCTTCAAGAATCTACTAAATTAACAGGCTACAAGAACTAAATACACACAAAATTAATTAGCTTACGAAAACTTTACAGAAATTTCTTTTCGGTACGCAAAACAGACTGATTAAACAGTTCGGAAACATTACTAGAATATTATTCAGCCGCGGAAGGTTCGAACCGTGTCGACAGGTATATATATATATATATATATATATATATATATATATATATATATATATATATATGTATGTATATATATACACATTATCGCTGTTTCTATGTACATACACAGAGTATAGTATGTGCTGGCTCATCTATTGATTTTGTACTTGACTGGCTTCAATTAATTGAAAATCAAAACAATTCCAACCGAATGACAATTGTTTATTCTATTGTTATACGTGATGTGACGCATTTAACATTAAATAGTAAAACTACAAACGACATACTTTTAACTACGGCTTCATATAATACAATTCGATACAATAGTTTCACGATTTTCAATTTCGTGTTACTCTAGTACAATACGAACTTTATTTAAATATAAATTGTTGATAAAGTTTCATGCTTTCATACAAACTAAGTATAAAAACATATGATTCTGTTCGATAACATAATTTTTACATTTAATTTATTTCATCAGTCAATAATTCTATAATATATATATATATATATATATATATATATATATATATATATATATATGTAATTTATAAACTATTCTTAAAATATCTACTGCTGGATATAACTCATGACTGTTTAATATCAAAATTAAGAATACTAAACTAATAACTTTGTGTACTTTATGCATTACAATTCGCTTTTAAAAGATATTTATAATATTTAGAAGTACATGTTGTTCTAATCAAAAATGTAATGAAGCTCGTCTGTCTATTTGCCAAATAAATATTTAAAGACTTATCCACTCACTAATTTATAATATTTCCACTGTTAGTATGAAGAAACATTTAAATAATATAAATAAATAAATACACACACACACACTTACATATATATATATATATATATATATATATATATATATATATATATATACATATATATATATATATATATATATATATATATATATACATATATATATATATATATATATATATATATTCCTGGATCGTTTGATAAGTTTGATAAATTTCTATGATGTGGCACTACCATTCATTTGGTAACGTTACGGCTATCAAGTGTCACTTTTCAAACTAGCATAGGAAAAGTTTCAACCAGAAGCGACGCGTTGTTCTAGTTCTGCAGATGTTTGAAGCGAGTCTTGTAACAGTTTCCGCAAAAATGGACGAAAAAGATCAGGGTTTTTTGTGCCGATTCGTCACCGTGGATGAAACGTAGATCCACCACTGCACACCTGAGTCGAAGCATTGGACAAAGACTGGTAAAAGTGCGTCGAAAAAGGCGAATACCGTTTTGTCAGCTGGAAAGGTGATGACCACTGTTTTTGGGTTTCCCAAGGAATCATCCTGATCGATTACTTAACGAAGCGAAAAACGATAACAAGAGCCTATTATCCAACATTATTCGACCGTTTGAAAGAAGAACCGAAACAAAAACGGCCAAAATTGGCATACAAAAAAGATCTCTTTCACCAGGACAACGCGCCGTCCCACAAATCGACCGTCACAATCGTTCAACCACCCTATTCTCCGGACTTGATCCTGTGCGACATCTTCCTCTTCCCAAACTTAAAAATTTGGTTCGGTCGGAACAAATTCTCGACGAATGAGGATGTCATCGTCACCGTCAATGCGTATGTGCAGACTCGCTGGATCAAGTGTTTTAGCCTTCAATGAAGACTATGTTGAGAAATAAAATCGATTTAAAAAAAAACGGTATTTAACTTATACTAATATACAAACATACTTATCAAACGACCCTCTTGTATATATATATATATATATATATATATATATATATATATCAACACGATTAAAATATTAATAGAACATAATGTACACTTAGGATAATTTTCAATGGTTGTTTAATAACTACAGTGAATATTTTATATCTCTAATAGTAAATTATACATATATACAAAAGTGCACTCATGCAATTTTGCTTCGATTAAAATTACTAATTCTTATAAAAGAGTAACTGTTTTCGGCATATTTTAAAAGTATTTCTTGTCAACTCTACAATTAATTTTAAACATAAAAAATTGTATTTCAAAAAAAAATCTATATATATACATAGATAAATATATATAAATGTATAGATAGATAAATACACGCAGATAAAGAGATATAAAAAAAGTAACAAGAATACTTTATTACAGAATCTAATAAAAAGCTATTATGTATTATAAGTAAGAAAACTAACATTACTTATATAAAAATAATATATTAATTTTCTTTTCATGAATTAATAAATATTTATATATTTTTAAAATAGTTTTTTAATTTGTATTTATATATCTATATATATATATATATATATATATATATATATACATACATATATATAACTGTAGGTGCAAAACCCCTAAAAAAAGTCAGTGTACAAAATGTAGGAAAAAACCACTCGTTAAATATATATATATATATATATATATATATGTATATATATATATATATGAAGAACAAAAATAGTTCAAACAAGTTTTGTAAACATTAAAAAAATAATCTAGTAAATTTTTCCGCTTCTCTATATAGTATGCAGTAGATCAAATAAGTTCTGTTTCAACCTGATATCTTTGTAGCTATGTTTTATTGAAAATGCTAGAATGTAACATCAATGTACGAAGTACAAAAGCTATTACTACCTGTCGTTCTTTGATCAAAAACGTTATAAATACTGTAATGTTTTATAGGTAAATATAAACAAATATATATGTATGTGCTTTATAAGAAATTAAATTACAGCTTATATTTTTTATAATCAGATTTTTATTGTTTTAAAAGACTAGTTTCTTTGTATATTGTCTAGATTTATACTTAAAATCAGTATAAAAATATTTTTTACTTAAATTATGATTAATTTATTAAAAAAATTATGAGGGAAAATAGCACTAGACAATTATGTGAGTTTATAATGAAAAAAATGTTCAATAATTGTACTAAGAACTATTTGTTTATATAATAATAACGTTCAACATTTAAACACAAAATAAAAATGTTTCAAACAATAAACATTTATACAAATAATAATAACTGAAGAGTATACAATTGTATTGTATGTACTGGTGATCATAAATCGAAAAATTCTCTTAACCCCTTGACATACAAGGACGTCTCTGATACTTCATGTGTTTCTTATTACATTGTAAACAATATCATCTCTGAAACGCGTACATTTTTTAATTCACTTTAGTGCAGCTACAAAGCAAATATAAGAATGAAATAATTATACATATTCAGTGGAACAAATTCTACCCCTCTTTATGTTTTCGAACAAGTGCTAAATGATGTTTTTTTAAAAAATTATAGAAACTGTAGAAACAAACAGATACCCAAATCGAAATATAAATGACCGAAACACAAAAAAAAAACGAGAAGTGGTTTCTAGTAACAAGTGATGAAATGAAAGTATACTTTTCGTAATGTATCATAATGTTGCAAGTAAAAAAAAATAAAAAAGAGTTGAGGAACAATATTCGAGACTAATATTTTCAAAAACTATACCTTGCAAACTTGGCTGTGTAAAAAATGTCAAATACCTCTATATGTTTCGAAAAATATCATACTCTACAGGACTATTAGATTATTGTTTAATTTGTTATTTAATTATTCTTTATTAATTTTGATTATTACTACTGAATTATATAATATTTAGCAACTTATAAATATTATTTTCCTTATTAATCTTACACACTTGTTAAGCTGGAAAATAAATAATATTTTTTGTCATGTCGAATTTGAATTAATTCGTATATCAAAGGGTTAATAAACAAAATACCGCGCTTTTATAAAAAAAATCGTTTGATATAAATTTCAGTTATCATACTATTGTTTTTCAAAACAACTACAACTAATACTACCTTCCTCATTTATTTGTAAAAATGTGACTTTATAATAGAACTTATATTTATAAAACATATTATTTAATAGATTTATTATAAAAATAATATATAATTTATTTTATCATATAAAATTGAATCAAATTTAAATTTTATTTTATCTTATATTCATATTTTATTATAAATATTAAATATTTTTAATAAATATCTACAAATGTATATTTAAACATTTAATAATCATTCTCTTTCTCTCTCTGCATATATATATATATATATATATATATATATATATATATATATATATATATATATATATATATATGTATGTATGTGTGTGTGTGTATGTGTGAGATAATTTTTTTCAGCTTAGTGCTTACATTGAAGTTTGTAGTCGACATCTTATTCGAATCCATTTTTATTCGATTTGGTCACTCTTTTATTTACCTTTCTTTACTCTTAATGCATATATATATATATATATATATATATATATATACATATATATATATATATATATATATATATATGTATGCATGTATGTGTGTATGTTTGTATGTATGTATTGTCAAAAGATTGTATGTGTTAACCAATATAAGTGATTTCTTATTTGATAGACAGTTTAGTGAATTTGACAGTAAACTAAGTACACACAAAATACATTTATCAGACATTTTCGAATTCAAACTATTTCATGTCCTGTTTTTGTACCACTTGTGTTCATAACGTGTTTTAAAGTGATTCGTTCCCGTTGTTTCTGCCACAAAATACGAAATCTACGAATTGTATATCTTCTCCATATAATACAGATAGATATGTACGTTACATTGCTGTAGACATCGTATTTATTTTCCGGTGAAAATTTTCACCATAAACACTTCGGTTTGTGCAAATCAGAGAAAATCAGCCAAGATAAATATGTTGAGATCCCTGGTGTGAAGGTAGAGAAGTAAATATATTTATAGTAACGTCAGTGAATGTTGTTCGTTGGGCCTGTGTTCTCGATAACACACACTCACACATACATTTTAGACCTACTCATTGTGTGCTGCGAAAATAAATATAAAGGTTAGTGTCTGGTAGTTTGGTAAGATAAGGAGTATACAATGCAACTGACTCTAAAATTTCAACTTCTCAAGCGTTTGCACAATGGTTGTTTTGAAGGTAGAACATAAAATATACGATAAAACACATATTCAACGAATAACGAATATAAATAAAAACTTTTTCAAGTTATGCTGTGTTCGAGAAGATGCAGAAATTGATTTGTTTTGTTTTTCTTTCTTCATACATTTCATTAATTTTTATATTATTTATTCTATCTCTTTTAAACATAAATACAAACATTTTATTCAATTTTTTCTAGTTATATTAATGCGATACTAATTAATTAATTTCATAATAAACGATAATTATCTACTAATAAAAATATAATAAAATAAACAATGCTGTTTTCTTTATATATATATATATAAGAATTTTGATATAAATCACTGACGAATATCTATTAAATAAACTAGTTTTAATTAATTTTATATTTTGTTCAACGATCAATTTTCTTTGTGTTTGTTCTGTAACACACACTTCTTTTAAACACACATCTGATGTTTTTTTCGCTACTTTATGTTCCAAGATATATTTTATTTATTTAGCAGTAATCGATTCGTTTTTTTATCCACACAACTACAGAACTTACATTTACTTTTCTACATTTTCTCAATAGCAGCGCAAAAATTCGTTTACACAATACTATGAGTATGTGTTGTTATTTCTCGTATTGTATTTTCGATAATATGTTTTCCTTTCGTAATTTTCTTCTATTCATTTCTAATAGTTTAGTAATTTTGTATTTTTATACTTTAATTTATCGATATACGTATGTTATATATTTAATATTATTAAAGAGATGTTTCTATGCTTGAAAACGAAAATAAATTTAATTTTTTCAAAAAACTTTTATTTAAATTTATATAAATTCTTATCTTGAATAAAATTCTAAACTTTTTCTGATAGAAAACAGATTTTTTTAATATATTAAATAATATAAGGAATAGAAAATATTGAGATATAATTATCATAACAATTGATTTTGGAACAAAAATATAAGACAAACAAAATCGTATTTTATTTCTATTCAGACTGACTAATTATGAAATTTTTTGAAAAAAAATTATTTGAATTACATGTACCCGACAATACAATTGTCTATTTTTTAATAAATTTAATTCATTAATTAAACTTAAATAAGAAAAATATAAATTTGAATTTACATTTCTTTTCAGTTTCATCGATCCTTACACTAGTAACTGAATTAAATATGTATCAATCTAATTATATAGAGCTATAATCAGAAAAATCGACATTTTCACTACAACTAATTCAATGAGAAAATATATTTTATACCCAAACACAGTTTAACCTACAAATATTAACAAAAGATAAGTCTATTTTTTTATATTTAGTAAATATTTCATATGGAAAAACGCTACACAAAAAATATTAGACACTTTCATTATTAAATAAAATTCCATTACACATACATATGTATGTTCAGAATTTAAATATATGTACACACACACACACATATATATATATATATATATATATATATATATATATATTGAATAATACAAGGTATGAGTTTACAAAAAACTAAAAAAGCAGTGAAAATGAAATTTTGTGTAAATATAAAAATGAATAATATATGACTGATTGATTAATAAACGATTAAAAAAGCAAACGTAACCCAATATACCATAACATTATACAAACATACATACATACATACATACATACATTTATATATATATATATATATATATATATATATATATATATATGTTCATGAGTGCTCTTATGAAAAACATTATGCAAAGTACTCCAAAGCGAAGCTGTGTGTAATTAATGATTCAGTTAAAATTTTATTTAAAACAAAAATCAATACACTTTCCAAACATTCCATTTAAAATATGCAATTTACAAGTTCAGCTTTAAGCTGAGCACATTAAAAACGATATTGCTACATAAATTTAATATTCTTGCAAAGAAATAATTAAAGCAGTTGTGAGTTCGATAAAATTCTTAATTGTGTATTTGTCAAAATAAAATATTCGCATTTCACAAGAAATGAAAATATGTATATATATATATATATATATATATATATATATATATATATATATATATATATGTATGTATATATAATAGATAGATAGATAGATAAAAAGATGATTTTCTTATTAAGAATAACTCTTTTAACATAATTGTACAAATCATGTACTTAAAGCTAATATGATTGTAAATTACAAACAAGAATGTAATATAAAATGTTGGCAAGTATAGTTTACTTGTTATCACATATGTGTATACGCATGATTATCCAGTCTGTCAAAAAAATACGGAAACTGGTCAACATGCAATAAGTCTAAAATAGCGATCATGCTCAGTGATGCCTATAACATAGAAAATATTGTTTCACATCGACAAGGAAGATAATTTGATTCGACAGCACATAAATATATGATACTATCTCGTTTTTTTCGAGATATTTAACACGAGTGAAGTGTATACGAAAATTTATACCGCTTTTTTCCACTGTTTTTCCCACACGTTTATCAATCCACGTATGAAACTTTTTTTTATATATTTTTACATAAAATCACGTTATGTTTCATATGAAAGCCGAACTGGATTATTTACGTTGTTATCACGAAACCATAAATTTTATTTAATAAAATTTTAACGTTACTAACTTTGACATCTTTTAATTTTATGTGAACTCATTCAAGATATTACAGATAACAATTAGGGTAGTACTCGATTCATTGTTTAGATTCAAATAAAAATTCAGTTACTGTACACAAACAAAAGGATGAAAAATTGATAATTAATATATAAAAAAACTGTATGTTGTCGTCATAAATTCTTTAAAATTCGGTCAGAATTTTCTATTCTTACTTACATATTAATATCTTTAACTGGACCAAAATATTCTCACCTTATTATTTTATTTTCATTGTTGTTATAAAAAGTTATACAAAAATTAGTATTAAATAATTAATTAAAATAGACATCTCTTTTAACTTATTCTTAAATTACAAATAAAATATGATTCTAAACAGGCATATCATGCCTTTATATACATTACGTTTTATGCTGTCACTCGATTTAAATACATTTCTTATAATAATAACAAAATAAAACGACTTCACAAGGCAGTAATTATATTAAAAGCATAGAAACAATAAGAAAGAAATTAAAAACAATTGTTTCCAATTAATGTCTGTCTTCATGTGGAAGACTAAATATTTGATTGTAAAGAAACTAGTAACATTAAATAAAATGTACACTATATAAAGGACGCTATGAATTGATATTCTATACAAAATATTTAACTAAATATATCAAATATTATTTAATTTATTCAATGAGAAAATATGATATAATATAAAATAAGAGTTATAATCAAAATGTTAATTTCATTCACAATTTCATACAGGCAAATAATTTCATTATAGCACAGTCTTTAGTGCATATTTAATATTATATATATATATATATATATATATATATATATATATATATATATATAATAAACTAGTGAATACAAAATGAACTAAATATTCACTACTACCATTACAATATTAATAAACGCATTCATAATAGATATCTGTATTAATTCAGAAATGTTCAGAGAAATATTTTGTGAAATATTTAATGTTATTACATTCATTGAATATTTAAAAAAAATAATAGACTAGATTTTTTTAAATCTCAATATTTTTACACTTTTTAAAAAATATACGCTTTTTCTACGGTTCTTCAAATATATTAGATTGGTAGGAAAATTATTACGGTTTTTGTTTTCTGAATTCAAAGTTCAATCTTTTCCTAGTGGAAGTGTCATTTCATTGTATTCCTGTTAATATTTTAAAGTGCATTTTTCGTTTTTTTTTCAGTAATGTCGAGTGCGGATTTATTATTAATGTTGCTTCAAATTGGGCTATTGAATTAAGGATGGAAAGTAAGGAAATAAAAGCAAGTTTTTGTATGCGTTCAAAACTAGTGGTAAAGCAGCAGAAACTGCTCGTAAACTAAACGATGCTTTTGATGTGGATACTGTTAAGAAGCGTAGGGTGGAATGGTCGTTCTAAAAATTTCGCACTGGTGTCGAGAGTTTTGAAGACGAAGAAGGTCGTTGATGTCCTTCTTCAGTTCATAATGACCAACTGAAGGCGTTAATTGAATCAGAACCATGTACAACAATTCAGAAGCTTATATAAAAGTTAGTCGTTAGTCATCCAACAGTTCTCGACCACTTAAAACAGCTAATAAAATCAAAAAAGGAGAAAAATGTATATGGATTTGAAGATAATAAACCGCAATTATTTTTCTACCAACCCAATACATCAACATCAGAACCTTAACTTTGAAGTAAATATAAAAGTCTAATCGAAATTACGGAAACAATTAGTAAGAGTCATATATAAAATTTTCAAAAAGAAGCATTTCTAAAAATCATAAAAATATTTTTAAAACATTCTTCTATATATTATTTTAATAATTTTATACGTATTAAAACATGAGTAGCTACTTCTATGCTGTACTGTGAAATCAGGGGCACAAAAATTATCTATAATTATCAACAAGTTTAAGCATAATACATCATACATTGATATTTTATTCAAGTATGTAAATATCTCTTTGTATATTTGTTTTAATTTAATTTGATTCCCTGTTAATCAATAACTGCTTTATATGGTAAATAATTCCGTACGATTGGTAGATTCGCACATTGACATTTGTATAAATATTCTTAATTTGAAATAATCAAAATAAAAATAATAGCATAATTTATATAGTTATAAAGCTATAATTCAACTTTTTTAAATGATGGAATACTGAAGATATTGTGAATAAATTTTGACATTAATTAAAAATTACTTCTCTTTTAGTATACACACACGTATCTAGTTAGATTTATGGAATAAAATTTCTACAACTAATACTAATAATTCAAAGAAAATTAAAACTAGAGATCATATTAATCAAAAAATAATATATAGTGAATATAAATTTTCTTCGATAATTGATTTTTTCAAACTAACCAGCACCTACACCATTTCTAGTAATTTAATTTGGAGCTTTATAAATAACTATATGTTTTCTAAATGTAATTAGTTCACACACACACATATATATATATACATATATATATATATATATATATATATATATATATACATAAAGTACAACAGAATTGATTAAACTATTAATTAATATACCTTTTACTGAAAACAAACATTGATATTTTATAAAACAATAAAACTTATCATAAATATAATTGTAAGTAGATTACAAAAAACCATCATCTACAAGTATGAACTACAGTCGTTGTCGACATTAGCAGCACTGATCTGTCCGAACTGTACCCGGCACCTACACCATTTCCAAGCACCGGTCGATAACTCGCTATCCATCCATCAATTTGGATTTCTGTCTGACATGTCGGACGCCCCTTTGGCGTATTTTTATTTTTTCTCTACGGACGGTATAAGTAATTCGTATATTTTAAAAATATATCCGTCAGATATATATACACTGTAAATGACACCTATGATTGCGTAAAAAAGCATCGCGAGCGTTTAAAGCCGTTTTTATAATGTTATTTACAAAATCAGGGAAAAAAACACGTTATTACTGGAAAAATAATAAAATTCTATTGTTTCAAACATCAATACATTTTGACGAATCTTTATTAATATATATATATATATATATATATATATATATATATATATATATATATATATATATATATGTATATATATATATATAAATGTTACAATTCAAAAAAGATATAAGTTAATTTGAATTTAGAATTTTTTATAATAATATAGTTTGATCTATTGTTTATATAGATAAATTGAGTCATTCTTAAATGACAAAAAAAATAAATTTTGTTTCTAAACTTAGAATAAGAACTTTATCTATTGCTAAATTATAAATGAATTCAAAAAGATTAAGAGATTTTTTTAAACAAATTATCTAATTTTCTAACTTAATATTGATCGTAATAATCAAATTGAAAGTACTAGTAGTAGTAAATATATTTAATCGTTATAATTAAAATAAAATAAAAAAACTCTTTCTATAATGAAAAAATAAATAGTAGAATATAATTTCTTCTAGAAAAGTTTAACTGAATACACATTGTATTTATATTAATATATATTCTTTCGGCAAACAATTTTTGATGAAAGTAATAGACAAAGAGTTCATTTCTTAGTAAGTACGTTCTTCAATTTCATATTTCATAGAATGGACGCATACATATCCATAATATTATTTAATTTTGCTATTCTGTTACAGTAGGCAAGTTGATGATAGGTACAGCCCCAACGTTCTACGTTACCAACTAGCAAGTAAGCATGCAACGGTCCCAGAAGGTGGGCCATAACGGTCGCCGTGTGGTATGAGTATTTTATCCTGGCGCGTCCTGTGTACACACTGTTTGTTTGTTTACAATGTTTGGTTCTCACCTTCACGCTCACTAATCGCGTTGCTGGCGAGAAAGCTTCCAACAAGCACAGCCACCACTGTGGCTGACGAACGCCAGCATAAACACAAACTCGCTACTAACTCACTTTATCGATCGATTTTCAAGCACTTAATTACACAATCATGATGGTGTCTGCGACTACATGTCTGTGTGCACTGTTCTCAGAACGCATTTCAATCGAAACGTTTAATTGTATCATCTATTCTGGCTGCAACACGACTGTGCTACTAAATTGTTCATTTCGGTGTTAAGATTCTGACGAGGCTCTCGTTAATGAATACCAAACAAGAGGTGTAATTGATGTAATCAATATTGAAAATAAGAATTTATAAGTCAGTTATGTTGATTTTAATCTCATGGATATTAAAAGATACATCCAACCAATCGAGTTATTTTTTAAAATGTTATTTAGATATTTTTTAAGAAAACAAGAAAATTAATTAAATAGGATTTCATGTATAAATTACAACGGTATCACTAATAATTTACATTCGTCACTCAAAGCACTATTTTAATTTACTCTACAAACAGTAAATTATATTTGGAATTTGCAGAATTCTAAATATCTTCAGTACAAAACCGTTCAAAGATAATCGTCTTTACAAAAAGGTCACTTATTCAATTCGAGTTAGATTCCAATAAATTAAATATGTTTGGATATTTTTAGTGTTTACCGACATAATATATTCATTTTATATTTAAAAATATAAGAAATTAATTATATTCAAAACTGTAGACACTTTCAGAGTTTAAAATTGTAAAAATAATATTAAATTTTATTTTAAATAAAATATATTTTATCTTTTAAAAAACTTTTAATCAAAGAACAATTTCCTCATATATTATATATAAAACGTATCATTTCTGTTCATTTATAAATTATATTAACTAATGTATTTTTTTACATTCTAAACAAATAGGCAGAAAATTTATTTCATGGAATTTTGAAATTATTAAAATATATGAAATAATTTTTATCTTTTTAAAAAAAACTTTTAATCACAGAACAATTTCCCTATATATTATATATAAAACGTATCACTACTGTTCATTTGTAAACTATCTTAATCAATATTTTTTTATATTCTAAACAAATATGCAGGAAACTTTTTTCATGCAATTTTCAAATTATTAAAATATATTAAATGATTATTAACTGCATAACTTATTATCATTTGGTACTTTTATTTGACTTAATTTGTAAGAAAATTCATCTAGAACTGAACTATGTGCAGAAACATTGCACTATGCTTATAAAATATATTTTAAATCAATATATATATATATATATATATATATATATATATATATATATATATATATATATATATATGCACACAACTTATTGCAATAATTTTATTCTATTATAGAATCTAAATTATCTTAACAACAAAATATAAACGTATAATATTATATAAAAATAAAAAATTCAAAAATGAATAATAATATTTTTTAATCTTTTTCATTATTACGAAAATTATTAAAAATCATAAACAATTTAACTGATTTTTTTAAAAAAAAACAGTACAGAAGTTAATGTGTATTCGCAACAATAATATACAACCTTCTTTCTTGTCTTGCTAAATTGTAAAGATTATTCTTGACTATTTAAACTAATTTATTAATATACTTGCTTATATATATATATATATATATATATATATATGAATAAAAGTATTTTAATGTCTTTTAATAACCGTAAAACGTAAAAGTCACCACTTTAATATCTATCTTAGATAAAATTCAAACTACTAACATTTTATTAACATTATTCAAACATGTACTAGAGAAGTATAAGTTTATCTTGAAATATTCATTAAATATTCCGAAAATGTCTACTTAATATCCATTCTGGTATAATGAACAGAACCGTTTAAAGTCCTTTATTAAAATTTTATAATAACTCTATAAATACTTATTTAGATCCATTTATATTTATGAATCATCTTTAAATTTTATAGCTAGTAAACTAAAATTTACCTTGTAATTAATACCGTTCCATTTTATAAACTTAAATATATTTCGTTCTAATCGTTAATGAAAGGGCCGTTATTCGAAACATAATCATACAAAAGTTTCGGATAAATAAATGCTTATTTTCTAAGTACCCGGAATGATTTATATAAAATTAAATGAACGATCTATTAAATTTTAAATAAAATGAAGTGTAAATTATTGTAATTAAAGTAAAACTCGATCATATATCAATGTAACTTTATTTATGTTTCAAAGAGCACTTAAAGCACTGCTCATAAAATATTCGAATTACAATTCTCGACGGATGTCATTTTGCTGTAAAACCGTGATGTATTTATGTTATTTTCTTTTTTGTGTCATAAAGCATAAATCTGTGCAAAATGCTTAATTTCTACCCTGCGCAAATTTACGACGCGTCCGAAATGTTTCATCGATAAATAAATAATAAACGGTAATAATAACAATAACGGAAAAAAATACTGAATAAGCCATTATTTCAATTTCTTGTAGCGCAAAGAACGTAACGCGGAAAAATTTACTTCACCCACACGGATTGGGCACTCTAAATTCCAATAAGCCGCATCCACACAGAGCAGTCAACTCGATTTTGTGAAATTTAATAAAAACACGAACTATTCAACATGGCAGAATGTTATTTGATGTGAGTTTTATTGAACAAGTTGGAAAGCCTCGAGGGAAGGGGTTACAGCGGCGGCGTTAACAGTGGCGGGCGAGGCGCTTGCCTCCCATTCTCGAGTCGAAACAACCCCATACTATCTAAGTTCGGCCCCCGAAGGGTATTCTCGCATTCTTGTTAAATCTCGCGAATCAGTTAAATATTTACGGAAGTGTTGCGACTGCATGTGCCATATCTATATTATTATATGTTACTTTTTTTTTTAAATTCAACGATCGTCGATTATTCGAAACGATTTCACGTTCTCGACATTTTTAATCGTGTTTAAATGAACGATTGTACGGTTTAATAATATTCCTCCGTTATTAATTAAACCTTCCCTATAATTGATATATTGATTAATTAATTAGTTAGTAACAATACAAATAAATTAATTAGTTATATACATACATACATATATATATATATATATATATATATATATACATATAAATGTGTGTGTGTGTTTGTAAATATGTATGCGTATCTCATCAACTAATAACTTACTACAAATACAATCATTTAATAAAACAATCTTGTCACCCTGTATGTTTGATGAAGTGTTGGCAAATGAAATCAACAAATTGTAAGAAAATAATTGAATCGAATTATATATATCTAGAATGAGGGACATTGCCGTACATCACTTGACGGATGGAACAAGTAGTCCTTGTAATAACGTGCAGGTGGTGAAATCTTGCGGTCTGATTCCAATCTTGGCCGACGAATGACTCAGGCAGATGCGGTTTCTGTCAATTATTGCGGATTGTTTCATCGTGAAATAGAATTGTCACGTTCAACAAAACCACTGAAGTAAAAAGGGTTGTAGGAATTTCCTGGATTCTCTATACACATACATATATTCATATATATATATATATACATAAATTCATATATATATATATATATATATATATATATATATATATATATATATATATATATATCGCCTTATCATATCTTCAATACATCCAAGTATATTTTTGCTTTTGCAACTAAATATAATAAAATACGAATGCAATCATATATTCTCACATACACACACACATATATATATATATATATATATATATATATACTACAAAAATTAGCATAAAAAAAAACATCCTATTCTTGCTTCCATTTATAAAATTTTAATAAATGGAAGATAAAATTTCTATTTATTCATTTCTAAATACACTATGTAGAATTATAAGGAATAAAATAGATGTGCTTTTAGATTCGGCCCGTCTAGCACTTCCTATGTACTTATTTAGCCCTTTTCTCAAAAATTTTGAAGACCCTTGTATAAAGGATCATACAGTACAATATTCCTTTAAACTATATTACTCTTAACTTATTTTACATACATTTATAACTCCTAGAGCTGAAAAAGTGGATCTGACTATTATATCAAGTACAAATATGTTATTCTGAGATAGTTCTTTCAATATTAAACTGTTTATTTATTAATAAAATTTAATTCATGTGTCGAAAGTATATTTAATATTTTAATAAAATATTAAATATACATTATATTAAATATTTTAATAAAATATGAAATATGCTAACATTTTTACCTAAAATAAAACACTTAATTCACTTGAAATAGTAATTTTATAAATAAACTCTTTTGATCAACAGTTTCAGTTCTTTTCTATTTATAACTGATTTCTTTATCTTAAAGTGTTACCTTTGTCTTTTTATTATAAGAAATGAATTTACTTCAGATATTTTCAGTCGATCTTAAAAAATAAATACAAAAGCGATGTAAACTATATTTCATTTTTGTAGAAATCTTTATATATAAATCTCAATATATATATATATATATATATATATATATATATATATATGTATATATTATTTTATATTTCTTAAAATAGCCTAAAATAAAATTTAAAAAAATTACCAAATGTAGTAATAATGTCTATTAGAAGAGTTAAACTCATAAATTAATTAAAATTTCAAATGAATATATTAAATATTAGCTGTGATTTTAACCGTACGTACACACACACATGTTTAATAAATCTACTATCAACATTTGCTCAGAGTTGTTGAAACACATCTCTCGTAGCAAATAACTACAGCAATCTAAACAATTCCTACCTTCGACTAATACAATCTGTTCGCATAGATCGTACGTACTGTATCTTTTACATGCTATGAAATCGGGCCACCCTCCCTATCAACTGATTACGAAAACGGGGCGTGCAAGTATCCACGTACAATGTGATCAAAATGCGTGGGTACTTCGTCTAATGGAAAGATGGTGTCAAGTCTCTCTTTCAGATGTGAAAGTTTTCCAAAAACGCGTCGCTTGACACAGTTCTTGTAGTAAACAAAAAAGTGACTTTATATTTTAACATATATAAAATGTAAACAATCAATTATATAAAGTTTTCTGTTCAATATCTGAACGAATCTTAAAGAAAAAATATTCAGTTTTCTTCTTTACTTGAACGACCGCAACTCTTTTCTATGTACTAAACATTGAGTGAAATTAATATAAAAATGTTTTATCTTCTCATATTATCAGTTGTTAATACTTTTAATTCATTTTATTTAAGTATGTTTCGATAAAGGATTTATTTATCATACTACAAGTAATAACATATATATATATATATATATATATATATATATATATAAATATGATTGTATGTATATATAAGTAAGTTTTTGTATTTATGTTGTTATTCTTCAATTGTATATTGTGTAAAGAAACTGTATATACAAACCAGTGCTCTGCACGAGACTTGATATAATGAATGTAGCATAATGAGAACCGTCTGGTAATTGAAACCTAATTAAACACAATTGACAAACCGTACACGTGAAATTGCACTTTCGCAAACCGAGGAAAATGCAATACTGAAATACTATAGTCAGAGACTAATTACTAGGATGTTACAATATTACTGCTATGCATCATTAGAATAACAGAGACATTTTATTCGAGTTAAACCAACTAACGTTGAATGCATTAAAATATATTTAGTACGATACGTGGATTCTAGTACATCACACGAATAATTACACAGTTGAACATTGATTCAGAGAATAAGCAGAATACGTTTGAATGATTTACTATATCCGATAGATGTTAAAGTTTATTCAAACTTGAATTTTGAGAAAACACTTAATTGTCTCTTATAAATTTAATCGTAAATCGAATCTGAAAACACTGAAATATTTGACTTACACAATTCAATAATCTTATTTATTGTTTCTGTTATTCTAAAAAGTCTAATAATTTTTATTTCGAAAAACGAGAAAGGAATATTTTTATCTAAAAAAAAATGACTATAGAGATTTTCTAATTTCCATAACATCAATAATAAAGTCAAATGTCTAAATTAACGAAATAATATAATAAATATGTATAACAATCTCCCATAATTTTATAAAACACAAATAGAATTTTAATTTTTTCTTAGATACAAGACGTTTTTTAACTTAAAAATTAATTTTATAAATATATTTTAATTTGTGTTAGGTTGGTAGAAAAATAATTACGGTTCAATGATCATCAAATTAATATACATCTTTCTATTATAGCTGTTTTAAGTGATCTATAACTGTTGAATGACTAACAACTTACTTCTGTGTAAGCTCTCGAATTGTTATGTGTAATTTTGATTCAACTAACGCCTTCAGTTGATCGTTATGAACTGAATAAAGATGCCTGAGACCTTCTTCGTCTTTAAAGCTTTTGTCCCTAGCATGAAATTTTTAAAACCACCATTGTATCGTATATTTCTTAACAGTACTCACACCAAAAGAATCGTTTACTTTACGAGCAATTTATGCTTCTTTACCACTAGTTTTGAACTCATATAAAAATTGATCTTATTTCTTTCTTGTCCATCTTCAATTCAATAACCAAATTTAAAGAAAAATTATTAATAAAAATGAAATCCATATTACCAAAATCTGACCCAAAAATGCACTTCAAAATGATATTAATATCAACAAGATGAAATGACACCTTCAATGAAAAAAATTAAGATTTGAATTCATAAAACAAAAACCGTAACTATTTTCCTACCAACCTAATATAAATCTATTTAGTAAATTAATAGGAAATAATTTTAGAATTTAAATCGATCGTTAGTATTCTTAACAACTCGACATATTTCATCTTCATCGTTTAAAATTATTTATTAGTTTCTAATATATTTTATTAGCGGTGTGCCTGTTTCAAATTTTGATAAAAACATTCTTTGCGTTATATATATATATATATACATATACATATATATATATATATAAATATATATATATATATATATATCATCTGAAACGTAATTTATATGAAAATGTAAACCATTTAAAACGATATAAATTTACGAACTGAAATGATGATACAGTACTAGATGTAATTTACACATTAACAGAACGGTAAAGTAACAACATAATAAAGAATATGCATAATCGTTAAAAACAATGAAGCATGGAATTTCTCGTTAATTGGGCATCTTAATTCCAACAATTTGCCTCTGACCTTAAAGTTTATTGAGAGCAACTAAATACCATGCTGACAAGGGCTAACGGTTCAGATAATCTTACCGCTGACGTTATAAGCCATCATTACTTTGAGCCATCATCAATGAGCTACATCTTGTATATTGTACATTATCCATCATACTAGACGATGCACATTTTTTAAACACGACTCGTTTCTCAGTCGACTCCATTATTAAATCGGAGACTGTGCTCGAGTTTTACATTTTTTGATCGATAAGAAAAAAAATCGATTTGAAAATGTCCGTTTATTATTACAAATATATCAATAATTGTTAAATAATGTTTTTTTTTTTATATTTTGAACACTGACTAATTTGTAATTATTAATAATATATAATAATTTGTAATAATAATTGTATTGATCAAATACACCCTTATTGTATAAAATTATTATCTATTAATTTCTATTTATTCATATTAATAAAATTCATTTATGTAGTCTTTAATAATATCAAATAACCATAAAAGTTATGTAAGTATTAAATGAAAATAGTTGTTCAATGAGAGTTACATAAAAAACTGTTTTATAAAGCACTGATCGAATACTTTAAATATTTAAATATTTGATTTAAAGAAAATAATGAAAATATTTATCCTCGAGTTATTTATAGTTATAAATCAAAGTTCCAAATTCATACATTTACTATTAGTTTACTAGAAAAATATTTGCAGTTAATGACTTTCAAATTCATATACATCTTGAAAATGTTCGATTTTCCTAACTGTTTTACGTGGTCCAGAACTATTGAATGACTAACGTCTAACTTTTTTGTAATCTTTCAAATTGTTATGCATAATTTTTGATTGAAATAATGTCTTCATTTGGTCGTTATGAATTAAACAAGGACTCCCACGACCTTCTTCATCTTCAAAGCTCTCGTCCCCAGCATGAAATTTTTAGAATCGCCATTGCACCGTACATTATTTAACAGTACCCACACCAAAAGCATCGTTTAATTTACGAGCAGTGTCTGTTGCTTTACCAACCGTTTTGAACTCATGCAAAAAATGCTGTAACTTCCTTTTTTCCATCTTTAATTTAATAGCATAATTTGAATCAAAATCAAAAATAGAATCAAAGTCGATACTACCAAAATACAGACCGAAAAATTCACTTTAAAATGATATGAATATGAACACGATGAAATGACACTTTCATTGTAAAACTAGAAATTTAGAATTTGTAAACAAAAACCGCAATTATTTTCCTACCAACCGAATAGTTTTATAGTTTTATAAATGTATTATTTTATTTACTGTAATATATTTTTTTATTTCGGGATATTAAGTATTTTTTCCTTTTCACTTCAATCATTTATTTATAAAAAGCATTCTATACAAGAGATAAACAATAACGTTCATATTTTCATTGAAATAATTTTAAAAAATGATTATCTTCAAAGTTTGTTCTTTTTAAATACCATACTCATATTTTTTACTAGCCATAAATAAACTTTTGTACATGGATTACGTTTTATTAATAAATCAACAGTTTTATATTGAAAGAACTATTGTAGAATATTATTAAAAACTGTCAATAGAGTAACAATTTAATAACGGGCGATAGGTAAACGTTTTCAACATTTTTACGAGATGAATTCTATGAAATTATTGTTTAAAAACAAACACTCTCGTATAAACAACGGTTCGTATATCAATCTCAGTAATTCCGGTCATACTTTCGTTCATAATTAAAATGAAACGTCGTGATACAAGAAGAATTTCGCGAAAAAACTGGAAAACAACAAAAAATAATTACGAATTTCATACGAATTCTACGAGATTTCATCGTATCGTATCTCATCTCATGCAAAATGACCATTTACACTGAATCGTATTTGCGTCCGAAATATTCGAAATTTACCCCAACCATAAAACGAGGTTCGTTTAATTCACTGATTTTTTTTGAGCATTCCTGAAAAAAAATATAAAACACGTAATTATAAATAAACAAATTAAAAAGATTCCGTGGAATATAATAAAAAAAAATACAACACGCGTACGCGGAAGGATATTAGGCGTGCCATAAAAAATTCTATGCATTTTTCATGAAACAGTAGGATAGCCTTAATAACGAAATGGTTACATAGCGTTTTCAATAATTACAATGACATTTTTTCGAAACAAACGCGTTAAATTCTATTCAACAGTACGTCGAGATAAATCTTTTACACACAACACGCTGTTTCTTTTGCATACATACGCGCGCATTTGAAAAAACACATTCGTCCGCAAACAACACGATGACAAAAATTAATGGGAAACACAGCACAGGATATGAACCGTGTCTAAAGTACACATTGACCGAGTGAGAGAGATCAATCTACAGACACAATTGAAACACGATTATGCTATTGGCCTGACATGCGACGTTTCAGTGCTCTGTGAATAATTCAGAGTGCTTCATGTTTCTCATCCCGTGCACGCGATTACCCATCTACCGCGTCAACATTGTACGAGCCAAAAGATTAAACCGGGTCTCGATCGGCCGGCAAGCCGGATAGAGACGGCTCTAGCGTGTGAACACTTTCGTCGTATCGCATTCTCTCGCTCGTTTGCTCATCGCTCGCACGGAGAACGATTAAAACCTCCCATTAATAAATTAAGTAAACTGAGATATTCTTTTTTGGAACGGTAAAATATTTCTATTATGATTTTCTATTTCAATTTACTTGACTGAATTCAAACGCAAATAATTCAGTCGTCGTGGGATAGGTTCATGTAATTTTTATCCAACTTCATCTTGGTAAATAAAGCTCATCATTAAAAAATTGATCTACATATGAAACGTCGTTTTAAAGACCCAAACAAATATTTCATATATTTTAAAAATAAAACAATACACACACACGGACATATATACATATATATATATATATATATATATATATATATATATATATATATATATATATATATATATATATATAGTAGAATCTCGATTGTCCGTGGTAATGACAGAGATGGCACAGCCGGAAAATCAAAAAACATAGATAATTGTATAAACTAATAAAATACAATAAAATGACAAATAAAAGGTTTTTTTACACATATATATATATATATATATATATATATATATATATATATATATGTGTCTTCATCATCTATTTTCAGCCATTCTTCAAAATCATTTCCACCCACCTCTTCAAAACCGCTAATATTTGGCATTATTTCTATTAGTAACTCTGGAATTATTTGATTAGAATCTTTATTCCCGATCATGTCGTTTTCAGGTGCAACAATATCTGAGAATAACTTCCTCCAAAATCTTCGTAGAGTCAAAGATATTATTTCCGAGCAACTTTCTGCTGCAGAATAAATTGCATCCTTGATTGTCTTTTTTTAGAAAATTTTTTTAAATCTGTGTCTTATTCTAAGACTGTCCGAAAACAGTCACGGTTAAATGGAATGCGTGCAGGGATCACTGAATAACTAAAATTTTTAAAAGTGAACAGGAAATGCACGGTTAACCGAATGAACGGTTGATCGGGTAACGAATAATAGAAGTTCTGCTGTATATATATATATATATATACATATATATGTGTGTGTGTGTATAGAGAATGTAATAAAAAATTAATAAAATGTTTATACATAATAAAAAATCCAAACAGTTAATTATTTGAAAAGAGTTTACCTTGAAAATTATTCACACAAAGAAACTTAACTGCGTTGAAAAGAAAAATATGAATTAATTCTAAAAAGTTTCATGTAATAATAACATAAAACTATGTAACTCGTAATTCAAACACAGATATTTCTTTAAATTTCATACGAAATCAAATACAAAAAGTGTATAGTTCATAAATGAAATACGTACAAGATTAAAAAAGTATGGAAAATTAATACTTCGAATGATTTCTTTGAACTCACTGAAAACATTACAGCGAATAAAAAAATTAACTTGGCATACTGAACTTTTTAATCATTGAGATCAAGTTTAATTACACAATCAGCAAACGCAAATCTATAGCAGACATAATTCTGCAAGATTAAAATTTTCAAATAAAACGAAGAAAAATGAACGTCTCCTTCGGACAACATATTTTTAATTGATGGTTCAAATTATGCAGAGAACTTTTCGCCGTGCACGAAAACGTTCGAGAGAAAGCATATTGAATTATTTGGTGTATAATTTTAGATGGATGTCCTTATCTATCAAAGGTAATAAAGATTTAATCAATCTAATAACAACTGGTACAATATTTTTTTTTCATTTCTGCCTTAAATTGGTTATTACATTTTATATTTTGAAAACAGAATAATGTTATTTTTTTAAATTTATCTTTATACTTTAGAGATTAGATAATGTTTGAATTTTTTTTAAAAAAAAGTATATAAATAAATAAAAGTCTGAACTCTCTCTCTTGAAATCACATTTGTTTCAGTCTATTCTATTTCTGAAATAGAAATAACGAAATTCTTTTACATATCTAGAATTGCATTACATTCATCTTTATCACGAAAAGAATATGTTACTAATTTTGCAAGTAAAGTTCATAAGTTTCTAAACTTTGTAGTAAGAACGATTAAGAATTATAATTTCATTGTGAAAGAAAGAACTTATTTGAAACTAGCAAGACCGTTATTTAAGTACTGTATGAATACATGGAATCTATGTATGATATCGAATTCGAACTCAAATACTTCAGCACATTTCGTCTTAAGGCGCTTGTATAAGTTTGAAATCTTGGATAAATCGATTTTGTTTTTTACTCATTATTAAAGCTTAAAGTCTTAAGTTTCATTATCATAAAGAATTTTATCGAAATTCCAAGAATTCCTTGAGATACAACGATTTTAGTGGAGACAGTTCGCAGTAGGACAGGGCTTAGCCCTAGCGTGTTCGTTCGTTTTTCTCGAAACTATAATTTTCAAACGGTATACATCATATCTCAAGAACTATTCATCCGATTGACATGAAATTTCGACTAAAATTTGTTAATAACATTCTTTACCGTGTGAGTGTATGATTTTTTTGATATTCTTTTTTATTTGTTAATAATAAACAATTATGTGAGTCAAAAATCAACCTTTTATTCAAACGGCTGTTATTTTTGCAATTTTCAAAATTTCAAAAAAACATTCAGCCATACCAGAGTTCTTATATTATACAACTAGTACAATATTCTATTTTTGTGTCAGATCGATACAGTTACTGTAATAGTGTACACCGATTGACCATGCAGTAGATGCAGTCCTTTAACTTATTTATAATATCTTCATAGTTTACAAAAAAATAACAAAAATATTAAAAGAGCTTACTCAGGACATGTATTTAATGTTAACAAAATTTCTAACCTATAACATTAATATTCACTTCAAAAATCGTACTACTTTTAGAACGATAAACTTATGCAAACCTCTTAAATAGATATTTCTGGCTGGATGTTTCAAATGAAATGATTGAAAATCTCGAATGGAATCGTTTAGATAAAAGAAAGAACCTTTGAACAATGGCTTATACATTTAAATCTATTATGGAGTATCTAACATAATCGATATTTAATCCAACAAAAACTTGTATTTCTCTTTTATGACAATAAAATGCATGCGGTTGAAAATAACTTAAGACATTTATTAAAAAAATGGATGAATGAACATTCAGTCTTGAAATGAACTGCATTCGTGTATAATTCAACCATTACATTATTCACTGTGGAGTAAAAACTTTAAGAATAGATTAAGAAGTTATCTTGTCAAAATTAAATGTCTGTTTGTTATTAAAATCTGTCCCGTCTGATACATTATCCTTAGAAGATATTATTATTATATACTGATATACAGTTGACGAATTGTTTTTCAATGCTTACACATTTTATTGTCTTATCCTCTAACTTATTTTTTATTAGAATTGTGTTAGATAATTTAACATTAATTCTATTCAAATACGTTATAAAAAATAATTCATTTGTAAATATGAATGTATATATATATATATATATATATATATATATATATATATATATATATATATATATACACATATGTATGTGTATATGTGTGTGTTTGTTTGTGAAGTTATGAATGAATTTAACAAAGCATCCCTAAATAAATTTTTACTCAAAGGACAGGTCATTCTGGTATTTCAACTAAATAAATTTTTAATTTATAAAAAATGCTAAACAATGTATATGTATATACATACATATATATATATATATATATATATATATACAAATGTGTGTGTTAAAGAAAAAACACGACGACTATTTAAAAATAGGTTGAAGGACTTGTGAAATGGTTAATGTCTGTATAAATGCGCACAAATGTTTCTTTTATAACGGTAAATGAAATAACGAGACAAACGACACACGCACACAAAAAAAAATAAAATAAAAAATAACACGTCAAGTAAAATCCAGCTACCGAACCAAACCGCCTACATACGCGGATGAATAATATATGTAATGAATTTTTCTGGCAACGGCGAAAAAAAAAACCACTGGCTGAATGAAGTTGCGTCGGCGAAATTAATTTTTTCTCGATTCTTACACATTGTAAGACAAGGCTGCGATGGCGACTCCATCATTAATTCCTTGTCGTGTTAAGTCTACTAAGACAATCCCATCATTCCTTTGTGTGTTTCGAAGCCTGTGTCAGAAGCCAGCTGACGCCATTGAAAAACATGCCGCAAGACAAAGATAATGCTTATTACATAACTAATTAGACGAAGTACTGAAGCTTTAACTACGAAATCCAATTTACTGCATTTTCTACCATCTATCGCAGCCGCATTCTTTTCTCGCGCTTTCACGAATGAAAGTCGAAGAATGCTTCGTCTTGCTTATACGTTTCAGTAGCGTACTGACAGAATATCACAGTCGATGTGTAACTCTAGATGAGAGTTCTTTAAATTAAGTCATGACATAAAATTGAAACAAGACTAAAGTTCTTCACAAGTTTTTTTTAAGAAAAAAAATAATGTATATATTAATAATTTTTAAAAACTAGATGAATGGAAATGCTTTTTCCATTACGTTCTGTTTATCAACTAACTGAATTATATCAATTAGACACATATTTATTCGTACGGAATTAAATTTCTATCAAAACACATAGTATTCGATATATTTATAGAAAGAAAGAGAGAGAAACAAATTTACCCTAATCTAAATAATGGTTATCAAGATTTTACAATATCTTTGAAGAAAGATATTTATTTATTATAATTTCAATTTTAAAATATTTCAATCGTATATATTTTTTGAGAATTTTCTATGAAAATAATATATTTTATTAAAATATATTAGGTTGATAAAAAAATAATATCGGTTTTTGTTTCCTGAATTGTGACCATAATTTTTTCAATGAAAGTGTCATTTCATCGTATCTATGTTAATATTATTTTAAAGTACATTTTTCAGTCTGTATTTTGATAATATTGACTTTGGTTCTATTATTAATTTTGATTCCAATGATGCTCTTGAATTAAAGATGGAAAAAGCAAATAAGAGCATTTTTTTGAATTCAAAACGGATACTAAAGTAACAGAAATTGCTCATAAACTTAACAATATTCGGTGTGGGTACTGTTAAAGAACGTGTTGTGCAATGGTGGTTCTAAAAATGGGGACGAGAGCCTTGAAGATGAAAAAGGTTGCGGACGTCCTTCTTCAGTTCATAACGACATACTGAAGACATTAGTTGAACCAGAACCACGCACAACAAATCGAGAGCTTGGACAAAAGTTAAGCGTTAGTTATTCAACAGTTCTGGACCACTTAAAACAGCTAGGATAATCAAAAAAGAGAAAAATATACATGAATTTAAAGGTCATAAACCGCAATTATTTGTCTACCAACCTAGTAATAAATAAATATTCAGTATTTAAAACCCATTAATTGTTATACTTATTTAATTTGAATACCATTTTTAAAAATAGTCAAATATGTACTCATATAATAAACAAGAAAAATCTGATTCTGTGTTAAAACTTCACTTGGTATCAAGTTATATAAAAAATTAGGAAAATGTTTTAAATAAAATATATTATTTAATTTGTACATTAAAGTCATTCAAAAGAAAATAAACTGCTTATCATCCAATAAATTGTACAGCTAATTACACTACGAAAACATATGATTTAATATTCCCTTTTTCGAAATGTGAAATCAAAAATGATATCAAGTCAATTTTAAAGAACACGCGTTCATCAAAAATTACATTTCATTATAAACATCATTTATTTGTTTACAGTCATCGAATGTCGTTCAAATACAAACACTGTAAATTTTCTGAATATATTAATGTTTACTTTTTATTTGATTCATTACCGTAACCCCCTTTTGATATCAATCTGATCAAATCATCATATTGGTGTATGAATAAGCGTTTCGAGATATTATTGAAAAATCTATTATTTATCATTTACGACAACACTGAATATATTTATTCGATAAAATTGGTACTTTTCGACCATTTTCGATACAACAGTTTTCATACGACTAATAAATTTCCAATGCCTTTTTGTATTGAATACACTGAATCCACATAAACATGCAAGGCTATATAAATACATGAATTTTAATTTAAAAAAAATGTACAGAACCAATAAGTTTATCAATTTTATTTAACGAAAAAACTGAAAATATTGTCTATTATTTTTTTAATATGAATAATTGTTATTAATATCATTTATATTGAATGATAAAAAAATAATATGTGTATTTATATTATAATAATGATAGTAAAATAAATGTGGATTAAATGAAATATAATTATTGGAATAAAAAACGTTACCACTAATTCTAACAATTAATTACTCATCATTTAATCTGAATTTTAGATACTGTGCGCTTGAATTAAATTAATTTGATAATTTAATGATTTTAATTGATTAAATAATCATATTCATATAAGTCAGAATTAATTAAATATCATAATTATAGTTTTTGGTATTGAAATTTAATTAATTTTCACAAAATAATTTTCATTCTCCATGCACATTAATATTTTGATCAAAGAAAATATTAGTAGAGAATGAAAATTCATTTGTGAAATAACTAAATATATTGAAACTAAAAAACACACTTCACAAACAAATATCAGATAATCTATATTTTTAAATTATTTTCCTATAAGGAAGAATCAAACATTTGAAAAATGTCAATCAGCCCAATCAGTTTATATAAATTTAAATCAGTATAAGTAGCTTAAATATTAATATTAGTTTATGGATCGATCATATTGATGTAATTATTGTTACAAATAAGTTTTTCATCTAATTTATTTTTAATAGTCAATCATTTTAAACAAAAAAACACCTCTCTTGTGTATAAAACTTAAACGTATACGAGCAAATATATTATAAATTTAATTTTAAAATCACTGTATTTAATAAGTAATTGTGTAGCAAATTGGTTTGAAATGCAATTCATTCTTTCTTAATATTTATTCTTATATAAATGTAAGTGTAGCATTTTTTTTATTTAAAAAAGACAAATAATGAAAATAGATCTTAAATTGGATATTCATATAGCTTCAAACAATGGAATATTTCTTCATTTCTGCTAGAAATTTATATATATATATATATATATATATATATATATATATATTTGTATTGAGAGTCCTTGTCAACAGTGAATAAAATAAATAAAAACAAATTACATATCAACAAGAAATTTTTCTGTAATTCACTTTTCAATTCTGAAGGATGCACTACTTTCCTAAAAGTAATAAACAAATCTCTATTCTAATAACATCTCACATGTTGTCTGACACTAGATTCGAACTAACAGTAAACTAGATAGCAATTGAACAAACTGGAACTTGGTTATAACCAGTTCATATATATGCAATGAAATTTTTCGATCCAATCACGTCTGCGTTCAATCTGTTTTATGACTAGAATTTTCTTGAAACTATCAATTCAATTTTTTGTACAAGACGAATTTATAAAACATATTTTTTAAAAGTGATCTATTATTACTAGTATTCCTTTATTTTATATTTTGATTTTTTTTTTTGAAAATAAAACTATTTATTATTATACTTTCAATTTAGTTTTTGATATATCTGTTCTATAAATATAAAATTAATCTATGTTACTGACAAAAACATATACATATACTCAAAATATAAGCTGATTTTAAAACAAGAAATTCAAACGATAGAACTATCCATCTAATATCCAACAGTTAATACATAAATAAATATTTAATGATGTTCTTAAATTTTTACTAATTTCAAAAAACATATACGGGAGAATAAAAATTACAAATTCTATCTAAAATATTATTTATATCAGTTAAAAATTGCAGTATAATTTCTTTCATCAACCGACATTCGAATTAAAACAAATTATCCAACATTAATAATTAATTCTGATCAAATGTTAAAAGGATTTTCAATTTTTTGAACTATACTATTTTCTCCAGGAGTGTAACATATATATATATATATATAAATATATATATATATATATATAAACATGTATTAATTCTGCAAAATTGTATTTTTCTGTAATAGAGAGAACTTCTCATCTTTGTTTCAGGGCAATCAAATATTTAAATACGCTACTGTATAAAACGTTACGCTGTCGTCGTGAGTTCTAGCTAACTTTTGTGCTCATTCTTTCGACTAATTTGTATTCCAACATCCGAGAATGCATATTTAATTTATTTTCTTCACTGTATTACGACACTTATTACTTCATTTACTATTTATATGCTGAAATCGTTTTGATATGTTTACACAAATAAATATTGTACAACATTCATTGAAAACATGAATAAAACTGATTTGAATTTTTTTATTTTACATGTTTGCACTACTGTGCACGCATGCACAGCTTTATATGAACAGAAATAAGTTATGATCGATTTTTATAAGCTTACAGTAGACAAAAAAGAAATGTCTTATCTTTTTTTATAACTATTTATAACGTTAATGTCTATTATTCCAGCAGATAATTACATTAAATTCAGAAAAATAAAAATCAAAATCAATACAATAAAGAAAAAATGCTGGTTTATAAATAGTTGTGTTTGTATATAAAATATTCTTATAAAATAAATATATATATATATATATATATATATATGTGTGTGTGTGTATATGTATGTATATAATTTAGTTTTTGTAAAAACTTACCCCATCTGCAACTACAACTGGCTGGATTGAGTAGTTTTGTTGTATTGGTAGCCAGTCCCAAGCCCGGATAAAGGAGGAAGGTTAGTGGACCAAGTTAATAGCCTATCCCCTGTAAAAAAAAGAATATACCCCTCAAAATACTAGTAATGACCTCGAAAATGGATATACTAAACTAGACCTTCAAAACGGTGACCCGAAAGTTGGGCCTCCTCATCTATAAAATGACCACCGCAATGAGACCATACTAATGAAAAAACAGACTAAATCTAATAACGAAGAAGAAGTAAAAACAAACGATTTATATTTCGATTCATTAATACAAATAAATTCAGAAATATTTCAATCATTTAATAAATTCAATGATTTGATTATAAATCCATCTAAATATTTGTTTTCAGTCATGCAAAGTTTAGAATTTTTTCATTTTATCTGTTTATTTTTTTATAAATTTTCAAACAATCAGTTCAATATATGTACATATATTCTCACATTACATACATTTTTAAAATATGTTACGGGGAAACTAAACATAAACCGACATTAATTCGGCATTTTCTGTTCGAATCGTTCTAATTACTTGAAATCGACATCTGAACAGTTAATCAATTGTGAATGAAATGCATCTCACTGCTCTGTCGATAATGTCAATCAATTCAATTCTTTTCATATCAAAATTGTCATTACTTCAAACTTTTAATGTAAATATCGGCATGATTGTAATTGCGTAATTATTTATTGGACATTATACGCTTTTAACTATATAAACCGTACCATTAGTACACAATTATGTTAATTTATAGTGCATTTAGCTTATCGTAAATTGTAAACGTAAGCGTATAAAGTCATTAATAAATAGATTAAAACCGAAAAATAACTCAATACATTCCAGAGTTAATCGCAACTTAATCAAATAATAAAGAAAATACTTTGTACTGTTTGCTTCAGGTAATTTAATATTAACATCTGTTAAATTTATATCCCTTCATTAAGCGAGACTTAAATCCAAACTGCGCATTAACATAAGCGGGATAAGCTCACGTGGAAATTACGAAAATGTTTTTGTTGTAAAGTTCAACACTGATTTGCCGTTGTGAACTAGCGACCATACGAAAGAAAAGAAAGAATATATTTTATGATGAAGACGGAGCACGGTGGAGAATTTTGTTGCTGATAATAATCCTACCGAGGTTTGAAATAAACATTGTGGCTTCTCATACATTCGTTTTAAAGGATTTTATATAGATATATTTTCTTAGGCGTTGTTTTGTACAACCGACTTGGTATTAAAGTTATTAATTAATTTTCAAATAAATTTGTCGGAAATCTCTCTCAACGTGCTCGGTATTGTTTTCTGAAATTGTTTGGATTGCTCTACATTGTTTCGACAGAATTTGTAAACGGTCTGGTTTATTGTTTTATATTTTGTTATTTTTAACAGATTCTTCTCTTATGAACACACAATGACATAATGTTTGTTTGTGCAGATTTATTATACGACTATTATTAAACAAATACTTTTTAATCTAAACCGCTTACACTCTGTCCGATTATATATCGACATTATTTCTTTACACACATAACATATATATATATATATATATATATATATATATATATATATGGTGAGTCAACTTAGGCTTTCGAAAGAAAGTATTGAAAAAATAACATGTTATCGCTCATTAATTATTTTAGTTCAATTGTATTTTAGTACTGAATTAAACTAAAATACTAAATAAAAAAATAACAGGACTTTTTTAATTCCTAATCCCCTTTTAATGCTTCCACATAAAAGTATAAAAATGGGGCGCAGGGATTAAGAAATGTCATGTTATTTTTATTTATTATTTTAGTTCAATTGTATTTTAGTGTTGAATTGAACTAAAATACTAAATAAAAAATCTCATGACTTTTCTTAACACTAATCCTCCTTTTTAATACTTCCAAGTGAAAGCTGAAATTCAATCATCCTATATATATATATATATTTATATATACATATTAATACTGAATGTAAACATGCACTACACAGTTTAGAAATAAAATACGTTTGAAAGGCAGAAGAACGAGTAAAAAAGGAAGAATATTAAAGAATGTATTGATAATGTTTGAAAGGTATTTTATTGTTGAAATTTAGAAAAAATTAAAAGTCATATTTATTGCCTGTGTATCTTTAAATGTTGCAGATAATAATAACGATATTAGTCTTTGCTAAATTATGAGATACAAGAAATAATTCAAAAAATGTATGAAATAAAACGATCGTTATGCTTTTAGAAAAAATGTTTCAACTATATTGAACAGGTTCCATTCTATAATTTAGCACAAAATTATATACTTTAAGTCTATTTAATTGAAATTCTAGTAAATGCCATTAAAGTTGTAAGCTTTTCATTTATTCGGTTTGAAATTTGACAGTATCTGAAAATATTTTATAAAATTAATATACGTTGTGGTAAAAATGCATGTTATTTAATAATTTTAATTTGTGTTTTACCATAAAATATAGGTTTTTATTTAAAAAATAGTTGTTTGAAAAACACAAATATGTATATATATATATATATATACTGAAAACCATTGATGTATAAGAATTAACACAAACATTTGCTGGTAAGGTTCGGGAAACAGTGACTGAATCCATGCTCGATATAAAAGAGCTGAAAGCAGTATTTTTCAATTTGATCGACGTACTGTTTGAACGATTTCTGTTTAAGAAATACAATTAAACTAATTATTTATCGTTTTCAATTTCGTCGAAATCGAAAACCGCAACACGTACGTTCCGCGTAACAAATGACGCAATCAGCTCTAACCGTATTACAATAAACCATATGAAATGTACGAAAATAAGTAAGTGTAGAATCAATGAATGCAGACGTACGCCCACATCAGCAAGAACACCTACTTCCTTTTTTGGTATGAACGTCCAATTTATTACCGGAGGCTTGCGAGCATGTCGCGACATGTTGTACAAAGTAGTAGGGATTTAGAGCACGCGGATAAGAAGAACAGCTCTTTGAATTGGCTCAAATGTTTCCACGTGTATCTTCACTGTGTGTATATAACATCCACTTCTCTCTCATCTCTCCTGAGATTCTCACTTTTAGTCTCACTTAAGTGATACATATTTCACTTGTCTCTAACGAGGCCACCCTGATGACATTCCACCGTCACCTCGTAGACATTACCCCTATCCATCCATCCACCTATTCTTCTCATTCGCTCACACTACCAACACTTATCCTTATTTCACAGGTCGTGGCGTGGTATATATCTCAGAGATTTTTCAACTAAAATATTACGCCTGTGACGGTTAATTTCTGTTTATTGTGTGTGTCGGTGTTCAGTGTCAGCAGATTGGATGTGAGATTTTTTCTTTTCTTTTTTATTATTTCAGATGCTTATTTAACAGGGATTTTTTCATTTGCAGTATAACGTCTACACGTGTACTGACTGTTCTAAAAAATTACATTTTAATCAAATTTTATTCGTCTGATATCTAACCATTATTAATTTTTTAATAAAATTATTTTACTACCATTATTTCTATTTTTATGAGATATTATCCCGAAAAATTTAAATGAAATAATAAACATTTACAAACAAAAACGTGATATCGTTATCTTGTTGATTTTTTAAATGTGTATTCTCTCTCTCTCTCTCTCTATATATATATATATATATATATATATATATATATATATATATCAAAAGAATAGTATCTAAATAATTAAAGTAAATAACAACGTAAAACTAAAAACTGTAATAATTGCAACTCTAAGATGAGAATTTATATGAAACTAATTAGTCATAGTACAGTGTAAAAAACATTTTATAAAGTATCATTGAACACGATGATAAATAAAAATATCTGATTATTAATTAATAATATTTATCAGACAAAAAAAGAGACAAATTAAACGAAGCAAATGAAAACAACATTGCTAAATACTGTTTCTTAACAGTTATAAACTTTGTAAGAGATAATTAATATAAAACTTGAACACACGAACGACGAGAAAGTTTTTATATTATAAACGACTTTCAAGTTTATAAACAACATAATTTTAAATTGATATTCTAAGCGTACAAATGTACAAGCTTTGAAATGTTTTATTACGAAATGTTTTCAGTCTAGTCAGTTACATTGACCACTAGTGTATTTATTTGTTATTGTATTGGAAAAGTATATATATATATATATATATATATATATATATATATATATATATATGTATTACACGAAAACGTACGTTTATTACAAAAAAAGAACGCTTCGTTCAGTTATACGAGTCATTATTAAAAGTTTCTACTAAGTAGACAGATAGAGTAAAACTAAATGCTTCAGAAAATAAAGTACACTTTATTTCCAGAATTATTCACAAATCTAACCAATTGTTTAATATTTATGAGGAAAGAATAAGAAGTATTCTCTATATTATGTTTAATATTAAATACTAGTTCGTTTATAACGTTTACTTTCACAAATAGAAAATATTACTTGTGAATAAATTTCAAATAATTAAAGAAATATTTAATTAAAAAAAAGTGTAATATGTATTATTCATAATTAATATTCCACTTGTAACAAAAAAAGTTTATTAAATGAATTTATATTTTAAATTCTGAGAAATCATCAAAAAACCATTACATTTACAATTTTAATATACGAGGGTGATTTCAAAAGTTCGCGGTCTAACATATAAATGGCGGTTATATTTTAAATGTTTGTAGTGTATTACAAAGCGATGTCTATCTTATATATATAACATCAAAGACTATAAAGTTGTCAAGCAGTTTGTTGCAAACATCAATTTAAATAAAACTTTTTCTGTACTGTTATTGAAATGGATAAAGTTGAACATCGTGCGGTGATAAAGCTTTTGTCAAAAAACTCTCAAAGCCAACAGAAATCTTCAATGGGATAAAAAATTGACTGGATGATACTGCACCTTCGTATACAGATGTAAATAAATGGGCAGCTGAATTGAAATGTGGGTGTGCAAGCTTAGAAGATGACCCACATAGTGGACAAACGAAAACTACAACGACAGAAGGAATCCTCCTCAAAGGGCACGATATTTTCTTACAGGATCGACGATTGAAGGTGTCCAGAATTGCTAAGGTTGTGGATGTCTCAAATGAACATGTATTTCACATCCTAACTGAAGAATTGGGTATGAAAAATCTATTGGCAAGATGGGTACCACGTTTTCTGACAATCATAAACGCATTCGAGTACAAATTTCTTAAGACTGTTTGGACCGGTTTAAGAGAGATACGACTGACTCTGTCCGGAGATTTGTGACTACAGATGAGACTTGTATTCACCATTACACTTCACAGTAAAAACAACAATCAAAGCAATTAAAGCATGGTGATTATCCGCCATCAAAAAAAGAAAAATCAGTTTTATCCGCTGGAGAAGTTGACTTCAATTTTTTTAGGATGCTATAGATATCCTGTTAACTGACTACCTTTCAAGGGGTCACACAATAACGAAAGAGTATTATGGTAAACTTTTGGATCGTCTCGATCAAACAATTCGTGAGAAAATACCAGGTTTATCAGAGAAAAAATCATTTTCTATCAGAACAATGCACGTTCTCATACAAGTGTTGTATCCATGGCGAATCTCGCTGAATTGAAGTAAGACTTATTCTCCAGATTTGTCGCCGTCATATTTCCATCTGTTACCGAAATTTAAAAAATTCCTTGGTGGTAGATAATTTTTGTCAAATGAAGAACTGATAGCAACACTAAATCGAACAAGAAAATGATTTTAGGGACGGCATAAAAGCATTGAAGTATAGATGAATAAAGTTCAGTGAAGTTCAGGGAAGCTATATTGAAAAATAAAAATAATTTAAAACCACAAGTTATATTCATTCATAATTAGGCCACGAACTTTTCAAATCGCCCTCGTATAATTTTTTTTCAAAACGTATTATTAATACGGCATTATATATATATATATATATATATATATATATATGTGTGTGTGTGTGTGTGTGTGCTTAATTGTATTCAAAATTAAATCAAATTTCATGACTTCCTTGACATAAATTACTGATTCATTAAAAATTCAAAAATAAATAATTGATTTTATTAATAGAAAATAAATGTATTGTTTACACTGTCGATTTAAATTTCACACGAAGAATTTAATTATAAAAAGCATCTTTTTCTATTTTTCGATTACAACAATGTTATATTATAAAGTTTAACTACTTCAATTTATACTACTAGAAGATTTATGTCAGTAGGTAAAAAGTGAACATTTTACATGTTGTAAAAGAAAATAGTAATATGCACATCTTAATTAAAAACCGTCGTACATTTATTTTCATTGAGAAAATGTTAAAGTTTAACCCAAGTTGCACGAACATCCCCCGTTGTATTAATAAAAGAAATGAAATAAGATCAGACTTAATTAACACGTCAAGTAAAAATGCGCCAGTAAAAGCGTACTAACATTATCAGTATGAATAAACATGAATTAAAATACAAATAGATAAATGCGAACAACAAAAAGAACAGTGCGACACATGTACAGTGTAACAGCAACATCGGATCAAGTTTAAATAGAACTTTATTGTCTTTCGTCGTAAACCGGTCACCCCGATTACCGGTGATGATGATTTGCAGACGCGTAACATGAAAGTACGAGTTTTACGTTGAATATTTCATTTCGTCACATTGCAGCGCTTTCGGGAGGATCAGAGATCATCTCTTTTCTGTCACGGATGCCATACTGGCGTTATTACTGTATAGTCGATGCAGAAATTTACCCGATCTGCTACAGATGGAATGGTAAGGTTTTTTATTCGGTAAAAAGTATTCATCATGTGAATTTATAGATTTGTATATACAGTTTTTATCGTTTCTAAAATGTTTAGTGTATTAACAATTCAGAAATAGTTTTGTAACAAATTCTTGGTTTTATGACCAATATAATATATATATATATATATATATATATATATATATAAAAGAAAGAGAAAGATTCAATTTAAGGTTCCACATGGAATTATTAAAAAACCCAAAAAATAACATATTTGTTAATTTTTGCAAACTTTTTAATATTTTCATGTGGCAACCAAAATTGAACTGGTCTCTGCCTGCCTGTCTGTCTCACTCTTTCTCTCCCTATATATATATATATATATATATATATCCTATAATCATATAATGAATTATTTAAGTATTAAACAAATTATTATAGATATATATATATATATATATATATATATATATATGTATATATATATATATATATTTATATATACATATATATATTTATATATACATATATATATATATATGGTAAACAGACACTATTTAAATCGTTGTGTATTTATATACCTGATATATTTTTTTAAAAAAAACACGTGCATAAAAATTTAAAAATTGAAACATTAAGAAATATATTTGAATATGACTAAAAAAAATCTCTTTGTATACTTTACTTTATTTATAAACTCCTGTTTATATGAATATAAATAAAAAAATATATATTTTTTATTTTTTCTTCAGGTAAACCGGTATAAAAATATACACATTTATTTGCATAAACAAAACTGTACGCTATTCTTAAATTATTTTATGAAAAATTCTATTTTTAAACATAGAAAGATTAACAAGTTTTCGCGTGTAAAATATCTTTTCATTGAAGAATACCTGAATGAATCCTGTTTGTCATAGTTCATAATGTTTATTAACGTAAACAAATCTCAGAAAATTATAAATAAGTATATCTCAGAATTCTAAATATTGTCTTCTATTGTTTCAAGTTTTCTTTGAGTTTATAATTAAAAATGTTTCATACTTGTACCTGATAAATTTAAATATTAAACTAGAAATCATGATATTTCTATATCATTCAATTAACTTACAGACATTCATATTGAAACATAATTATTGCTCTAAATAAATAATTACTTTATAACTATTCTCATAAATAACACTGTACAAGATGCCTTCTCTACCGAAAACTCCATTGTTTATAATTAATTGTATATCGAAATCATATTTTTTCATATTTGTAATTAGAAAAAAAACAATTAAATGAAACAGTCATTTCATATCATTTTCAATATATAATTTTTCAGAAATGATTATAAAAAATTCATGAACTAAAATAAAATATAATAAAATATGTAACCAAAATAATAATTTATTTAACTTTTATAAAATAACAGAAAAATTCATGAAAATTAAGTATTCAATCAGCTTATTTATTTAAAACATTTATAAAGATATATTTACTGAATTTTCATTTTAATATCAACATATTATAGCTCTGCATACATATATATTTATAGCACGCATCTCTGCATATATATATATATATATATATATATATATATACATATACATATATATAGAGAGAGAGAGAGAACTGCATTTTATTATAGCTCTGCATATTTGTAAGAAGTGTTATCTAGAAATGGACTTTACAGTCCATTTCTAGAAATTTCTCTAAACATTAGTTTCTACAAAACTAATGTTTATATTTATATATATATATATATATATAATGTTTATATTTATAATATATATTTATATATATATTAAAATATATTAATATACAGAAAACAAGTTTTGATAACTTTTATAATTGACAATAATTTTATATTAGTTACATATTAGTAAAGTTGGATAATGATTTCTTTAAATTTATACGGGCGAAAGTTTAATAGATAATTATTTATACCTGAATTATATTCAAATTGGAGCATTTTAGCAAAGATTTTATAAACTGTAGTCATTTACTGCTCTTTCATCTGCTTTTATAGATCAGTGCATACGTTTTCGTTTTAATAAAAATTAAATAATAATTTCTTTTCAAATGTAAATAAAAGTTAAATTATATTACTAAGAATATTAAAAACATATAATTTAAAAATACGAAAGAAAACGTTGGTAGAAGTATTTCATTTCAGTATTCCAAACTATACATTTTACTTGACAAATGTAATACGAGCTTAATTTGAAATTTTCTCGGCACATCACTTTTGTAAAAACTTATTATCGTTTCTAATTCCGAGAGAACTATTTAAGAAACTATATTTCCTAGCGCACATGAGTTAACAATAGAATAAAAATCATTTTAGCATTCTTTCCACGAGAACCGACTATAGCGTAGCAAGTGGCCGCATCAGGCCGTGGCAGTAGTAGCACCATACAATCGTGGTGCCATAAAGTACGTTTTCCGAGAGAAACATGTAGGGTTGGTAATAGGCGAGAGGCGAAGAGCGGTACGGAACGACGTACGGACCGTATAGTGGGGACGGCCATTAGCCGCAACTGTTGCCTACGCTGGGGCCTCTGGGGCGGCGCCGCTTCGCCTCCGGTCCGAGAGAATAAATACAGGCCGCGATACCATAAAAATAATGGAGAAGGCTCTACGACGAAAATGAGCGACGACAGTCAGCACAGTCTCGGGCCGCTGACTAGCATACTCCTACTACTTACACCCGGACTCATACACACATACAGGGGTTCGCGAAAGGCATCGACATAATGCAGTTATTTGTACCGGGAGAGCATATTAACAATCGTAGAACAATATGAAACTAATTATTAATCGATTTTTGTTTCTCTACACAGCTACATTCAAACATTAAATCAATACAAACACACTTAACACATATTGTTTTCGAATTAAAATTCCAGGTAATTTCCTAACAAGAAAAGTCCTAAGACCCGATTATCAATATAATAAAATGAAGTCAAACTAATCATATATTAATCTGTAGACCAACTAATTAAGGAGCACTCAATCACAAACAGAAAAAGTCTGCTATTACGAAATGAAAAGTGTGTTAATTGAAAAGTAAAAAATAGATAAATTAATTAACAACAAACAAAACTAAGATTCATTATTATTATTACAAATCCTATTTACGATTGTAAATATTCAAATATTAATTTATTTTCATTTATATGCCCTGTGTGAAATATAAGTTATAAAGTTATTATCATATTTAAAACTTTTGCATAAATATTTATTCAAATAAGCATATATATATATATATATATATATATATTAATAGTTATACTATTAACCCTTTGAAACAGGGAAGAGGAAAAGTGTGCTAAAAAAATGTAACAAATATTTTTAGACCACAGTTTCTTTGGAAAACATCAATGGATTCCTAGATCCACGTCCGATTTCAAAGGATTAAATGATTCTCTAGTAAAACATTAAAATTTGGATTTACTTATAAAAAACAATAAGAATTATTTTTCTGTTTGCATAAATTATTTTAAAATTACATTTTTTCATACGAACAATGCAGCTTTTTGATTAAATAATAATAATTGTATTTAAAATTGCAAATTTTAAATGTAAACTAATAAAAATTCATAAATGAGAAAAAATAATATTTAATTAAAACATTACAAATTGAAATATACTGACAAATTTCCGTTAACTACTAATAATTTCCTTTAAATATATTTTAGAAAAAAAAATAATGACAAACAGAAATGTACAGAATGTAAAACTAAATATTGCAAGTGACTATATTTTCTAAATGTTAAAACTATATTAAAAAAATGTAATTATTTACATAATTCATGAATAGAGAATTAATATTAGTACGAACTTACCATTTAGTGATAAAATCAAAACTGGGTATTTAAATCTGAAACAAAAAAAATGTATATTAATTAATGAAGATATTTAAGAGTCTTAAATATTACTTTGTACAATGAACACATATAACTTCTTTAATAAAAAAAGATTTAATTTAATATTAAAGAAATTTACATTTATATATAATTTATTGATCGAATATATTTTTTTCTGAATAAATTAAGAAACTTATCAATCGTTTGAGTAAATAATCCAATAAAAATAATTGTATTACAGATAATTCTTCTGTATTTTTCTTGTGAAAGTGTAGTTTGTAAATGTTGTGTAAAACTATGTAAAACTTTGTAAAAAATGTGTAAAACTTTTCAATACTAATAATAGTACTAGATCAATATCATTTTTTTGTCTTACACTTCTTCATCTCATTGATATGGTAACAAAACGTTCACGACTTTAAACAAATCCTGTATATATGTCTTTCTTTTACTTTTCATCTACCTCTAACAGTAACGTAATTCTCTATATCATTTCGCGTTCTTTATTGCGTTTTCAGAGACATCAATTAGTATGGTCGACTTTTTTTTGTACGACTTTCACATAATGCGAGGGTGTGTGATAGGTTTGTTCAACTTTCTCTTTCCGTGTATCACCCTTCTGTGGTTTGTGTGAGTAACTTGTTTATCGGAACGTATTATTTACGGAATTAGCAAACCCAGAGTTTTATAGTTTGGATTGGATAGATAATTACAGTCCCTTGTTTTGTTTTTTTTTTCTTTTCCAGGTTCAGGATTCGTGTTACGATGTTTTCACAATTTATGAAGTAATTTGTATTTATTTTCTAATTGAGTTTTTTTCCTTTGCGTTTCAGAAAGTTTTCTTCCATTTGATAAATATTTTATTATTATTCATATTTTTGATTGAGTAATGTTTTTAACAAAATAGTCTTTCAATAAATATATTGAACAAATAATATTCTATTATCAATATATTTCTAGATGTTACTGATATATGTACAGTTTCTTCTTTTTTTAATGATATAAAGTTATTATATTTATAAACATATTTTCAAAATATCAAGATAATAGAAAAAAAAATAAAAAATAATAAGAAATATAAAATAAAAATACTATTAAACAAACGTGTAATACTATTAAAAGTATTCTCTTAATTTACTATACTCTAGAAATTTTCAATTTATATTATCTTTCATGTCTTTATATTAATATGTAATTCTATTTATTTCTAAGAAAACTCTCAGATTATTTAAAAGACTTGCAATAACACTAAACTTAATATATATATATATATATATATATATATATATATATTTACTAAATATATATTTTTACAACTTATTACTAAATATACACTAATACAACAAACTGTTCAGTATCCCTTACTTCTGATATATTTTAAATCATAGATTTTTATTTCCCCGAATATGTTTTTATATATAAACATTTATTTCTGTTAATAGTCTTTAAGAATATTATAAATACAACATAAAAAAATATTAACTAGATATAACTGTAATATTCACTTGTTCTAATTGATAAATAATACATTTGTTTAACATTCCTCTTTATTTACTGAATAATATTTGACACAAATCAAAGTAAAATAGAGATAAATTCATCTTGAATTACATACAACATGAATTAGGTGAATCTGTACGATTTCCAAGAACTGATAATTACTAATACTCCAATGGTAATAGACTAATATTCATAAATACTCAAATAGTTATCAATTAATTCACAAGAAGTCTCAGGTTTAGATTTCAGGAATTCTGTCTACTTGTATATTATTACACTCAATAAAGACATATTCACGCATATATATATATATATATATATATATATATATATATATATATATATAGATACGCATACACAGACACACACACATATATATATATATATATATATAGATATATATATATATATATATAGATATATATATATACATATATAGATAGATATTTATATATATATATATATATATATATATATATATATATATATATATATATATGTAAGTTTATATCAAAAATAACGTTGTGTTAAACATTTGAGAATAATCATTAATTATTTAGAATTAATGGTTGAAAACATTACAGATAAAATATATTTGTTTATTTATATAAAAAATAAAGTAATTAATTATCTGTACAAAAGAAACTTTATAGAATAGTATTTACACGATCAGAAAAAATGTGTATCTACCATATCTATTTTTTCACGGTAAATATTCAGCATAAACCAAGTAATTTTCCGACTGTCTGCATCATATTACCAGCAATAAAATAATTAAAATTATTTTTTCTTAATTCCAATCGAGCACTTTTCAGAAACATGTCAAAAAGAAAAATGTTTATCCATGCAAACGGGTTAAGTTTATAAAAGAGAGATACAGTACGCCCAGTCAACACAATCCTCCCCTGCCAAAAACATTTGCTATGCTGTTATATTGCGCGAATGTTAAGCAACGAATGAACGAACCAGCGAACGAACGAACGAACGGGGTCGTTCAGTTAGAGACGGTCGCCCCGTTTCAGTCACCCTTGCTTGCCTGCTTGCTTGCTTGCCTTGCCTTGCTGTCAAAAGTTTCCCGTATAACTCACACGGTTGTCTACTACGTAAAAGTACGTACACACCTTTTACATTGGCGGCAGTTTCTCGTGTACAAGGGTACTTATTAAATCAAATAAATCGATTTAAAAATGTCTTTCATGCTATATTGAAGATATGATAATATTTATTGCTCGTGTGTATGATTTAATTTATTATATTTTTTTACTATAAATATATTTTTGTATAACATTATATATATATATATATATATATATATATATATATATATATACATACATATTGATTAATTTTTCATCTTTCTGTGGTAAGAGAGTTTCAGTTCTATAACAACTCAACATACTGAATATCAGATCTACTTCAAGTAAAATGTAAATTTGGCAGAAATGTTCACATCAAACAGATCTATAATGAAGATTTCGATAAATAAAGAGTGTTACTCTGTAGAAATCTTTACTAGAAAGCCTTATAAATAGCCATTAAATTCGGAAGAAAAATAAATTGTTGTTCAGCAAAATCTCAAAACTTTTCAAGTATTGTAAAGCAATTATGAATGAATATATATATATATATATATATATATATGTGTATGTATGTGTATATTTTTTAATTGTTTTATATCTACATATAATTAAAACAGTGACTTTACCTACAAAAAAAATTGTTTCAAGTAATAAAACAAATTAAAAATCGTCGATAGCATTATTAAATCATTAAACACTTCGATATGTCGAAATTCGTCAACTATAGCTTGAATATTAATCCATCATTATATTCTCTATATCCAGATCTCCATAAATAAATATTAAAGCAGTGTCAGTTAGATAAGATGTGAGATAAATATTTTTTCCAAGATATGCAATTCAAATACATTTCTTTCTCATAAATTTCCTCGAAAGATTTTGTTATTTTATTTCACCTGTTTGTCGGTCGCCATCTGAATCTTTGTATATATTTTAGCTATAATCAGTACATATATAAATATATATATATATATATATATATATATATATATATATATCATCAGCCTCTGTTAATCCAGTACTGAATAAAGTCTTCTTTCATGATTTTTCTCTTTTTACGATTGAATATCTCTCTTTTCTACTGATTTCCAATAAAAATCATCAACAGCAGCAGCATCAGTAGCAGCAGTCTCTGTCAATCCACTGCTGGATAAAGGCCTCTTCTATGATTTTCCATGTTATACGATTGAATGACTCTCTTTCCTACTAGTTTCCTATAACATTTTTAATTTCCTTATCCCATCTGTTCACTAGTTTCTTTCTTATTCTTTTTATATTCCTTAGTTCCCAATTAATAATTTCTCTTGTCCATCGGTCGTCTTCTCTTCTGGCAACATGTCTATTTCCTTTTCAGACTTTTTTATTCTTGTTATTACATTTGTGACTGTTGTCTGTTTTCGTATCCATTCTATTCTTTTCTTATCTCTTCTTGTTATTCCAAGCATGCATCTTTCCATACTACTCAATATTGTTTAGGGTCTCTAAATGATTTTAACGTTAAGCATTCATGTTTCGCTGCCATAGGTAAGTACAGGGAGTATACGTTGATCAAATAATTTTTTCTTCGAACATAGTAGGATTGTTTATTTAAATATAGAGGTGTTTCGTCCAAATTAACTCCGTCCCATTTTTATTCTCCTGTTAAATCTTTCAATGAATGATCCACATGTTTATATATATATATATATATATATATATATATATATATATATATATATGTGTGTGTGTGTAATAAAAATCCTTGATATTATTTATATATCCATAAATATAAAACAAATATTGATTTTTATGAAATTGTATTTAACAGTTCGACGACCGAAATGAAATGACACTGATAAATGTAGCATATGCAATTAACCAGCGCTTACAATATATTCACATATCGCGGAAATTGTGGATTTATAAATAAAATTAAATATTTTTGTAATTAAAATTACAAATTCGAACAGTGAATGAATATTTCGACATTATCATGTTTTGTGTAACGCTTAATTGCCGTGCAATCGCTAACAGCAAAATTCGATAAATAGGCGTTGGATCCGTTAAGTGTTAACATGATTATTTCATAGTTTCTGCATTCTATTAAAAAAAAACTTTTTTTTCATAGTTTACTATTTAATTAAACAAGTTTTTAATTAGTATTTTTACTAAAGTCAATCAAACTCGAATAAATTACAAACAGAATTTATTTTCAATGGGTAAATAATTAAATATAATGTGTGTATGTATATATAGTTAATAGGTTAATAAAATTAATTTCAATCAAACAGTAAGTGTTAGACATTTTTAATCATTTTATTTTCACACAAGATATTATTTGATGGTGATTTTTGAAAGAAAGCGTTTTTAATTGTGTATGAAAGTATTTTATATATTTAATACGAGAATATTAAAATCATTTATATTATTTTCTTATTTTAAAAACATAATTTTTGAAAAAAATAATCGATAAATCGTTAATACTTATATTAACAAAGAGTAGGAAAGTAATTTAAAATAAAAGTCTGATTAAATATAATCTATTATTATCAAAAGTCCTCTCAAGCTGCTTTCACACGATACCTTCGAATAATAGAGAAGATAAATAGTGTTATGATTTAATTAATAACACGGAAAATAATAATCAATACAGATAATCTTTAATGAACGTATGAAAAACAACAAATACCCTTCGACATTTTAAAAGCAAGCTACCTATGACCTATATCCACGTTTCTGTGAACAGAGAATCTGAGAATGCTCTCTTGTACTCATTCTGACTGCTACGAGTGCTAACTTGCTGCCAGTGTCGGTGTCATGTGTTCGAATTCCAGTTGCGAACCGGCAATGAACATTTTCTTGTCAGTGTCATGTTGACGTCATACGTGTGGTTTTGATATGTGTGAAATTCATATATGTACGCTTTATATATATATATATATATATATAAACATATAATATGTCTAGGTATTTGTGAAAGGAAAAAGTTTGATTAATAATTCGGAAGAGTCTGGGAACATATGCAATGAACATATATATTTTTCCCTGGTTGATTTTTACTCAGATGTTTTGAGTATGAGGGTGTAAAAAAACTGAAAACGGAACTTTGCTACAAATAGCCACACATCTACGACACACATTATAGTTTGTAAATTTTAGAAGTTTTCAGTTACACTTGTTTTTTTAATTTAAATTTAGTTCTAATAAACAGTTATTCTCAAATCGCTTGTTCATTCTCTGTTCTAAAATAATTTGTAAATCTTTTAGAATTTGTGCTTTAAAACATAATCAAGAATTACAGTATTATGTACAAATATATATATATATATATATATATATATATATATATATATATATATATTAATTATCTCGCTTCTAAAATACTTTTTGTGATGGCACATATTTTTCTTAGTCAAATCAAGTAAATACTTATAAATTCAACTGAGAAATATTTTACCTTTGATTTCATTTTTTAATTATATAATTTCAATGACTAAACAAACATTTCTCATCATTTTTCGCCACTTGCAGACTTTATACATAGATTATTTAATTTTTAATAGAAATCTCTTACAGTTAAATTCAATTCTTATAACGTCATTAATTTGAGTATTTTATCTCTGTATCTTTTTCACGTTTAAATATTTTCATTCATATATATACATATATATATATATATATATATATATATATATATATATATATATATATATATATATATTTGTAAAGTATAAGAAAAAGAACAAATATAGAGAAACTTCAAACAGCTTCAAAATGGTTCAAGTACCGAAATAAGATGAAGTTAAATATGTTAACAGTAGGATACAGCAAAAAAGAACAATACGAAAACCGATATAAAGATATGAAAACAGACAATTATAATTTTTGAAAAAGAAATATTCGTCATCTTTTATTTTCTCTCCTGATTTTTGAAATGAAATATTTAAGCAATAATGATTTTAATAAAACAATAAAAATCGACATCTTTGATTTATGTATTTAAAATATAGACAGATATAATTTTAATCAAGCAGTTATAACATTTTTTTATTAAAGAACACTGAGGTTTTCTTGAAAACCAAACTCAAAGCATATTAACCAGTAAATAGTTCGGTATATCTGCTACAAAAATTCTATTTGAATTTTAAGTACTTTTTGTCATGTAAAATCAAACCAAAGGCTAGTAAGTGCATAAATATAAATTCAGAAATTAAACCAGATTTATAAACAAATTCAAAATAGTTTTCTATAATAAAAACTTATCAATATATATATATATATATATATATATATATATATATATATATATATATATACTTAATTGGCAGTAAATAATAATATTTACAGAGATAAAATAAATAATATGATGCTTAAATCCAATCATGTTTTAATTATAAAAGAGTATGTGTAAATCATGGAAGATAATTAATAAATATGAAAAGTATGAAAAGAAATACACTGAAAGATTTTTCAAACCATACTAATTTCGAATTTAAACTAACACGAATGAATATTTAATCAATAATTACATAAAATAAACGTTTACAGATATTTCCAATTATATCTTTCATAAAAAAAAATGAATGAAAAATAGATTCTCCACTCCATTAAATTACTTTAAATAAACAAAGAATAGTTAATGTTCGTGAGACATTAAGCACTTTTAATTTTATACGTTCCACTGACAACTGACAGACTCTCCAGGGTACAGTTGATTTTACTTTCAGAGATGGAAAGTGAAAAACAGGTGGGGAATACATTAAGTAACAATGAATGTTTTAAATGTGAGAAAAACATCAATTAAAATGCTACAGTTCCTGTTTGCCATTATGCTTTTCGTGCGTAAAAAAAATGAAACTGGTCATTATTAATTTTTTTAATTGCATTTTATGAAGTTCATTGTACTCCTATATTTTTTCGTAATTAATTGTTGTGTCGTTTTTGTTCTTAACAGCTAAGATTTTCATTCTGTTCATAAATGACGAATCGTTTGTAACAGCATGTAATTATCTTCGCGTTTATACGATTTCCATTATATATATATATATATATAAGTATATATTATTATAAGCAATTCGAAAATTATTCAGTTTTAATTTAAGTACAAAAACTTTACTTGAATTTTATGTACATTTCTGATATTATTTTAACTCTTTTAAAACATATATCGAACATTTTAAATATTAGAATGATTTGTTAGTAGGTTGTATACAAAATGCTATAACAGTAAAAATAATAGAGAGAAAGAAATGTCTTAATAATTTTTATGTTTGAAGATAAAAGCTTTTTTATTTATCATAACAGTATAAACTGCACTCGAGTGACCGTTTAAAATCTACTATGCATGCGTCCTTCATAAAAAACATTCATCTGTATTCTGGTGTACACGTATTTGATGTACACAGATGTGTTTATACACTTATACCCACGCATACAAATAGAGTGTAACATCTACAAAAGCCCCATGGCAATGCATTAACGAAGACCGCACACTGCATCTGTCGTAGCCAGATGAAATCGTATATTCTGGTAGTGATGTAACGCAGCAAGGCTTCCTATAGCAAACTCTTCATTATGTATCCACACATCTCGTTATATTTTCATATTTGTAATGTGAGAACGCTGAAAAGCGCTCATCTGTTTTGGATTAATAGATTAGTGAGAATAATTATTTTATGTGCAAACTTTACAGCAATATTCGAATAACATATTTATGAAATTAACAAAAAAAGAGGAACTTTTTTCATTAAAAACTTTCATGTTACATAGAATAATGAAATTTTATTAAAATCACATTAAAAAAATTTAAACAAAAGTTTGAAGTTATTATTTTTGATTTTCTGTATTCATAACATTTTTTTTTTGTATAACGTCATTCATTTGATCCTAATTAAAGGATTTATTGTAGTAAAATGACTGATCTTTCATAATCATCTTTAAATATATATATATATATATATATATATATATATATATATAAAGATGCTACAATATTTATAGATGTTTTAATATCTATACTTTCAGATATATGCAATAATCGTAAACAAGTTCATTAGAGTTGTGTAGTATGAAAATAATTATAATTAAATATGATTAAATATCTTATAGAATGTCCTTCGATTTATCATATATATTCCTTCAACAAAACACTAGTCAGTGCAACATTTAAAAAAAAAATCTACAGAAACGAGTACACGTTTGAATAACTAAACACTTTCCGTTGGACATTAAAACGTTTCAATCTCGTACCTCGTCGTTAAACAAAATTAATCGAGAATATGCGCCATCCAACTATGCATACATTTCTAGAACTTCAATCTTAAGCATACGTCATAACCGAGAATTCATTCCGCACTATCAGCACAAAATAATAATAAAAAAGAATGAGGGCATACTGCTGCCTTCATCCTTTTTGTACGAAGGATACTACTCGTTCGCCAACCGAAAATTTATGTGTTGAAAAAAGTAGTGCAGTAAGTAAAGTATATACTCTTTAACAATAGTGTGGCATAAAGTGTACAGCGAAATTCAAGTGAGTACACACTTACAGCACACACACACACACACACTGCTCACTACTGTTTTCTTTAAAGTTATTTTTCGTTATTTTCTCTGCTCGGAAGTGATAACTGCACATAAACAAGTGGATAAGAGTTTTTTTTTACATAAATAAAAGTTATACATTGTTTTCGTGTTTATGTCATCCTATTACTAGCTTTAGTTAATATTATTTTTCAAGTAATATTTCATTTATTATTATGACATTCTATTTAAAATTTATTTCTATTTTAAAATCTAGTAATAATTAATTTCAACACGTTTATTATAATTTCAGTTCATACTTGGAATAATAAATACTTACTGCATTTTACTAATTTTATATTAAGATAACATTTTATTTAAAAAATCAAATAATTGTCATTAAATGTCACTCATTTGTGATAATTTAACCATAATTAATTCCAAAAAAATGAAAATTTATTATTGCCTACTGAAAAAATACAGGAATATTATCAAACAGCTTAGAAGTTCATCTTCATAATTTGTAATAATATATATATATATATATATATATATATATATATATTATTTTTCTTATCCCTGTATTTTCTTTCGGATTATACATTTTTTCGAAGAAAGGAATAGTAATGAAAAAATACTCGTATAAAAACATAGATTTTTGAGAAAGAAACGATATCAAATTCAGTTATGTTGAACGACAATAAAAATAATTCTCAATATAAACATAAAATTATTGTATCATCATATGTGCTTGATTTTTTCATGAAAATTTTAAACATCATCAGTCTCAGTATTCTAAGTATATTATGTTATTTTGTGTTATATCATTACTGTTTAGCAAATATAAATTAATATTTGTTTATTAAATTAGTTCAATTCGATTTATTTACAAAGTGAAAGTGATAGGATCTCAAATAAACTACAAATCAAAAAAAATTTTTCACAAATCAGTATAAAGTAAACAAACACACCCACACACACACACATATATATATATATATATATATATATATATGCATGAATGTGTATATATAAATATAAAAATCAATATTCCTTTGAAACATTTATAAAATGTTCATTAACTCTTTCACTCCGGTTATCACATTTTCGTCCAGTCACGTAACTAACAAACATGGCATTTAAAATTTCTGAATTCGTCTAGAACTAATATTTCAAACACGGTTGAACGATTTTTGTAAATATAAAAAACACTTGATTGCTATGTCATCTCCTAAGAACACAGCGGAACTGTTTGAGGAGCAATCAATGAAATTATCTCAAGTTTGAAATAAATTTCCCTGATAATTTTCTACAACGCTACTTGAACAAATGACCTTTTTTTATCTTCAACACTTCGTTTAAATCTTATATTCTTTTTTAACACATCATATGCAATTATTTCAAGTGTTTTTTTTTATTTAAGACGTGTAATCTATAGAAATTGCTATTTAAATTTTTTCATGAAATTCCATTAACCTCTACATTAATCCACGTTTGATTCAACTACAAAAAACTAATTTAACTTTTATAATCATAACGAAATTAGTCGAAAAGAATAAAATCAAAAGAGTTTAATTAAACGGAATGCTTTCGAATGAAACTAACATAGGATTCTATATAACAATGTGAACTTATTTAAAAAGTTATCCTTCAAAATATGTAATTTTCTGTACGGTTCGTTTATATATATATATATATATATATATATATATATATATATATATATATATATATATATATATATATATGTATATTATGATTATGTAAATCAGTGTAGTGGTATAAACGATTCGTACACAATTTTATATACATTTTTCTGAATATATTGAAATCGACGGATCATATTTCATTTTAAATTATGACAGCTTAAATTAATAACCATAATAGTGTAATTCATTTTACGATCAACGACAATGCCCGCCCCTCCACTCGTCACTATCGATTTCTATTACAAAATTTTACAATGAAATTTTAAACTATAACATTTCATATATGCACACAGAGTTCAATAGAGCTGGAGATATAACGAGTTTTCGTGTAATTAATATCGTTAACTGAAATCTGATCTAAAACTTAAGATCGTATATCACACAAATAGCCTTGAGTAGCTTAATGATATATCATATATAGCCATACTTAATACCAACCCATACACACACACACACACATATATATATATATATATATATATATATATATATATATATAGCAATTCTATAATTCTATACATTTGGCGTGTGCGCATAACTGAAACACCTGATTGAAGTGCTGTTAGTGTAACATAATTTTGAATATACCTTGATTTAATATTAATCAATATGCAAACCATGGATACACGTATAAATGTCATTTTGTGCAACCTGTACAACGTCACATGTGTCTTACTAGGTATAAAATTAATTTACCAAGCAACTAGTATTAGAAGAGATAAATGGGAAACTTGGATGCATGTAATATGTAATTCATGTAATGTTTCCATAAAAATTGCATTATAAATTATATGACCGAGTTAATTAAAACAAAAAGATCGTGCATTTTTACTGTTTAAATTTTAAATTAGTATCATAAATTTTTAACTCCTTGTGGACACACTTTAGTAAAAAAAATGAAATGTAATCCAATAATCATATTTTAAATTTGATTCATTTTCATTCAAACTTTTTCATTATAAATGTATAATATACTATTTTATGTAATTCGATATTTAAAAAAAAAACTTGATTTGATTATACACATGCACGAAATACTTGTGTAAACGTGTTCCGTATAAATGTATTAATAATTATTAAATTCTATTCTGAAATATATCTGTTAACTTATATTTTCCATGAAAACTTTTCACTCTCCTCTAATGTATTATTATTAACGAAATTATTTTCAAAATCGCGTTTTATACACACATATTTGTAGTGCGTAGGATTCACATACGTGTATATAAATTACAATATATATATATATATATATATATATATATATATTCGAAAAAATAATTAAATATCTGATATGATAAAATCTCGACAATCATCTCTAGCATTTACTTTATTTTTAGTATATTTGTTTTGGAACAAACATACTTTCGAGGGTAATATTTTTCGTTTCGTAATAAAAAACCACAACAAAACGTATAATGATGAAGTGTACGCTATTAAACCAGAATCAGTGGGCGATATGTATGTCTGAATACCAGTTTAATATAAAACAGAGAATATTTGAGATCTGAAAATACTCTTGCAGGTAAAAAATTCAAATTATGCCCTTTACGATTTGAAGCTTTATGAATGACGTCAGCTAATTTACTGAATAATGATCTCTCTCGCTCTCTCTCTCTCTCTCTCTTTATATATATATATATATATATATATATATATATATATATATATATATATATGTATATTTACATATATATATATATATATATATATATATATATATATAAAATGATCATTAAATCATTACTCGACTAATTTTTGTTTGATTTACTGAGTATAAATAATCGTTTTTTATGTAAGCAATATCTTTCTTTTAATAAGCAAGTATAATATAAGGTTGGTGTAAAAATAATTGCATTTTTACATATCAAGTATAAAGACATATATATCAGTCAAAAATTATATTTATTAATCAAAATAAAGACCATTGACCTGCACACGCTTCTCCCAATAAGAAACAAGTTTGTTTATTCTTACAAGATAGAATTCTGGACTCATTGAATTAACGAATTCATGGAAAACGCTTTGAGCTGATGCTTGATCTTTGAAAACGTAGGAAATTAAACAAATGTTTAAAAAAGGGATAATCTGTCGGAGACAGGTCCGGAGAGTAAGGTGGGTGAGGTAAGGTTTCATAATCCAGTTCATTTAAATTTTTAAAATCACTAATTTAAGAGGATATATCCAACAATACTAAAGAATGAAAACAATAGACATAAACTGAAATAAGTTGTGCTAATTTCATTCTTTAAAATGATGTATCACATGACTATGACAAAAGATAACGGTAACTAAAAAATCAGTGCCAAACTTAAAATGATAAAAATCGCAATTACTTTTGCACCAACCTAATACTTAAAATCTTAGAAATATTTAAAACATTTTATGTATTTATGGGTATTACATATACAGGCACGGTCAGTAAAAGTGATTCACTCTAAATTTTATTGTATTTCTTACAATTTAAGGTCTCAATGCAATTAATTATTTGAAACTTGATACGGTTGATTGATTTAATCATAGTAGCGTAATAAATGATGCAAAAAATATGTTTTAGAAGATTTTAACATAAAATTAATTATATAGTTTTGTAATCGATGGTTCAATGTTTTTTTTTAATGAAAACAATATTCAAATGACATTTTTTTTATTTTATTGTACGAATATATTCACAAATATTTAATTCGCACATAACAATTAATAATTTATCGACCTTCCTTTAAATTTTATCACGGGTTTAATCCAGCATGTAACTCACTGATTCCTCAATGAAATGTATCGACAATCCTTCGTTCCACTCTGATCTCAATTTATTTACTGTACTTATCTTCCTTTTACTTATTCTGTATTTTATTACACCTCAGATTTATATATATATATATATATATATATATATATATATATATATGTGTATATAAGTATAAGTAATATTAATTATCGTTTATATTTTTTCCAGTATTAACTCTAATTTATCAGCATATATCTACACTTTTTCATTTGACAAGTCACATATATCATGTCAAGCGACTTTCTTTATATTAAATCCAGTCCTGAACAACAAATAAACCGGTGAATTTATATAATGTACACTTATTTTTATCATATTTTTACAAATATCCTCTTTTTACAATGAGAAAATATAATAAAATATAGGAAATCGTATTTATCGTTTAACAAGTTAAAACATTTATAAAAATAAATTAAAAAATATATATTTGAATTATTTACTTACGCATGCAATAAAAGTAAACATTTAATTCATAAATTTGTTTAGTTTTTGATTAATACGGGAATATATATATATATATATATATATATATATATATATATATATATAATATAAATGAAAATAGTTTAAATTGCAGTTAATCATAAACTAATGAGGTGTACTCAAATAAATATCATTTACTTATGAATAATTATACTGTTTAATTTCTTTACAATAATTTATGATTTTAATAAATTATTGTAAAGACAAGTGAAGACACTACCAATTTTATAACATCCATCTACTGTTATAAAATCAACCATTGTTTATATTCAATTTCAAAGTGAAATATTGAACGAGAAAAGTTTTCTGAGTCATTTAAATGTTTTAATTAAGTAAAACTAATAGTGTAATGAAAAAAAAACTGTAGAGAACTTTAATAAAACACTTAGTCACGCCAAGTACCTCTTCTTTCTCCTAGCATGATTGTTGATTTCACAAATTGATAATGCAAGCAATCAACACAGGCACAGTGACTACGGACACGCTCTTTAAGTGTTGCAATCAAGGGAGAATCAAATGTTCCGGGGCACACTCATTCTGTTAGAAGCACAATGACGTAAACGAGTCCGGGGTACGCGGCTGAAGAGTGAGTGGACTGTTGAAGTGCTGTCGGTAACGTTGACATAATTACAGGTGCCTACTAATAGAGGGCAAATGGATGCTCGTAGTATTCGAACGCGATACGTCCGTCCGTTCGTTTGTATGTCCGGCCGTCTATGCAACATCGCTACAATCATCAAACCCCCTGCTGTGTTTTCCAAACGTCATGCCTTGTTACAACGTTGTTGTGTACTCTTGCATGGTTACTACAACCACGTCACTTCGCAAGTGTTTATGAATGAAGTGTTGTGCACTTCCTTCAAGAATCCACTAGAGTTTTTTTTCGTTACTCTTTCACTCGCTCTAATTGATTCGCGTGATAATATAAAACGAGTTAAAGAATATTAAAAAGTTTTTTAATTCACAATAAAATTATATCATTTTTATTAAAATACTTGCAGCATACGTTCGTTTCTCTTTATAAATTTTTACTGTTTTTTTACATTGATCTTTTTATACCTTTTTGTTTTCAATTTGAAAAAATTCTAATATATATATATATATATATATATATATATATATCAAAAATGTAATCACAAGACTACACAATATAATACTTCAATAAATTAAAGAATATTGAAACTGAACACGACGACGTACATTAATTTTTCTCCTTGTTTAACTTCGTTCAATATTCAATACTTTGCGTTCTCGATGAGGTCTAGCAGTTTCAGTTAAGGATACCGCATTTTAAGTAAATGTAAACTGAAACGCATAACGTGCTGCAAATATTATATCGAGCCAGGCACCTGCTATAACGACAACGACCTGAAACCAAGTGGATAATCTTCCTATCAAACCCGTCGACAAACAAAATGCCGAAAAGTAAACAGATACAGATTCGCTACAGCTTATGCGTTAATGGTAGACAATTTTTTTTCCTTGTTGTATTAAGATTAAAATAAATTTCACTTGATAATATGACAGCGTGAATTGAATTATTATAATTAAAAAGATATGATTTATTTTTTAAATATTTTCGTAAGAGATTTAGTTATTTATTTGGGTCTTGGTTTTATTATAAAAATTGATTTAACGACTTTTTTATGTGTCTATGTCCTCGTTTTATTTATTCTTTTGTTTATATATATATATATATATATATATATATATATATATAACAACTGTCAGAAATTCAAATTTTTAATCATTCTAAAGTAAGTAGTCATAATAGTATTAATTCTAGAAAACTTTCCACCTGATATTTCTTTAACAGGAGGGAAGTTTTCTAAATGTATTACTAATCCTACACTTGTAATAGTTGTAAATTGTATTCAATACTAAAAGTAATTTTTACTAATAAAAATTTAAATATTATCTGTTATTTTAAATCTTGTTGCGAATTAACTTTATAATATTGTGATTTATAGTATAAAATCTTGAAAGAAAAAAGAAGAACTCATCTATAAAATGAATATTAGATTTTAATTATTGATTATTAAGAAGTTTTACCTATTTACTATGATTAATAGTTATGTATAATTATTTAAGAAATTAAAATCAGTTTATATAAAAAATAAATTTTATTTAGCAACAAGCAAGTTAGTTGATCGCCAATTATATACAAAAACCGAACTAAAAATAAAGAATAAAAACTTAATCGATAAGTTATAAATGTTTGTACTATAGATTCATAACATATTTATTTTTAAAAATATACTGTAACTATTAACCAAAAAAATTATATACTTGTTTAAAATGAATTTATTGATTTTTCTAAAAGTATAATTCAATAAAGACCAAACTATATAAAAGATACTTTTTCGATTAATTTTCATTAAAAAAATGAAACGATTTTATACTATTATAAATTCATAAAAATAGCAACTACACTATTCAATTTGTTATCATAGTTACGAATTCTGCTGTGAGACCTTTTTTTTCATTTAATTAAAAAAATATGTCAACTCAGTGTAGAATAATCAAACAAAAAGATAACACCAGCTGTTTTACAAAAAAATGTAAACGAATTTATTTCCAAGAGGAATTTAATACAATATTATAAATTGAATTAACATTTGAAAAAGTCAATGTTTCCAACAAATATGTGGGTATTTGTCTGTATACATACCGTAAATACACATGTTTATATTTGTGCATGATCACATATATTAAAACATACTTTTATATATATATATATACATATACATATACATATACATATATATATATATATATATATATATATATATATATATATATATATATATATATATAATGTAGGTGTTACGAAAGATATTTTTCACCTAAACTTAAAACATATATAGAAATAAATAAATATATAAATAAATAAATAATAATAGAAATATATAAATAAATGTCGCAATATGCATGTTTTTAACTTATTAGGGATACCTAAAAAAATGTTAAGATAAATCATTAAATATTGGAAAAAACACTTAATGAATATAACAACTAACTTTTTAAAGTTATATAAAAGGTTACCGATCCGTCAATTAATAACAATTTGAAATTCAGGCAGTTTTATCTAATTCAGAATTGTTTTACCTGGCTAACCTCTGATTATAATTTCATACTAACTCTCTATATTAATAATAATGAATGTGTTATTAGATTAATTAACCAAACAGCATGTTTAAAACAATGGTTCTAACTTTACTAACCTATAAATTCATTCTACATAATGATACAATGAAAATCTACCAAATATAATTTTAAACTAGTTTGATAACACTTCGTTTATTGTATAAATCTATTTGAAAATGATTTTACTGTACCATACTCCCACATATTTTCAATACGATTAGTTTAACACAAATTCGTGTCCCCGAAGAAATGAAAATTTATTGTTATTGAATATTTGTTTACCTAATGGATATTTGTTGTGTTCCGTTGTTATAAGTAGAAGTTATGGGATACGACAGCAACATCCAAATCACGAGTTCTATCTCCGCAGGGAACGAACTAAGAACTTGACGCGTCTTGTATTCAGTTGCGTTGAAATTGTATCTTATCATCTTTTGTTTACTAGTAAATATTACACACAGGTATTCTCGTAATGAAACGAAACGGACTTGATTAACAGTTTCGCGTGTTTTATAACAATTTAAATATTCTACGCGAATTAATCACTCGAACAGATATATTCTTTTACATGTATTGTTCAGAAAAAGTTTAATGCGAACATTAATTGTTCTCTGTTTGAAATTTCTACAGAAACTTCTACGTTTTTGTATAAAAAAGAATTAAATACATATGTCCAAATGTTTTATTAACTTTATCTAAATAAAAAATATACTATCAATTAACAATTGTTCATTTTATGTCATATTGTTAGTAAGGTAGACTAGTAAGGTATACATTTCAAATCATTCCAGAAACAAGACTGTGATTTCATCAAAGGTAAATAAATTAAGTGTAAAATATTTTTAGATAATATAATTCAATAAAAAGTTAAAATATAATATTTTCATCCTTATCATTTCTTTCTGTATTAACTGTAATTTTAATAACGCATAAAAATATACTTTTCTTGTGAATAAATTAAATATTTTCTTCGCTAATTATATTTGGGAACTGTGATTGAATTGATATTTATATATGAATCGATACTTCAAGTATAATTCAAATCTACTTTATCAAAATATATAATATTAAGTTGATTTTTCTAGTTACCGTTATCTTTTTTTATAGCCATGTGACACATCATTGTAAATAAAGAAAGTAGCACTACTGATTTTTTAAACATTTGTAGAATTTTCTATGAGAGAATTTTTTTTAAAGATCAAGCATCAGCTCAAAACCCTTTCAATGAATTCGTTAATTCTAGGATTCCAGAATTCTATCTTGTAGGAATAAACTAACTTGTTTCCCGTTGGGAGGAATGTGTATAGGCCAATGGTCTTTATTTTGATTAATAAATATAATTTTTAACTGATATATACATCTTTATTAATAATTATTTTTGCACCAAGCTAATAAATATCTATTCTTAAGATTCTACATATAGAAAACTTCAAAGCTCATTTGAAAAATAGTTTAGTTAGCAACGGGTGTTCAGTTATTTTTAATGTTTATTTGTTAGTTCTTTTTGTTTCAAAACCGTCGATGCTCATCAAAAAAAAATCTTTATAAGTTATACACTATTTTATATCCTGTGTTAAAATAATAAATGTCCTCAACAAAGGATTTTAACATTCACTTGTATGAGATTAATAAAGAAATGAATTAAGAATGTAATTATGAGACTAGGTGTTAGTAAGAAGACATTTCACTACCTTTTTGTATTTTATAATCAATCTTAAGAATAAATTCATCCATTTATTGCATTTAAAAGCAATCTTCTTTCTGTGTTATTCAATTAGACATGTTGCCGCTTTGCACTCCTATAACGGCCTAAGGGTTCGTGATTATGTCGGAGGGTTTATAAAATAGCGCCTAGTTTAATATTATTTTCTTCCCCTCGAGTTATTTATAAATACTAAAATACATCTGTTGAAAATCTAGCATACGCAGCAAGTGAACATAATAACTTAAACAAATCAATAAAGGAATATCATTTTCAATAATGATTTCAAGAAAAAAAAACTCCGATTGACTCGTGCTATTTGGTACCACGTTGTCCACAAAAAATAAACGTAACGATAAAAAGCGAACTCGTAAATTTTATGGTGCTGCAAAACTATATCGTCATCTAAAAAAAAACTAATAAAATGTATTCGACTCATATTATACACAAAATTGCTCAAATAAAAAAATGTTTTACAAACTTTTTTATGTATATGTCGAGTATCGTGCATTTGCTTTGATATTCCTGTCGGCCTTTTTATATCCGAAAATAAATATATAGCAGATTTATTGCATGTTTAGTCTAAATTTAACGTTCCACATAACTCGAGAAATCGATACTAAAATTATTTGAATAACAAGTTGCATATCATCAACCACTTAATTTTCTATAACATCATTTCGACAGGATTTTATTTGTTTACCTGTGTGTATAAAATTCGTTAATTTTCATATTGTATTACGTTCAGAAATTCTATCAGGTTACCGGGTTATTTAAGTGCTTATTTGATATCTTTTATTCGTTTTACTACGTGATTTGCAATGTTTTCGCGTACACTTTCCAATCACGAATCGTTGTATGCACTCACAGCCAAAAGCATATGTATATATATATATATATATATATATATATATATATATATAAATATATAGATAGATAAATAGATAGATAGATAGATAGATACAGATCTAGATATAGATATAACTATTTAGCTATTATAATATTACACATTTAGATTTTATCCATTTGCATAGATAACCGAAAAAAATGGTTTGCAAAAAAGAAATTACTTTAAAATTAATTCTTTCAAATAAAAATTTGAAACAATATTGCATACGGAATATGCATAAAATATTTAATTCCGAAAAGTTAGTTTGAACAAGTACAAATATCCATTTAAATAATCTTGTATATATATATATATATATATATATATAACCATTTAGCTATTATAATATTAAATATTTAGATCTTATTTTATCCATTTATATAAATAACAGAAACAAATTACTTTAAAATTAATTCTTTCAAATAAAAATTTGAAACATTATTCCATATGAAATATGTATAAAATATTTAATTCCGAAATGTTATTTTGAACAAGTACAAACATCCATTTAAATAATCTTATATACATATATATATATATATATATATACATATATATATATAACTATTTAGCTATTATAATATTAAATATTTAGATTTTATTTTATTCATTTATATAAATAACAAACAAATTACTTGAAAAAAACAAATTATTTTAAAATTAATTCATTCAAATAAACATTTGAAACATTATTGCATATGGAATATGTATAAAAAGTTTAATTCCGAAATGTTATTTTGAACAAGTACAAATATCCATTTAAATAATCTTGCATACGTATATATATATATATATATATATATATATATATATATATATATATACACATAACTAATTACTTATACAGTATCCCTGTTATAACCCAATTGAGTTTAAGTAGGACAAACTTGTTCATTAGAAGTTATCAACAAGCACCAAACAACTAAAGATAATTTCAAATATCTTTGCTCATTTGGAACAAGACAATTGTTACAATCTGCAGGAAGTTCTTCTCGCAGGTACAATTCATGAACGTCCACTGAGAATCATCAATCACACTTATTATTTCACTAAAGAAATTATCAGTTATAAAAAGTGTTTGGTAAGTAATCGAAACCACTTGTTTGTTCTCTACTTGTTTGTTTCAAATATTAAAAGTTTGAAATATTTATTTGTTATATATATATATATATATATATATGTATATATATATATATATATATATATATATATATATATATATAATAAAAAAATACACTCGTCCATTAAAATAATATTGCAATTTTATACTCTCCCTTTACAATTTTTTAATAGTAAAATAAATTATATATATATATACATAATAAATTAAATTTTAAAATACAGTAACTATAAAATATATTTAAAATATTTCCCCAAAGAACAATTAACAATGGCATTAAATATCTTGATAGAAAAAAAATCAGATATTGGAAATAAATAATAAACAATCTATATTATCAACCAGAAAAACTGCTTTTTGGAAAAAAGTTAATTATTTTTTTTGATTAAAGTAAAATCTTTAATTTATTTTACAAATAACAGTGTGTGTCGATATGTAAAAAAAATAATTAATTATATTAAATATGTATCTCTATATTATCTATAGTATCTCTATATTAAATACTTTAACAGAATTATAACATGTATGCCATCTTTATATCAATATAACAGATTAGTTTCTATCCTAATCTTCATGAAATATTACACTATATTTCATATATGAGTATATTTTCTATTATTAATTTCAAATGCAGGTGTCTGTAATGGTTTTGTACGTACAACGTATTATTATATATCCGATTCGTACGTGGAACCTAATCCATATGTTTTCACACAACCCTAAATAATTATAAACCCTAAATCAACCTTTAGTATAATCCGCTGTTCTTTCATATCAGTTTATCATTTCATTGCAGAAATTCTCTACAGATGCCTATATTTAAAGTCTTATAAAAATATAATCTTGTCAATAAGTATACAAAATAAATTTTCACTAATATAATCTTCCTGTATATATAAAAATTTCGTTTCATTTATATTTCCAGAAGATCCGTGCTTATTTTCCATCTATTTTAAATTTATTTTACTGTAATTTATTCCATTTTCTTATATCTAAAATGTACTGCTATAAACTTAAATCTTTTTTAATTTAAATATAAAACAGTTTTCAATTTTTATTCACAGCTAATTCAGAATATATTTTACCATTATACTTTTCACAAAAAAAAATAAAAAAACGATCATTCTAATATATGTTAGCAAGGATTCAAATTAATAGATGATTAAAAAAGAATACAGTTTACCTATGAACCGACAATGCAGATACGTAGGCTATTACCATTATATTACAAGATAATCTATTAATAATATTTAAAATATCCTTAGTGACGTATCACGTTAAATATGCCAGTAATAAACTGAACACACAAGAACATTAATTTAACAAAATGATGAAATATGACAGCACTGTTTTCAAAATAAAAATATTCGATATTTTATGGTTTTACAAGTTTGCTGACGACAAAATTCGAAAGATTTTTTACTACTATAATGCAATTATTTTTTAAAATAATTTATTATGGTTATATATATATATATATATAAACAACACACACACATTCATATATATATATAAACAACACACACATATATATATATATATATATATATATATATATATATATATAGGTGATTCAACTTAAACTTCCACACGAAAGTATTAAAAAACGCAAAAATTAAAAAAAATGTATCCTCCATTTAGTATTTTAGTTTATTTGTATTTTAGTATTGAATTGAAATAAAATACTAAATAATATGATTTTTCTTAACCCCCAGTACCCTATTTTAATATTTCGATGTGAAAACCTTAATTGATTCAGCCATGTGTATATATATATATATATATATATATATATATATATATATATATTTATATACATATACATATATATATATATATATATAGAGAGAGAGAGAGAGAGAGACAGATAGATAGATAGATAGATACAGATATGATATTTGTTTGTGTGTTTTTCAAAAACGTATTAAATAAATTTAAGTAGTGCTACAATTGTGTAAAGCAGAGATTGAAAGAACTTGATGAAAAATAAGCTTTCTAAATATGACATTTAAGTAACTAAAGAACTGTTGTCTAATTTAAAATATCGATTATATTAAAATAATTAGTCTTTATTTTATATAAAACAGCTAAATATAACTAAATATTTTCAAAATTGCTCAATTATTAATATATAATGCAATCAGAAGTGATTTACTTCATGCTAGTCTACTCTAAAGATTAAAGTTTATACACACAATGTAATATTTCAAACCGCAAATGAGTCACTTCACTCTCTTTATTTTCTATATCAAACTAATCTTAAATATATAAATGATTCTTCTACATTATTTAATATTAAAGTTTCTAATATTAAAGTTTCTTAACTATGTATTCAATCTCAGATAAACTGAATATCTTATACAATCTCTTTTTAATTTTATATTATATCTATGTAAAAGTTGCAGTTTCAACATAAACTGTATATTGATCTCTTTATTGATAAAATAAAAGAACAGAGTTCATATTTATTCAGTTTCTAGTAGTAACTCATTTTAATTAATTCTTTTTATTTAAACAAATATTTTGATTAATTCTTTTCTAGAAAAAAATATTCAAAATACATAATCACAAATATCCTTAAGCAAAGCAATAATGTCATCTACTCTAATTCAACCGTCACAATCATCAGATTTTATCTAACTCTCATATCAAATAAATGTCAAATGAACAATGTATTTCGCAGAGATATACCAATATACATACTGGTATATATATATATATATATATATATATATATATATATATAATATTATATATATATATATATATATATATATATATATATATATATGTCAATAAGTAAAATAGTTTAATTGCAGTATCTAAATCTAGGACGCGAATAATCGCAATGAGACTTGACATATGAAAGATTGATTAACATTGTTATTGTTAAAATGCGAATCCATGACAATTCGTCATTTTAGATGACATACATACACAATTGAAGTCCGAATGCATTTATATTCAAATGTATAACGGCATAGAAATCCCATATTCTAATTAATATTTACATGATTATTATTTCAAATATCATGAAAGCAATTATTATCAAATTACCAATTATTATGTTATTTATAGTCTTAAATAAATAACACTGACTGATGTATGAATTAAAACAATTACTACAGTTTATTCAAAGTTGTTTTAGTATCATCATTTTTTTAATATATATATACATAGATATATATATATAATTAAATATTAAAATAATAATATTGTTCGCATTTCAATTAAACTATAAAACTCATTGTGTTACTATAATTCTCTAGATTTTGAAATAAAAGAATATCATATTCACAAATCTTAAAAAGAAATACAAAATTCCTATTGAATTATAAAAAAAAAACACACACTGAAAAAAGTAAAAAGGAAATTAAAAGAAAACAGCCAATTATTAATTTCTGTGCTTTGTTCTCTGATATAAAATATGTTGTTTAATCAAAAATCATATAAATACTTTTTACTAACAAGTAAAACACAATTTACTCTTTAATTAATATTTTTTTAAAAAAATAATGATCCTAGACATGTAAATATGATATGGAAAACATTTAGAATATTTGAATAAAAATAGTAATTAAATTGAAAAACATGAAAGGCTAGAATTGTTAATTTATTAACTCTTTTCTACGTATTAAAACTTTAAAATATTTATAGTTTTATAAGATGTATAAATGAATGAAAATTAATTAAAAATAATCCATTTTAAACAATTATTCAATATTTATTTTAAAACACTAAGAAAATCTTCAATAATTTAATATATGATACAAATTAAAATCATTTTGAATTTGTTTTAATCTACGTATAAATATCTTATGAAAACCAGACAATACTTTTAATGTAACATTTAATAATATTTAATTATTGAAAGTGTCAAAATAGAATATAATAATTAAATATATAAATTTTCAGTATTAATAATAAAATCTAAATACAATCAGTCGTATATATATATATATATATATATATATATATATATATATAAAGCGAGAGAGACAAAAATAGATAAATTTTCACACAATTATTTTTAAACAAACTGAAAAGTTCCAATGATATAATTAAGCAGTAGAAACAGCAGAAAATTGTTAACTTATTTATTATTCATGTAGAAATATTTAAAAATTTAATAAAACCCCTATGAGACATTATTTTTTCTATTTAAGCTGATTTATTGTACTATTTTCTTAAATAGTGTTTTATAAAATTAAATTTGTACAAACATACATAGAATAATTATGTGTTTAACAACGTATGGTCTTTTAATTGTCCTTTTCAATGTTAATTAATTGATTCAAAATACTGAATTATACAGAATAACACAATCGCCGATTTCTTACATAAGAACTAATTGGCACAATTACAGATATTCTAGAGACCCCCTCGTCGATATTCAGTAGAAATGACTCTTGGAGTTGACATGAAATGGAATTTACTAATTAGTTCATTTCTGGATAAAATTAGAAATTTCTTTTGATAAAGATATATTTTAAAAAATTAAAGATGAAAAATCGACATACATAACTAAAGGAATTTATTTTTGGATTATTATATACTTCTCGTTTTATTAATTCGATTTAAATTTTATAAAGAATATTTTTGTTGATACATTTTTTTTTAAAAAATCTCTTAAATATTTTTTATAATCCACTATCATATAATGATAAATATATTTTTTACATATTTTTCTATCCTAATCTTATTTTATTCCAAAAAGTTAAATCTATTCAATATCGAATAAAAAAATATTCATACTATAACTATAAAGAAATATGTTATCATTATTGTATACAGTAAATGCTCGTATAACGCGGTACTCTCATAACGCGGTTTCCCTTACAATGCGGAGCCTTCCTATAATGCAGTGCTCTTATAACACGATTCTATATAACACAAATTAATTAGCTTAAGCAGTCTTCCTATAGCATAAATTTTTCTATTACATTTTCACGATTGAAATTAGTGGGGAATTCTGCTGTTTTTTTCATGAACGTACATCGCCATTTTTCAATTTTAGAGAATTTTCCTGTAAATATACAGAAAAGATGCAGCATTGTTATTTTTTAACAAAACTAATAACATGGAGTCCTGAGAATGCAGTTTTCAATAACGCAGAATGAATCAATCTAATTTATATGTACTCACTTCTTAGTTTCACTTAACGCGGTACGAATCAATCGCTTTATAGGAGAGTTGACTGTATTTTATAAGTTAATTAATGTTTTTTTAGAAATTACTTTTATAATTTGCTGACATAAAATATTTATTTAAAAAACATTTGATCTGAGGCATATAAAACCGTATACGTGACATGGATATTAAGCAATCAAAATAAATATCAATTACATGTAAATGATCAGAATTGAACAGAAACATAAACAAAATCGACATAGATGTGTATTGTAGGAAAACTTATAGTTCAGTGTTCATTTGTAATTAAATTATAGAACATTGTCAGTTTTTATACACATATTACTTGTTTTACAATTTTATTTTTCTGTGATTAATATATATATAACTGATGTTTCCTTGATATTTATTATTACTTGTGTTTTTATATTAATTTAATATTTGACACGGACATGTTTAAATTTAAAAATTGTTTAAAATGAACATATATTACTAGATACAAATTTCGACCGTCGTTAAAATGTTTGTATCGACAATATCGACAGACGAAACAGCCTGTAATCAACAGAAACAGCGACAACAACAGCAAATAATAAACCTGTGGACTGTTTCTTATATTAGACCATATTTCATCCGCGTGAAATATATACTTAATTATTTCGGTGCAGCGGTATGGCAGAAAGACACCTGCCTCTCATTATTCTAATGGGCCTGCCTTTCAAATCACTAATCACAGTGATACGCCGACGAGGCTCGTTATTAATTAGACCCGCGCGGGACGTGGAGCGGTGGAACGAGTAAAGCGTACAGCCGCTCTACGACGACGCCCAACGACGCCGTCGATGGTGTGGACCAGCGCGTGGATTTCGGAAACGATCGTAATTGTGCCAATTAGTTCTTATACCAGGAACCGGCTATTCGGTTCTACTTAATTTTACATTTTGAATGCATTATATTAAAAAGGAAATGATACGTGATAAAAATTAAACACTCTCCATTATTGTACTCGCTGTGTGAATTTTATGATTTGGTGGATTGTTCGGGGTGTGTGACGTGAAATTTTAATTACTATTTCAGTATTAAACCGGTCGTTGTTATTTACTCAATTCTGAATATTTTTTTCATAACCATGACACTATTGTTCAAAACGATTCTATATTTCACAACGATCGGTTATTTAACTCATAAATTTTCAAAAAGCAATAATCCGTTTCTATCAAATAGCCACATATTTTGTTTAACTGAAACTATTTTCAAATACACGGTAGTTTAATATAGTTTTATAACATTATTTAATTGATAAACATTTATATTTAAAAAATAATTAAGAATGACAAATTGACAATTTTGAAATTTTACCTAATAACTCAAAACCAGTCCGTTCAAACACAAACATTATCTCTGACAATGTTATACCTATTCAACAAAGCTCATTTACTCTACAAAACGGTTTCCCAATCACCTTCCAATTAAGACCTTTTGAATAATTGTAATTTAAATTTTGAAAGTTGTCAAATCTACAGAATAACACGAAGAAACATGATACTTTATTGTAGAAGGTTTATTAAAGGGTCCTTAACGAGATGATATTTGATCACGTGTAAACAGTGCTGTTGGCACAGCTCATGAATTCCAAATTCACGGATTCAATTTTAACCTAGTTAGTGGTGTAGTATTCGTTCACATTGTTTCCTAGGCCTGATTCGTTCTTCTCTAATAGCTTACACATAGATAGTTTAGAAGGCATTAAAATGTAACATACGAAATCGAAGATTTTTTATAAACACCATAAAAACAATGTATGTTTTGATTTGTTTTTATGTTATTTATTGAAAAAAATATCTGATACATTATAATTTCAAATTAATTAAATTATACTTCAATGTTTTTTTTTATGAAAAGACGAGAATTTTATCAAAACTGCCTTATACTAATTTACATCTGAGGCAGGTACATAATTATAAAAGAATATATTAAAATAAGTTATTTTCAAGAATGGGACACTGCTCTTTAATTATTTTAATGAAAATACAAAGCAAATATTGTACAAGAAGTTTTTCTAATGACTTTTTAAATCCGAAAAATTTGATCACTTCTAGTTAATTTTCATTTTATTGTATCATTATTTTTATTGGCTCCTCTCAACGTACGAGAGATTGGAAATTTAAACAAATACTGATTTTCAAAATATTGTTAAACCGTATTTCAAAATACAATTTAGTGGAGTCTATCTTATACTCCGATTGGAAGAGACTAGCTTATTTTTTTGTCAAAAAATAAACATTTGATTCGAGAACTTATAGTAAGGAAGCATCGATTTGTCATTTGAAAGACTTGATTAAAATTCTATTTAATCTCTAATTTCTCATTAAATCCATATTTACAAACATCATAAAATATAGTAATCATAAAAAAAGTAACTATTAAAATTAAATCCAAATAATTTAGTATATATATATACAAATAAAGCTAGAACAGTGATCTTCAAACTTTGTTAAAATTATAATTTTTTTGTGGAACCCTTACCATCCCCAGATAACTCAAGATGCGTACCTCACAAGTTTTGAAAATCATCCATCTTACATGACCAAATTTTATTATTTACATCTGATTGATCGGGGTCGTAATATGTACTCATAAATATAATTTTACTACATAATAACAAGTATTTATAGAAATAAAAAAAATTATTATAAATTAACTATTTTGAATTCTTAGCTTTTCGGATTTTTTTTCGAAAATCATTTAGAATTTTGACTTTAACAAGTGAAATCCCTGAAGAGACTGAACCGGGTTCTGCAGAACAAAGTTTGAAGAACACTGAGCTTGAATATTATATAAATTCTATCTGTAAACATTAAGTATTTAAAAGTATACCTCTAAACATTTCATATAAAAATGAATAAATTCATATTTTTGTAATAAAAAAATATTTTAAAATGTGGAAAATGGAATTTATACAAAACTTTTGGATCGATTGAATTGTTTTCTGCTTTACATTTTAAAAAATAAATTATTTTCTAATCAATAATCTTAAATGAAAAGTATATAAAATTAAATAAATAAACAGATTTAATTTTCTTCTGAATCACTTATTTGAAAAGATGATTCAGATGAAATTAATTTAAACTAAATATCTAACATAAAATATAATTTAAAGGGTTTTTTTTATTATTATACAGAATATTTTATTTCGCATAAATAATTTTTACAAATCAAAAATGATATTATATCTGACTCAATGATTTTACACTTTTATCAAAATACCACTAAAATAAACTATATTTTTATAAAAAGAAATAAAACGATAGTCTAACAAAGTACTATTCAGATTCATTTTAAAATAATATTATATATATATATATATATATATATATATATATATATATATATATATATATATATATATATATGCCTCTATTACACATAAACTTAACAAATTTATGAATGAAATGTTTACTTTCATTGCATGCGTAAGTAAATAATTCTAATATATTTTTTTAATTTATTTTTATAAGTGTTGTAAGTTGTTAAGCGATAAATACGATTTCCTCTATTTTATTGTATTTTCTCATTGTAAAAAGAGGATATTCGTAAAAATATGATAAAAGTGAATGTACACTATATAAATTGACCGGTTTGTTCGCTGTTCAGGACTGGATTTAATATAAAGAAAGTCGCTTGACTTATGATATATGTGACTTGTCAAATGAAAAAGTGTACATATATGCTGATACATTAGAGTTAATACTGGAAAAAATACGAACGCTAATTAATATTACTTTTTTATTACAGAACATCAAACATATATGAACCTCGTATATAATATCTCGTTTCAAATATAATTCGTGTATAATTAACTTAATATGCACTACTTGTTCGTGCATATAATTGTTGTATTTTATATGCTAAGAGAACGGATTATATAATAGTTGTTTAACATGTTATTCTCGTAAAAATCATTTATGCTCTTGGCAGGACATTTGTGCGGTCATGTATTTGATTTTTATACTGTTTTCTTTCGAACACCTACCGAGTCCCTTTTTTTAAATCTGATAAATGCGTTCTTTATGTTTATTTGAATTTAAATACCTAACATACAAAATATTTAATTGCCACAGTATGTTAATTATGTCCTTTCAATTTTTCCCTGTTTCGACGACATAAACGTTTTTATGTAATTTTGGTTAATTTAAATACATTTAATGGTTCACATGCTTTTAAAAAGAGTTTTATTTAATAGAAAAAGGAAATGTGTAAAGTTAAATGATGGATGTATATAACATTAACGACTGTTACAAATGTATATAAAATTCTTATAAAAAGACCTTTCTATTGTTACACTTTTTTATTTATTTACACTCACAATAGTTATGTTAGTTTTATTTTTGAGTTTTACTATAAAAATATGAACTATAACTTATTATTATTCATGAAAAATATCATTTATATATATATATATATATATATATATATATACATACATATGCGTGTTTAACAGCAACATTAAAACTTCAGAAGGTAATATTATAAGCTGCTTACTTAATAAATAAAAATAAGTAGTGTATAAAAAAACTGAGCTTATAAAATCACACTGTTCAAAAATTACTACACATATAAATATATGTAGGCACCGAAATTAAAGTTCTTTCGTTTATCAAAAAAAAAACGTTCTGAGCATTATTTAATAAAACAACGTATTCAATTGGTAAGAAAGTAATTGCGATTTTTGTTTTTTGAATTCTAACCTTACTTTTTTTCAATAAAAGTCTCATCTCATTTTGTTCATGTTCATATCATTTTAATGTGCATTTTGGTGACACCGACATTGATTTTATTGTTAATTTTGCTTCAAATTTGAGGTATTTAATTAAAAATTGAAAACAAGCAAAAAAGAGCAATTTTTTGTATGAGTTCAAAACTGGTGGTAAAATAGCACAAACTGCTCGTGAACTAAACGATGCTTTTGGTGTAAGTAGTGTTAACGAACGAACAGTGCAATGATAGTTACACAAATTTCGTACTGGGGATGCGAGACCCTTGATGTTGAAGAAGGTCGCAGGTATTTTTCAGTTCATAACGACCAACTAAAGACGTTAGTTGAATCAGAACCACGCACAACAATTCGAAAGCTTATACAAAAAATAACCATCCAATAGTTCTGGATCAATTAAAACCACTTATATTAAAAAATTAATATGAATTTGAAGGTCATAAAACGCAATTATTTTTCTACCAATCTAATAATACATGTAATGAAATATTTCATTGCATTTGTACACGAAATAGGAATATATTTTTATTTATCGCAAAGACGGTAAAATATCTTTGTATTATGAAATGTTTGTTACTAGTTGTATATGGAGTTGATCATTAAAAGCAATAAATAAAGAATGATTGAAGAATATTTTTCCTAAATTATATTTTCGGACAATTATATCGGATATTATTAAACATTTATAAGTCTGAATATATGGTTAGGTAATTAATTTGATTGAAGAATGTCTGATATATAATCATTTAATATTCACCGTTTGAGAAATACTAAAATGAAAATTAAATTCTTTTATAACACATAATTCAAATTGTTTTGTTTGTCGTTTTAACAGAAAAAAACGCAATGGTTCCAAATACGAATTTCGATTGAAAAAAAAACGTGTAGAAGAAATATATTAAAGTTTCAATCATCAAATAATTTTTGTTAGCACATAAGCAGTAGTTTCATTCGTACGTCCATGCAATATACTTCTTCCAGTTTCACGGTAACGGATATTGAACGCATAATTTAAAAGATTTCAAAAAGTTCGATACCTGTTTCTGACAACGCTTTCATAAGTTCAGAGCGATTGGCATTCTAAAACTCTAGAAGTGTACGCAAGAGTATAGGAAAAGAAGTGTGCTTCTTCTACAGCATCTTCGTCTTCGTCGTCGTCTTACTGCTAAACTTTTTCAACACATCGGCATTATTATTAAAAAGTTGTGTGTAAAGTATAGCGAATTATTCCGACTGGATTATTCAATGAACAAAGTACAGAATATGAAATATGTACACTTTACGTATTATTGAGACTTTTTTATTTTTTTTCCTTTCTGTCGTACTTATTATTCTACGCTATGATATCGGCTATAATTTAACGAATGAATGAAATAAACGATAAGTTGAATATTCGGAAAGCGATAAAGATTATAGGAATAATGATTTATGCAGAGGTTTATCTTTTTCTTTTTCTGTTACCTTTAATGTATAATATCATTTAAAAGTCAGAAGATTGAATGTCGTACTGAAAATCTTAAAAAAAAAAAACAAACGTTCACTTATATTAAATCAATATATTTTCATCAGTTTAATGTGTTCTTCATACGTTTATATTTATAGTGAAAATTAATTTATTTTAACACTTTCACGGCGGGTGTTACGGATACGGGACTTTATCCTTGGGTACTTTTTACAGTCGCTTAGGCGACAGTAACCGATCTAAAACGCATTTATGATAACTGATTTACTCACTTTTTTGATTTTTCGAAAAATTACATAGTTGAAACGGTATTGATCCGCACGACCTACATCTTTCATCTATTTATTATATTCTACTACACATTTCGGGTTGTTTTGCTCCTTTTGGAATCTATAACATCAATTGAACTTGCATCTATTTGTTAAGACCCGAATAACAGTATTGTACAAAATGTACAAATGTTAAAAGTTATACTGTTAGGTTACTTAGCCGTTCCTTACCAGACGTGGTAGGAAAATGTTTTTACACGGATCATTTTTTAAACGATTAGACGAAATAGTATAACAGTAAAACAATTTGAACGTCCAACTGTAAAAAATTACTTTAAAAATAAATTTAAGCAACGGTTACTATATCTAAGACACGTCTAATACCTCTTAAAAATAGTTGACAACCAAAGTCACTTATACCTGACCCCCTCCGTGAAAGTGTTGAAAGCCATCCATATCAAATTTTGGTTTGTAAATGGTGTCTGAGATTGTTTACGAAATATTTTGTTCGAAATGTATTTTTCAATTCTTGTTCATGTATATAAATATATAAGTGTGCACTATATTTATTTATTTATCTAACTGTTTAAAAAACACTTGCTTTAAAAATAATACAAAACGCAAATAACCGACCGCCACCGTTTGCTTTATAACATGAAATAAACCGAAACAAAAACAAACACACATACACGTGTGGCGATTGAACAAGAACTTTTTTTTAACCTAAAACCGAAAATAAATGTCACAAAATAACGTCGAATGTAATTAAAATTTCATTTAGTTCGCCATGACGACCAATGAATTGTAAAACAATAATGCATCAACATTTTATCTGTTTAGCTACAATATTTTGAAACAATTCAAAATATTTGTTCACGCTTTGCCTGCTATTTGCGTTAATTATAAGCACAGCTGTATAGTTTATCGATGTGAAAATAATTTTCACCCATGCACACCTCTAACATTACGAAAGGTAATATATAATTACAGTATGGTGAGCTTCTAAATAGCGTGCTGTAATTAAAAGCGTTCCTTTTGTAAAATAAATCACTTTTTTTTAAAGCGTCCTGCATATGTGGATATTAGTACGTTCGTTTTTACACGCTCGCATACAATATTTGTTAATCGTCTATCATAATTAGCGTCGACATATTGAGAATAATCGATATATTCTTATAAACATACACACACTGACACACACACACACATATATATATATATATATATATATATATATATATATATATATATATATATATATATACATATATATATATAACATTTAATTATTTTTTCATTTTCTATACAAACATTTTTTATTAACTGAATTAATGATTTAAATGAATTTAAAATTGTTTCAATTTAAAAACAGGAATCTTTTTTACTTAACAGATTTCACTTCATACTGTTCAGTACTCTGATACTCTCTTTTAAATAGTTAACAGATTTAAATACCAAACAGTACATTCCTTCCACTTATTTACAATAAAATTCATAAACATACTACTTAAAAAATCTTTAGAAATTCCATCAACAATATGTTATTTACAAGTTCTGTTCCTTTTAATTACATATTTAATTTTAAAAGCATTATTGTGTACATAAATATTGATTAAAACGATTCTGTGGAAAAATTATCAACGTTTAAGTTTTTAATTACAGAAAAATTATGAAATAATAACTAGTTGTTTGATAGAATATTTAAACAATAATTACAAAAAAAAGATTACATCGTCAATGTTCATTTTTTTACAAATCATAAATTAAATTCGCAAGTCAATAGTTTTTTGAATATTTATACTAAAGACATACCTTCTCAATTTAAACACTAGTTTATAATTCATTACTTTTAGTATTATACTTATTTATTGACCTTAATGCATATTTTATAGTAAAATCATATTTTGAACATTTGTATAGTTTATAATTTTTATCTAGTAGCTTCCTATATATATATATATATATATATATATATATATATATATATATTTATAGTTAGCTACAAAATATGATAGAAGAATTAAATGATACCAGTCAAAAAAATGTCTTAAACATGAACCACACCTAAACAAAACTGTTATTTAATGCGTTTGTCTGCCCGAAGAAAATTGAAATAAAAGAAACAGAAATAGAACAAGTTTCGAAGCGTGTCTATCTAGGCCAGCTTATCAGCAATGATAGATCATTCATTGAAGAAGTGAACAACAGAATAAAAATGGGATGGAGCTCGTTTGGACGAAACGCCTCGATATTTAAATCGACAATCCCACTTTATTTGAAGAAAAAAGTATTTGATCAATGTATACTACTAGTCGTCACCTACGGTAGAGAAAACTTGGGGACTTAACACCTAAATCGTTCAAAGACTCCAAACAACAGAGAAGAGTAGGGAAAGATACATGCTAGGAATAACAAGAAGTGGCAGGAAAAGAATAGAATTGATACGAAAACATATTGGAATCACAGATTCAAAAAGAAGAGTAAAGAGTCTGAAGAGTGAAGAGTAAAGAGTCTGAAATGGAAATGGACGGGGCATGTTGCAAGAAGAGAATACAACCGATGGAGAACGAAAATTATTAACTGCGAGCCAATGAATATAAAAAGATCAATAAAGAGATCAATGAACAGGTGCGATAAGGAAATTAAAATTTTTATAGCAAATAAGTGGAAAAGAGAGACATTCAATCGTACAAAATGGAAAATCATGGAAGAGGTCTTTATCCATCAGTGGATTCACAGAGACTGCTACTACTACTGTTGCTGCTGCTGATTATGATATATAGTTAACAAATTTACATAAATATAATAAATACTGAACAAATAATTATAAATAAACCGAATTGTAAATAAACCTACATAAAATATTTTAACGTTTCAATAATACTATAAACCTATGACCCTATTTATATATTTAACATAAACGTTCTCAAATGAAGGGAATTAAAATAAAAATACAATAAGCAATACATATATATATATATATATATATATATATATATATATATATATATATATGTATATATATATGTATATATATATATATACATTCACATGTATATATGTATAGCTTTCAACATTTTCCAGTTTCGCGGTGGTCACAGATGGTCGCGAAAAAGCAACACCGTACTGCCAACCGTTGACATATGAATTATAACTCAATTTGAAATTAATCAATGTTTATCCAATAACGTCTATGCACACTGAATTTTAATTTGTTCAATCAGAACATCGAATAAATTGTATTTTATGTGTAAAATCGAATACATCTAATAAAACCAAATTGATCAGTGAATTTAATATTTAATTTATAATTGAATTCGCACTTATTATTTATATTATTACAATACCTCAACTATATATATATATATATATATATATATGACATTTGTTAAATATATATTGAAACATTATAAAAACTTTAAATTAATACACATTAAAATGATTTTTTCCAAAGGTCGATAATTATTTTTCTATATATAAAAATAATTACGTTGTAAAATTTCCTTAAAACATTTTTTTTTTATTTTTCAGTTCAGCTCCTCCCGCTAACACACTACAAGTAGCAAATTAACCCTTTTAATTCTCTATCATCAACTGAATGAAAAGGGTTAAAACGGTTAAATCATTGGTTAATGGATATCGCATGGTCTCTGATTGATTGACATCAGTCACATGTATGTAGAGCTCTCTCACGGTGTAAATCAAAAGAGATGTATACGATTTCAATGTAAAACTGATAACATTTCTTCAAAATATTGTATTCAGTGAAGCTTTAAAGTAAAAAAAATTGTTATACACTTTAACATTGTATTTTATTGTTAATTTTTATAAATTTTTCCAATAAATAAGTACGACTTACATTTTCCACATATTATTTGTGAGTATAATTTGTTAATTTCTGTTATTTGTTAGGTAAGAGTAAAAGTCAATGAGTGGGTGTAAAACACCCTCCCAGGGTCGATGCATATAGCAAATAGGGGGAAAATCCCGCTGGTATATATAAAGAAAAGTAAAATCAAGAAAAAAAAATCGGACTCCTTAATTCCAGTAACATTTACTGATATAAGAAAACTGTATTCTATAGAAATGTTTAGAACATTTCAAAATAAACGCAACTAGGCGAAAATTATATTTAATACTCGATATCGAATTCAATAATCATTGATTATTTTCTCGTAATGCCTATACATTGAGTAATTATACTATTAGGCGCTAATATTCCTTGCAAGTTACTCGCATCTGAACTGCGAATAATCAATCACTCAATCAATCAATTAGTTACACTTGCCACCGGTTACTACATCCGCTGTCAATTCCTTCTTGCAGGAACAAATTACACGCTCTCGTAAACCTTCTTCAATCACTTTTAATTATATATATATATATATATATATATATATATATATATATATATATATATATATATATATATATACATATATACATATATATATATATATATATATATATATAAATGCGTATGTATATGTGTGTGTGAATATTTTTTTAATATCAACAGATGTTGACAACAATTTCAAAATAAACGACAGAAGAAAATTTTACACTCAAGTTGTTCAAACATAAATTATACTAAAATATAAGCTCATATTTATATACACACACACACACACATATATATATATATATATATATATATATATATATATATATACATATATATGTATATGAACATCAAATGAAAGAAGAATTGTTATTTTTGAATATAAATTCATTGAACCTGAAAAATATTAAGTGAAGCATAATTTTCTGTCGAATTCTAAAACGAAATATTTCTTTCCTCTATGTTAAAAACAATGATTATAACTTGTACTAAGTAATAGATTTCATTTAAGTTGCATCCATTCTTTTTAGAACATTCGTTACATAATCGTTTACTATGAATACCAATAGTATTGACCGTTAGTGATAATTTTTAACACAATTTTATTTTATATCTTGCATGCAATTGACATATTATACTTTTCATATAAAATTTATTTTTTATGAAAAATACTCTCTATATGTACGTAATTGTAGGAAAAATCGTTTTTATGATCGTATCATATTACTTCACATAACGCTATCGGCAGTCCATTCATTCAATATAAATGAACTCAAATAATAACATCAGTCAATAGTTATTTATAAAACAATACAGTAATTTCATAGGAAAGTTTATTTGAAAATAATTATGTTAAATCACGATAATATATTCGATATTTCCAATCAGTTTAACATATTTTGATTGATTGATGATTCTCTGATAAATGATATATCAATGATAATAAACTAAAATATGTTTGTTCTCCACATAGGTTTAATAATCCTATTAACGGTATGCAAAGTGCCTAAAACATGTTCAACATGAGCTTTGTACACGCAATAAATTATCAACAAAAAGTTTAATGTTGGAAACTAAATTGTAAATTGTTCAGATAAATACGGAATGTACATGTCAGGTAGGTATTTGCTACTTATTAGATGTTACTAGTATTACTGTTAGAGAAAATGTTTAAAATTCTGAAAAAAAATAATACATTTCAACAACAAATATATTTTTCATATAACTAGAATAGACAATGATCAGTTTAAAATATTATTTACTTCGCTTATATAAGCAAACGAGCACCGGTGATTAGTTTAGAATATAAAAAAGACATTGTTTATTAATATTAAATATAATTCAAGACGGTCACATTTTCTATTTTTGAGTGTAAAGCTCAATAAAAAGATATGATAAATATATATATATATATTACTAATTCGTAAAAAATAAAAGTATTGAATCATTCAAATTAAAAAAGTACTAATTGGTAGAAAGCTGCAGATATATAAAAGAATAAACCTATCTAATGCTTATAAAAATCAAAATGTTTTAAAAAAGGTATGTTAATAAGTAACAACTTAGACTAAAAAATATCAATATATATATATATATATATATATATATATATATATATATATATTCTGCTTATCATTCAAATAATTCAAATATTTTTTATATAGTATAAAAAATATTTTATATTATATCTTGTTTTTATATATAAAAATTTATTTTTTATCAACTACAACCATGCACCCTTATAAAACTCGATAACCCTTGTTTAGAAACCCTCTGATTTAAATAATAGCTCGTATATATTATTTTAAATTGAAAGAAAAACAAAGACAAGTATAACAATTTATCATGGGTACATTTTAATATTTTTATATTGAAAAATGCATACAGACATAGTGTCAGCCAAAAACTCCAGACTTGAAAAAATATTTTAATATTTTTTCAATATACTCGCCCTTTATTTCAAAGCAACACTTCTATACCATTATAAAAATACTCACGAGGTTTGTTTTTAAAATAATCAAAAACCGTTCTGAATTCTATCCTCCTGCTATCTGTTATCAAATTTGAAAAGAAAAAGTAATTGCTTGTGGCTAAATTTGAACAGTAAATTAATTATTCGGTCTAATAATAATAAACCGCATTAACAATAATATTGAATAACATATTATTAACAATAATATTGAATGATAGTTATATTTATTCGCTTATTTGTTTATGTATTAAAATCACATTATTAAGATGGTAATTCTAGTTTTCAAAATTAATTCATTAAAAGGTATGGAAAAACCCTTCATTTTTCAAAAGGGCCAGACTTATTCAGTTATACCTATTATTCAGTATCAAATCCAAAGACATTTCAATTGATTGTATTATAAACGAATGGCTTGGAACCGTTAGTATTAAACTGAATATTACCTGGAATTACAATTAGCATATCTTCCGAAATCATAAATAAACTGGCCACGGTATACGATACAAAAGTCATGAAGTCAGAAGTCATGAAGTTACAAGCAAGTCATTAAGTCGCAAGTCGGTCAGCAAGCCAGTATCCAGGTCACAACATTAACTTTAAATTATAATCCTGGTTTTCATTATCGAAATAAAACGTAAAACCCAAAACTGGACTTCTTTTCATTAATTTAAAAAGAAGACGAGTTCTCACTCCTTAGTGCATCACTAAGACAATATAGTATTACTCCCACACGCTTTTATGTTCTTTAAAAACTATTAGAAAGATCCCTTCGCAATCGCACAAAAAACGATCATACCTACATATATTACTTATTTTATAATTTAAATCTTTATACCATTTTATAGAATCTCTCTTGAATGTAGGTTCATAGTATAAAATCATAACTTAATCATCTGTGTTCAGTAATTGAAACACACTTTAACAACAAATCAAAAATTCCTTACATCATTTCACCCTTTAAAATATTTCACTGAGCTTACGATTCCAAGTGCCCATCTTATACTAATATTCAACATTAATAGATGTTAACAAGGAGTATATAAAACATTCGATTTTCAAAGTTCATCATTTTGACAGATAGTTACTTAGTAAAACGTCTTCAATTAAATTAATGTTTTATTGAGTGATAGCTGTAATTTCAAACATAATATCAAACATCCTACACAGAGATCATCTTCTCCATCGAAATACGATCGTGCAGAATATCCATAAAAAGAATTAATTATTTAATTTGGATTTATTCTTCATTTTATAAGAAACTCAATCACTGCTCTACATTCAATAAAAATCTAAATTTTGTAAATTTCTAGATTTTCATTTACTCTGACAACTGTTTCTTTTAAAATGATCTATGACTAATAGCATTAAAATACAGTTATATAAATTAGATGAATGTTTAATTCATTTCATTATACATACCCACACATATATATATATATATAACTGATAATAATTCTAAAAATTTAAAACTGCAAGCATACCATTTGGACTGCACTACATAGATTGTAGATAGCTCTTTTTCATCGGTTTTGCTCGTTTTACATTTAAACTTCAGAGTGAAAAAGTCTAAAGACGTGACAGTCGTATACGAAAGGCTTTAACGCACGCACTACACGCGCTTTGTCGTCCGTCAATGATCAAGTCACACACAACGACACGCGTTGCATACCCCATGCGTCAACAAACAGCTCTACACACACATAAGACCCGGAACCATATACGTACACAAACGTATTCGCACACTTCTGCACACAACACGCAGACCTAAGTCAATCGAGCTTACTATTGTCGAGCTTCTGATACACACATGGCTGATCACAGAACCCATGTTGCCAGACCTACTAGAATGTAATATTACATTCAGTGGATTTTCATTGTCGTATAAAATAATTTATTGAGTTCAAAATGTAATTCTAAATGTATGATATATTTCATACAAGTTATAAATTTTATCGTAGCATTTATGTAGGTGATTAAAATCATATTTGTAGCTAGACGATTTACAGTCGTGGAAATATGATAACAATGTATGTTTGTAAAATGACATTGAAAAGCTTGATCCGTACGAAGCTCGACAACAGCTCCTCTTAATCAGTTATACGCCTTTTTTCCTTTTTTTCTGTCCCCATTTCATTATACCAAAAATCGCATAGACTGCAACAGCAACTGTCAATAGATTGGTGCAAAAATAATTACGGTTTTTTTACATATCGAGTATAAAGATGGAAAAGTATATATCAGTTAAAAATTATATTTATTAATCAGAATAAAGACCGTTGCCTTGCACACATTTCTCCCAACGGGAAACAAGTTTGTTTATTCCTACAAGATAGAATCCTGTAATTAACGAATTCATCGAAAGCGCTTTCAGCTGATGCTTGATCTTTGAAAATCTTCTCTCGTAGGAAATTACTCAAATGTTTAAAAAATGATCATCTGTCGGAGACAGGTCCGGAGAATAAAGTGAGTAAGGTAAGGTTTCATAACCCAATTCATTTATTTTTTTTAGTCATTTGTGGGAAGTGTGGTCGTATTTCTTACAATTTAAGATCTCAATGCAATTAATTAATTGGAACTTGATAAGGGTAACTAGAAAAATCGGCACGAAACTTAAAACGATAAAAACCACAATTATTTTTGCACCAACCTGTTCTATTAATAGGTTATATTTTTCTTCTATCATAAATTTACATCTATCAAATAAATTAAAAAAATATATATTAATTCATGATGAAATAACCGATTCAATAAAATTTTAATCCTTGTATAATATTTTCAATGTTTATTTTAGAACAGTTTTCTATTTTATCTAAGAATAATAATTAGAATAACAAATTTTTAATATAAAAAGAATTATAATCATTCATGATATTATACAAATATCCTATATATATATATATATATATATATATATATATATATATATATATATATTTATATTGATCATAGAAACAAAAAAAATCCAAATTTATACTCAGACTTTACAATGAATATAAAACATTTTCCTTAAATATAAGTTAATTATTCACTCATTAGAAAATCAAATAAAATTCTAAATAAAATTCTTTTTAACATATTATTTACTTGATAAAAAATATAAGAAATTAACCTTAAGCTAATAATTAATTTATAAATATGTGTAAAACATGTGTTTATAAAAAAATAGTTAAGAATCAATGCGCGATTTGATTTTTTAAAAGTCTCTTTATTAGATTATAAAGAGAAAAATGAAAGTTTACTCAAAACATAACTTTTGTTTAAAATCATTTTATAATTATAAAAAAAAAACGAAAGAAACGAATTTAATTTTAAGGGTTATAGCAATACGCGGTATACAAAGGAAGTTCAAGTATGAACTGAATTTTCTTTTAAAAAAATTCAAAGAAGCTTTAAGAGGAAAAAAATTAAAAGCTGCCAACAACGTTAAGCTTTTTGTTCGATGGAAATTGGTCGAGCATTTACAAACCTTTCAAAGGTGTATCGTGAAATTACCTGAGCAATGACGATAATGTAAACAGTTATACACATAGAATATTCCGAAAAGTGTATATTATTTTTAAAAACACAAATTTTAATTAATATTTTTTAAAGGAGATTCATTTACATTAAAAGTGGGTGCATTTTTTAATTTTTTTTAGAGTAACTTCAATGTTGGATTTTCTTATGAGAATATTAAAGATTATCTTTTTAAGTAATAAACTTTACTAAAATTGTATAATATTAGGTTGGTAGGAAAATAATTACGGTTGTTGTTTTTTGAATTCTAACCTTAATTTTTTCAATGAAAGTTTTATTTCATCATGTTTATGTTAATATCATTTTTAGTCTATACTTTGGAAAAATCGACTTATTAAAAAATCGTTTTATTAAATATTAATTTTTATTCAAATTAGGCTTTTGAATTAAAGATGGAAAGAAGCAAACAAGAGCAAATTCTTGTATGAATTCGAAACGAGTTTTAAAGTAGTAGAAACTGCTCGTAAACTAAATGATGCTTCTGGGGTGAGTACTTTTAAACAACGTGCGGTGCAATAGTGATTCCAAAAATGTTATGTTGAGGATGAGAGCCTTGAAGATGAAGAAGGTCACTGGTATTCTTCAGTTCATAACGACCAACTGAAGGCGTTAGATGAATCAGAACCACGCACAACAATTCGAAAGTTTTCACAAAAGTAAAGCATTACTCATCCAACAGTTCTGGATCTCTTAAATTAAAAAATGTATATGAATTTGAAGGTCATAAACCGCAAGTATTTTTCTATCAACTTAATAAAACTGCAAGTAGATAATTAAAAAATATCTGCACAATTATTGATAATGAAAGCTATTTTTATCTCAGTACTGGATTTAAAAACTATTTAGTTATATTAATTAACAAAAATAATTTATATTTTTTTATCTATTTTAAAAGAATGACAATATAAACTCGTTTACTACTTCAAGTTATTATTTTCATAACAAGAAAGAACTTATGTGAGTGAATTCGATTGCATGACACACTTTTCAACAATATATATATATATAATATGTTATTTAAAAAACTCATAACAGAAAAAACTTTTCAATTATTTCAACGAAAAAATCCAACACTACAAAAGTTCAATTTTATGGATAAAGTTGAGAAGTGAAAAATATTCATTCACAGTAACATCAATTGGTCCATTTTACAATAAAATAAAGTTTTCTATATTACCACATGACTGAAGTATTAGAACCTTTTTTTACTTCAATTAATATTAAAATATTATCAAATTATATTATTCAAATAAACAAATCTACAATATATACCAATGAACAACATCCACTACAAATATTTATATACAAAAGTTAATGAATATTATTTTTTAAACAAAAATCTATCTTTATAATATAATTAAATTTCCATGATATGTTTATAAATAATATCTGTACCATATATATATATATATATATATATATATATATATATATGTATATATACATATATATATATACATATATATAAATATATAAAATCAAAATTATCCACAAAAAATGTTCGATGACGTCAGCTTATTTATCTATGACGTCTAGGTTTCATGGTACCCAAATATGTTAATTTCATATATAAAACAGCAACCTGTCAATCTGTGTTGCGATCTGTCTACCATAATGATTATATAGACATAAAAAATATATTAACTGTTCCATTCGGTTACATGTAGAGGCTTATAATTGACAAGTGGACGAGCGTAGCGAGCGCATGGGTTGATTAACCCAGTAAGCAGGGGGCGAAATCCCCTAGTGTATATATATATATATATATATATATATCACTAAAATAAGTAATATGTTTTTACTTATATTAAGAAAATAGTACATTTCATCATATCGTAACTTATTAAATTATTTATACAAGAATGTAATATAACAAAAAAGAATATGCGCTATTAAAAAATATGAACGAAAATGCATTTTCTCACCATCTGAAATGTCTGACTCACTAGACATTATTTTCATATTGAAAATATTTTAATAGTTCATGTAGAAATACACTTTTTGAATAGAAACACGTTTTATTAAAAATATATTTTTACAACTATATAAATAATATTGTTTATTACTTTTAGATATAAATATAAATAATAATATTAGTTAATAAATCAAATATTTCGATATTAAGAACTAGTTGTTAGCTAATATATTAATTTTCAATATAAACATCTGTTAATATACGAACTTTAGTGAAGGATTTTCTAGTAAAATAAAAAGGAAAAAAACGTTTTAAGTAATACATTTAAAAATGGTCGAGTCAGCTTTTATAAATGTGTGTCAACAACTATGTAATGGATGACTCTCTATCAATGGTCAATGATCGAAAAATAACAAGTGTATCTTACAAGTTTGTGAAAAGTTTGTCGTTAGCTTAGAAAAATCACTCCTGTACGCTCATTGAGAACTCAACTATCCTATTTTGTGCTGCTCTTTAAAAATCTCTAAAATGTAACAATATGATCGCAATCACTTAAGCGTACATTGACTCCGAGATTGAATATTTTTCTTAGTGAAATATTCTATTTGTTATATCGAATAAAATGAATCTGAACCATGATCCCTATCTGAGGTTCTAAAATAACCTATTCAATCCGTGAACATATTCATAATGGTCCATAAGTGAATGCATTTCACGCGTGACTAGGCTATTGATCCAGCAAGGTCCGTTAAGAATATAGTGACTAGAAATTTGCATCTCGGTATTATATTCATTGAAAGAGACAAGATAATATTCAATTTTTATATATGACATGACCTGGATGAATCTTAACGTTGTTAAATAAATAAAAGTAATTATGAAATAAGTGAACAATACAATACAAACTAAACACAGTCTTTATATTATAGCAGCGCTTAATCATATTAATATTCCTTCTGGTTATAAAGATAAAAATCTGTGAAAATTATAGAATCTAATATTTAATGTTTACCAAAGAAATATCAAACAATTTATTATCGTAGATTATAGATAAATCATTTTCTTCATGAAAAAAGTATTTCAACACATCCACACATATATATTTCATCAATATTAATGAACATTTTACAGTATAGAAGATATTTTTTTTAAATATTTTAAATATTTTTTAAACAATCGTCCCAAAAATTCATTACTTACTGTATGTTATTAAAGAGGTTATTATTTCACTATTGACATTTTTATGCTGACTTTTATTTCAATAAGTGTCTGCATATGAGGTGTATATATATATATATATATATATATATATATATATATATGTAAATAAAACGAGTTAGGGAATGAACATAAATTTTACAGCATAAACTAATCAACTGTTGCACACACACATTTTGACATTTTCAAGAATAATGTCCAATTTAGAAAAGTACATTTGCGTCAATCGTATTTCATGCGTAAGTTGGATACATATTGGCGTGTAAAAGGGGCGTTAAAGTAGATTAAGACTTGGTGAAATGAGATTACTTAGACCCATTTCGTTGCGAATTGTACGACAGGATGAAAGAGACAAAAAAATATATAGAAGAAATGTGATATCAGCGTAAGCTTCATGTAAAGTGTGAATCACAAAATGAGTTTTACAAAAGTTTTAAACTTTTAACTCTTGTAAAATGTATGAGTTATATTTTAACTGAAATTGCTTAATATATACATATACATATATATATATATATATATATATGTAGTATTAATCTTTTAAGTTCCGTATCATATAAATTAAGTGTAACAAAAATCTAACCCATTTTATTAATCGCCATTATTTTATATTAATACAAAAACCATTATCGTACAAGCGTATTTCTTTGTATTTTATTTATCGAACTTCTACTGACGAATTGCAAGTTAAATTTCAGTTTATTTCAAAAGAATTTCATTGCAATTAAAAAATCCTTTTAAAACAACATTAATAGATTGTACACAATAAGATTGGAAATAATGAAACTTTGTCTTTCTTGATAATTTATTTACATTTTTAAATATATATATATATATATATATATTATGTTATTAAAATTCATTTAGTAATAAATAAATGTCAGTTTTTGTGACACATTAAATCTTCCACTAATTAATGAAATGGAATGTACGTTAATTGAACATGATGTTATTTACGTGTAAACAATAATTAATGTATATTATACAGCAAAATTCCATTACTACAAACCAAAGATATTGATATCGATTCGTTATAGAGAACTCCGATCCTCGATTACATTAAAGATATTTTTATCGAATCGATTTACTGAACGTACAATTCTTTTCTCAATTATTATTTTTGAAAACACAAAATAGTAATGAATAAATATAAATAATTTTACATTAAAGTTACCACTACATTCGACTGTACACAATTCTTAATGTCGATAAACTATAAATTATGTATATCTGTAAATTGGGAAATTATTTTATGTCTGTGGAAAACATATTTTTTAAAAAATCGAATCTGTAACATATCTGTCACGTTTAATAATTTATGGTAATGTAATGGTTTGTTGAACGTTCAAGCTAAATTTTCACGATAATATTATTTCAATTCCGAGAAATGTAATTACCAAATGTATTACCTGACTTATTTTTGTGAATTATCAAGTATTGATAGAGTAACGATGTTGGTACCGTGTGTTTATTCTGAAATTTATGTATCCTCTTTTCAAGAACATGTCAGTTTAAATTGTTTTGATTTTATCAACAATTTTTTTAAAAAAAAATATTTAAATACATGTAGAATTGTTTCAATTTAAATTCGTTCATTTAAAAAATTGAGGTATAAGTACAATAGCATAAGTGAGAAATAAAAGTACCTGTAAAATTTATCTCGTTTTTTTAAAAAATATAAATTGATTTGTTAGTGAGAACAGTTTCTAGTTATTCTAAAACAGATAAAAGAGTATCTATTCCTCACTTCAAGATATAAAAAAGAATCAATTTAAAAGATTAAATATTATTCTAGTGTTATACTTTCTTATTGAAAACTAGAAAAATATTTGAAGAACGTTAATATAGGTAAATGTTTTCATACAAGACAAATACGATTCCAATACCGGGAAATATTAGGTTGATAGGAAAATTATTAAGAGTTTTTTTTTAATTCTAACCTTATTTTTTTCAGTGAAAGTTGAATTTCAACATGTTCATATTAATATCATTTTAAAGAGTATTTTTCGGTTGTATTTTGGTAACATCGACTTTCGTTTTATTATTAATTTTGCTTCACATTGGACTATTGAATTAAAGATATAAAAGAAACAAATAAGAGAAAATTTTGTATGAGTTGAAAACTGGTTGTAAGGGGGCAGAAACTGCTTTCAAACTAAATAATGTTTTTAGTGGTACTTTTAAAGAACGTGCGATAAAATGTTGGTTCCAAAAATTTCGTACTGAGAACGAGAACCTTGCAGATGAAGAAGGGCGCGGGCGTTCTTGTTCAGTTCATAACGACCAACTGAAGGCGTTAGTTGAACCAGAACCACGCACAACAATTCGAGAGCTTACACAAAATTTAGTATTAGTCGTCCAAAAATTCTGGACTATTTAAAACAGCTAGGAAAATCAAAAAGGCTTAAAATGTATATGAATTTGAAGATCATAAACCGCAATTATTTTTCTACCAACCTAATACATTTGTACAAGTATATAAAAAAATAATCAGATATTATGTACAATTATTTTTCTTTCTTCCTGACTTCATTTTATATTTTATTGAAAATTGTTAATAGAATTTAAAAGTTATATTCAATCAGTGCTGTATTTGTTTACCTATTCAATAGGTTTAATGGGAAATTTAATTATCAGAACAAGTAAAATATAATTCACAAGCAAAAATAATTTATCAAAAAATTCAAACATTTCTAAAAGGATTATCTATTCATATTTACATATTTTAATTGAAAAAAAAATGTGTAAAATATTTTTTAAGTAAGGGATCGAATTAAACATATTTTTTCTTGAAATTGTTTTAATGTGTATGCTATACTATTTCTATAAATTTCATTTGATGAATAATTGATTTTGGTACTCTATGGGTGTCTAATAGTATTATAAAAATGTTTAATTTAAAACATTTTTGTATAATTCTATTAGATACCCACAGAATACGAGATATTCATAATTAGTTGTATATTAAATCTTCAAGAAAATATTAAATGATTTTCTGATATTTAATTAGAAATATAATCGTTGATTATTTACATTTATCTGAACGAATTTGAAAAAATAACAATTCTAATTAAAGTATAATTCAACTCAATTTGCATTTTGAGATTAAAAATCGATATGAACTGATAAAGCATAAAAATTCGAAGTTCTCGCATAAACAGTGCTTAAAAAATTACACCGACCGTCTAAATTGTATATCCGTAATTATTATGCATTCACATACATATGTGAAGGCTTACATGTACTCCAAATTAATATATGTATCGATGAGTGAAAATAAACCAATAAAATAAAATTAAAAATTAATACATGCAAATCAAATCATAAATTTAATATATGTACAAATGAATTTTATCGAATGTTTTTTTTACAATCTCTTCTGCTTATTCGATCACGAAATAAATTCACGTATTGACAAATGTACACGTACATGGCATGCAATTGAATTTTCATATTCGGGAAATAAATAACTGCCGTATAAATATTGCCAAATTGAGCAATCTAATTGAAATGACATCTGATATTTTCATGAATAGACTGAAAAGAAATTTCACAGCAAATCAATTCAGTATTTTTATTCTATCAATCAACATACTCTTTATGTTTTATTCTGCGTTTATGTAAACATGGCGGGCAATATTCAAATCTACTTTTTTCAATTACCATTTTACTGATTTTTTTCTCATATTTCGTGTATACACAAAACGGTGACATGTATAATATGCAAGCACATATATATATATATATATATACATATGAAAATAAATACATATCTGATTGTTCTTATTGAACTCGTTGAAACATGACTATATATATATATATATATATATATATATATATATATATATATATATATATATATACACATATATATTACATATACAACTTACAAATAAATCAAAATAGATATAAAATGGAAATAGGTCAGACATATTTCACAACAAAATATCGTCCATAAAAATCAAAAATGTTCATTGAAATCTAAATATCTATTTAGTTCTAGCACAGTGACTGAATAAATTATTTTAAAATTTTATTTGTTTTTAATTTGACTAAAGAACAGAGTATCCGAACAAAACGTATAATAATAAAGATATAAAGAAATTTAATGAAACAATACGAACACGTTTCAATTTGAAGAAAGGATGATTAGTTACACATTTGATCATTCCTTCGATATGAATCATTCAACTGTATAGCAACATAAAAATCGTACGGAAAATATTAGAACAATGAATTACCATGAAAATGTATACCAAAAATTGTCTTATTTGTCACTGTATTTTAGTAACATCGACTTTGATTTTATTATTAATTTTTCTTCAAAGTGGGGTATTTAATTAAAAATGGAAAAGAAGCAAATAAGAGCAATTTTTATATGAGTTCAAAACTGGTGGTAAAACAGCTCGTAAACTAAACGATGCTTTTGGTGTAAGTGGTGCCAAGAAACGAACAGTGCAATGGTAGTTACAAAAAATTTGTACTGGAGATGAGAGACCCTTGATGTTGAAGAAGGTCGCGGGCATTCTTCAGTTCATAACGACCAACTAAAGACGTTAGTTGAATCAGAACCACGCACAACAATTCGAAAGCTTGGACAAAAATTAGCTCTAACTTGGATAACTCAGCTCTGAGTCAACCAACAGTTCTGGACCACTTAAAACCACATTAATTAATATATATATATATATATATATATATATATATATATATATATATATATGAATTTGAAAGGTATAAACCGTAATTATTTTTCTACCAATCTAACATATTGACTAACATTAGTTATTAATCTATGGCCATCTCTATGTTTTTCAATTCTTTTAGAAAACCGATAATTATTATATATATATTTTAAAAAAATAGTTATATAAGATTTATTATATTATTTACCTTTAGAAATTGAAAAAATAAACATAAATGAATTAAAAGTATAATTTATTTATAATTACGAATACTAATTTCGATGATATTTAAAATAAATAATTCTATATAAATAAATTCTATATAAACCACTTACTTCTATCTCTTGAAAAAGGTTGTATCAGCTCTCTTACACTCTCCACTCGAATACTGCACTATCATATCAGGTACAACTGTAACAAAAAGAAAATATTATTAAAATCTATTCTAATTATTTACAAGATATTTTATGTAATTTACTTTTGCTGAAGAAAAATCGAAATGAAGTACTACAAAAAATTTTAACGCTATTTATTTTTAATAACAGGTTTGATATAAAATTAATAATTATTCTTATGGTTATGAACACTGATAAATATTGAAATGAATTTCATAATTACATCAAACATATCTGCATGATTTTCGTGTTTTTATAAACCTGAAAATATATCATTTCTAATATCATAATATCCCATCGATTTACTTCAAATTGATTTAAATTTAACTATCAGCTAAGCATATCTCTTTAAATGCACAAACTACATAAAAAATCAATCACGTTACTTATGCATACAATCGTAACTACCAATGACAATCTCTTTCAAATAGCACACATTTTTGACATTCATACCGCCCCTCGAAATGTCGATTACTAGGGTTGCACTTTATCATTTGCATTTTTGTTTTTCATGAATCCGATGTCTTTCTAAAAATATGTTTAATTACAAATAATTTCACATACTGAACAATTTATCTCAATTATAGACTCATTTATATAAAACATAGTATGAAAATAAAAATTAACTAATTCCAATTATCGATTATACTATAATTTTAAATATAGAAAAAAAAATACTTCCTTCTAATAATTATAACAAGAAAGAAAAATAATATTAATACAGATCGTCATCATGGGCATTTCCAATTTTATTAATAATTCTTTAATTGATTTACCAACCCTCTACAGTATATCATAATAATGAAAATTTCAATCATTATTAGAGTTATGTTTAATAATTCAAATTATTACTGGAATGTTTTCAGTTATACATCACACAACAAACAGTAATATGGTTTATATTCGAGAGTAGCTCATATTAGCAGCACAGTAATTTATGATTGGTCAGTACTAACTTTATATACTAATAAAGTATTTTTTCATTAATGGCTTTATTTACTTATCGGACAAAATTATATTGGATATTTAATAAACATCTATCATGATAGCATTTCCATGTCTATCTCTCATTTATATAATTTTTCATTCATACAAATAAATGCATATATATATATATATATATATATATAATATAATATTAATAAAATATCTGCAGTATTTTATATCGAACGCTCGATTTAAAAAAATATACGATCGAAACGAAATGCAATTCACAAAAAAAAAATAATCAAAACTTGTTAACCAAAATAAATTCATGACAAATTCGTGAAAGGTTATTAAACTTTTAACACCAGAGCGGCCTGTCGAGCTACGTTTCCTATAATTCAACGAGTCGCATTTCCTCTTTTCAGCCGTGGTCTCTTGCGGTTTCTTTTTGGAAATAACTTTTTGCAAGGTTTGCTTACTCTTCTACTACCGGTATATATTTTTCTACATGAGTACATTTTATCAGTGTAAGGAAAAATACACAGAAACGAAAATGCACTCTAAAGTCTATACGCTATGAATCAAAACAACAATGAAGCGTTGAAATTCAATATTTGATAAACATTTATTCTCTATTCGGTTGAATTTACATATTTTTTAAATAAATTTTATTTTTCGACGTTTAAATACATAATTTGATTATTTCATAATATTACTTGTATTTATTGTTAAGATTACGAATTAATATAGTATTTGTTGACTAGAAAAAATCTTTTTTTAAATCTTTAAGTCCTCTCACTGTTTTTTTATTGTTTTATTATAATTAAAAAGGCAAATATTTCTTTAAAATTTCACACAAAAGGATTCTAAAACGCATGTAATTTTATTAAACTAGAATGAAAATTTATAAATGTCTATATTTAGAATAAGTACAATAATATACTGTCTTTGTGGCCTTTTTTTAATTAAATTAATTATGATTTTAATTAAGAACATACTTTTATTCTATTCATGAGTAGCAGTTTGTCTATTACTGTGAATAAAATTAACAGTTCGTACGAACATATTAAAATCCATGAAAAGATAGCATTTAAAAATATTCTACATACCCTGTTAATTAGAAAAATATCAAAAAAATATTAATATATTTTTTAATAATTTCTTGAAATAAAATATCTGTTGTGGCTTAAAATAAATGTTACTTTAAAATTAAATCTAATTAAGAACAGAGATGTATGTATACGATATTTAAATCAACCTTAAATGTACTTAAGTTTTTAAAATTGTTGACCTTAAAATTACTTTATGTAAAAAAATATTAAATAAACTGGAGCAATATGACCAGATGCTCTTCGGTCATGAATCAGAACAAGTCTTTGACATAGTCTCTTGAGATGCTAACAAAACTTTATTCGAGAGTTCAAAGTTAACGCTCTGTCGTTCTGTAAATACAGAGTACGCTCTAAATTACTTTATCACGTTCAAAAACTTGAGTACACTTTAAGTTTACATTTCAATCTTGAATTTGGTAGCAATACAGCGCTGATGAAGATATAACATACATAAGAATGTGATCCGTTTGACTGAACTATAAAAACTTTACAACTCATTTAATATTAAAAAATTCATATTTTAATATTAAATCACTGAGTAAATAATCATTTTTGTGAACTTTATTATAATTAATTTTTATCATAAATTTTCTTGTGTAGAGAAAGATACATCGAACATTTAACTTAATGCATACCACAGCAGAAATTATACATCCGGTCAAACACTGTACTTGAAATACTTTTAACAATTTTAATAAAATATAATTTCTCCATACTAATAATAAATATGACAGTTTGATCAATCGAATATTCACATACTGACCAATCAATATTCACAAAAAAAGATTACTAAAATTCTGTACAAGCTATCAAATTTGAGACTGAATGTCGAAAATATTTCATTTTGATTCTTTGTGATAGTAACTGTGACATCTTAAATTAACCTTTTGATCTTCTACCATCTAGAAAATAATATAGAAAAAAATATAAAACAGTATTTCAAATATGTATCTAATGTATATATATATATATATATATATATATATATATATATATATATATATATATATATATATATACTGAAGCCGAAAATACGTTCTAAAAACTTCACTGACCTAGTTTATTTCTTTTTCAGTCTAAATAAAAAAATACTCTACCAATAACATTTTATTTTAGAACAAAAAGTGATTGAAGTAAATTATAAAACACAAAGTAAAGTAATCAATAAATGAAAGAAGTTATAATTAATGTTTATATGAATCAGGAATTTTGTATAAATCAATCAAATAAAAAAAATTTCGAACCACGGTAAAATAAATTATATTTAAAATTAAATTATAATTAAATTAAAATAAATAAACAGTACTTAAAGTAGTTAAGTAATGCTCGTAGACCATACTTGTAGACTATCTTATTTATGCAAATCGTTCACCAATTATAAACTTATTCGGAAAATAAAAACGTAATAGAGATCAGTTGGATTAAACACTCACAACTTTAATTCAAATTTTATATAAGACGAAAATATTCAATTAGTGTATTAAATCGTTTTTATTTAGAAAAGTGAAACGTGGATCCTGAATATCAAAACAATTAATCAACTTAAAACCACATATAAGAGCCTGAAGAAAAAAAATGTATATATATATATATATATATATATGGAGGAGAAAGAGAGAGAGAAAGAGTGATTTAGTTTAGGTTTTCACATGGAAGTAATAAAAGGAGAAACAGGAGTTAAGAAAAGTAATATTATTTTTTATTTAATATTTTAGTTCAATACTAAAATACAATTGAACTAAAATACTAAATGGGAAAGAACATTTTTTTTAAAAAAATTACGTTTTTTTTAATTAATTTCATAAAGAATCCTAAGTTGAATCACCCTATATATATATATATATATATATATATATATATATAAAGAATGACAAGAAAATACAAAACAAGTAAAAACAGGAATGCAGGTAAAATAACAAGAATATAGTTTGAAATATGAAAGAACAAAAGGTTATACAAGAATAAAAGATAACAGGTGAAGAACAGAAATGTTTTACTAAAATTAAAGAACATAAAAAAGCAGAGAGACTAATGAATAAATGAGATAAATGTAGCAGAAAATGTAAGAGAAATGTGTATAAAAAAGGGGTGAATACTACATCTATGTGTATATATATATATATATATATATATATATATATATATATATATATATATATATATATATATGTAAACGTCTGTGTATATGTATGGATTTATGTATATAATTATACAAAAATATTTGTTACTGTACAAAAAATATACAGTTTTCGGTTCTTTAAAAATTAGAGTTTAAGAAAATAATAATGAATGAGTCTACTCTTATCAAAAATCAGATTATTTTTTATGTATTCGATTAAATACTGAACTTAATGAGTATATAATTTGTAACTGATGATATTTTATCTACAAATTATTTCGTAAAATTATCTTAATTTAAATCAGATTATAAATACTTAAATCTTGTACACAGGTTTAGTTAAGATAAAAATGTAATAAATGTTTTTTAACATCGATTGTTTTAATGAACCGAAATAAACATTTCGATGTATACATCAAAGTTTTCAAATTATATAAGGAAACAGAATCCCTTTAAAATCTGCGCTTTAAATATCTAGGAAAAAAACTGCGTACTTTTCAAAGTAAAATAATGTCAGTGTAAACAGAAATATTCAAAAGTGATCTTCAGTCACGAATCAAGCAAACCTTGTTCACAATAACGCCTGCAGCGGTTATGGCACAACACTCCGTGGGAGAGTATATGATGTCTACGTTCACAATTTATTTACTTACAAGAGAAAATTTGCGTTGAAACACAGGAGAATCAACGAACTGCCGGAGGTAGGACTCTGTACTGTAAAAGCAACTGTAATATGATCATGTGTATCGGTTTCATATTTGTACTTCTTACATACAACGTACAGATCCGTATCAAAGGTTCAGTTTGTTAATAAAGGAGAGAAATGTTGAAAACGTCTCATAAGATCGAACTGAAGGAAATGCTTATAATAAATAAAATAACGTCATAGATCTCACTAAAATAATTGAAGAATAAAAGTAGTAATTCGACTATTAATCTATATACATACATATATATATATATATATATATATATATATATATATATATATATATATATATATATATATATTTACATATATATATACATATATATATATTGATATATGATCATGTAAATCACATTAAATATAATATAGTAGTATGTAGCAGTAATAGTATATAATAGATTTTATCAAAATGTAAAACCATGCATACAACCAGCTAGTAAAACATTTCAATTGAAAAGCATTCAATATTCAAATGCACATTAAAAAATTTGAAGTATTCAACAAATCGAACAGTTATAGAAAACCACTCGAACATGTAATGTTTTCACAATAATGTTCCATATTAGAAAACAGATTTTTATTTTAAATTTAATTGCTTCCGTTTAATGAAAATATTTGTAATATATGTGTCGCAGTTATGTACATATTCTCAAATGAGAATGTATTACTCAGTGAACTTGTTTCTTAATAAATGATTAGGTTGATAGAAAAATAATCGCGGTTTTTTTGTTTCTTTATTTTTAATCTTATTTTTTTCAGTGAAAGTGTCATTTCATCGTGTTCATGTTAATATCATTTTAAAGTTCATTTTTCGGTCTTTATTTTGGTAACATCGACTTTGATTTTATTATTAATTTTGCTTCAAATTGGATTATTGAATTAAAGATGGGAAAGGAGCAAATAAGAATAATTTTTTGTTAGTGAGAACAGTTTCTAGTTATTCTAAAATAGATAAAAGAGTATATTTTCCTAACTTCAAGATATAAAAATGAATCAGTTTAAAAGATAAAATATTATTCTACTGTTATACTTTTTTATTGAAAACTAGAAAAATATTTGAAGAACGTTAAAATAGATGAATATCTTCATACAAGACAAATACAATTTTAATACCGGGAAATAATAGGTTGATAAGAAAATTATTAAGATTTTTTTGAATTCTAACCCTATTTTTTTCAGTGAATGTGTAATTTCAACATGTTTAAACTAATATCATTTGAAAGTGCATTTGTCGGTCTTTATTTTGGTAATTTCGACTTTGATTTTATTATTAATTTTGCATCAAATTGAACTTTCGTTTTAAAGATGTGAATAGAACAAATAAGAATAATTGTTTGTATGAATTGAAAATGTAAAAGCAGCAGAGACTGCTTGTAAACTAAACGATGCTTTTGGTGTGGGTACAGTTAAGAAACGTACGGTGCAATGATGGTCCCGAAAATTTTGTGCTTGGAACAAAAGCCTTGTTGAAAGTCGCTGGCGTCTTTCTTCAGTTCATAAGACCAACTGAAGGCTTTAGTTGAATCAGAACCACGCACAACAATTCGAGAGATTGCACAAAAGTTAGGCGTTAATCATCCAACAGTTTTAGTTTTCCCACATATTCCACGAATCAGGCTTCGCATTCATACACAGACAACACACAATATGAAGGCAGAGATTGTTTTCGGGGAAACTCCATCCCCGAACGACGATCTAACATATAAAGAAACTAACATGATAACACGATTCACACTTCATTGAAATTAGTGGAAAAAAATCCAACAGTTCTGAACAACTTAAAACAGCTAAGAAAAGCAAAAGAGCTGTAAATGTATATGAATTTTAAATTCATAAACCGGAATTATTATTCTACCAACCTAATATTTTATATGTTTTAAATTGCAGTTTACTGATATACTTGTTTTCTCTTATTAATTTATATAGAACATTAACTATAGATGTTTAATCAATTATATATTAGAAAGATTATGACATGAATAAATATAATATTAAAATATTTAATGTAATAATCGTTATGGTTTATATTTAAAGCAGACAGTGTACCTAATACTAATTGAAATGATATAAATTTATTAATAAATGTATAATCGATTCGATCGATTAGTCGAACGACTCTTCTGATGAAAAATAAAACAAATATGTTTTATTATCATCGACAAATGATCTAAACGCACAACGTCAATACATTCGAACGCAGAGATTCTATTTAAGCATCAAATTCAGATTTCCCGAATCATTACGTTATCCACTGACGATTCTTCAGGGCCACTTACACCTTCCGCAACCCCCGTAATGCTACGCCATTGTAACGGCGAGCGACGACGTAGCTGGAGCTAGCTGTTGGTCTGACTCGACAGGTCAGAGATTTATGTATCACGGGGAATTCGCCCGCATCGCATCGAGCCCGTACTATATGAATGCAGGGGTTATTAATCATATTCGCGACCACCGCCACCACCATCCATAGCCCGTTCTAGTCTCTTCATCGCTGCCCCACCCCCACTATCAGGGTTGTACACGATGACTTCATTAGTGACGTCACTCTCTTTGTCATCGTGCGTACGTCGCGAGACTACGCGAAACGTTGCGCTCTTGTGCGGTCTCGTGATGGATTGTTTACAACGAAACTTTCAGACCCTTCGGAATGTGTGGGTCGCGTACAGGTGAATTGTGTATAACCCTTTCAGTTTGATCGACGTTAATATTCGTCGTAGTACACGTTTTAATCATTATTTATTAAAAAGTTTTTCTTGTGTACTTTTCTTTCGTGCAAACGGACTGATCTTTCTGCAATTACTTTTCCTGTGTTTTACACATACAAATGTATATATATATATATATATATATATATATATATATATATATATATATGATCGCAAAGTCGGTAACATTGATTTTTTGTAACTAATCTAAAATTCCACATTTTTCCACTATCTTCAACTTATATTTATATATAAGTTAAAGTATATACAAACTTATATATATATATATACATATATAGTAAGATATTTCTTAACAATCATTCTATTACACTCTTAAATATTATTATTTATCATATTTTAATACAAGAAATGATTAGTAAACCAGTCATAAACGCAAATAAGAATAAATAAAGAGATCTAAAAGTGTAAATATTAGGTCGGTGCAAAAATAATTGCGGTTTTTACGTATTAGGTATAAAGACGTGCGTATCAGTTAAAAATTATATTTATTTTACAAAATAAAGACCATTGGCTAGCATACATTTCTCCCAATGGGAAACAAGTTTGTTTATTCCTACAAGATAGAATCCTGGAATTAACGAATTCATCGAAAGCCCTTTGAGCCGATGCTTGATCTTTGAAAACCTTCTCTCGTAGGAAATTAATCGAATGTTTATAAAAAAATGATAACATGTCGGAGACAAGTCCGGAGAATAAGGTGGATGAGGTAAGGTTTCATAACTCAGTTCATTTAATTTTTTTAAAGTCATTTGTGTGACATGTGGTCGGGAGTTGTGATAAAAAAGAATTGGTCCTCTTTGATTAACTAGTAATGGCCTAGTAATTAACTTTGATTGACTAGTAAAAATACGATGCAACTTCTCATGCATTTTTTTCAATTTCCTGACAATATTTTTACTATTTTTATTAACTACAGTAAAAATCTCGCAATAATCTAATATATCCAAAGAAGTTGACTCAGAAATATGGAAAATAAGTAAATAAAATACTTAATTAATTTGTTATCTGAAGAATGTATTGTAACACTGAAATAATATCTAATTGAAATTTTCTGATTTCACAATTATAAAATAATAATCATAGAAAAAAAGAATGAAAATATAAAATTCTTAATAAATAATATACTAATGTATAATATATTGTTTATTAAAATTCACATGAATTAATGTCATATGGCTCATTTATATTAAGTAAAATAAAATCAAAGAGATAATATATGAATGTTCGAGTATATAAATAATTTATTATCAAAGTAAATAAATACGGCTCGTTCAATTCATTTAAAACGTTCCAAACAATCAATACTTCCAGAGCAAGAAATGAATATATCAAACAAATATTCAAACATGTACGAGAGTCTTAATAAATTCCTATAAAACTTAATGTAATTATTTTTTCGACTTAGCGCATTTTCTTGAGAAGTATTCGCGAAGAATTTATTAAAATACCTCAAAGCAAGATAACGATATTCAAACAGACTGCTATATATAAAAATAAACTTTCCAATTAGAAAACAATCTTCAGACTAAAATGAAAAATAAAATTTATTTCTTCCATGTCTACAGTAGAACGGTTTTCATTACCTACTTCAGCTTACTTTTTATAACTGCTATATTCAATGTTAACATTGACATGTAGAAAAAATATTTGAGCATATTTTTCATTACGATTAAATCGTTCATTATATTTTTAATTAAGATTATTCAAACATCTTACTATTTAATTTGTTATGCATGTGTATAGATATACGTATAGAACATATAATTTATATACGAGTATATATATATATATATATTAATTACTTTTTATAATTAATTATAACGTTCTTATACGTACTCACAATTTTCAGCTGATTTAATTTAAACACTTTAAAGTAATAGATTTATTTAAAACCGATGCTTTATTTATTTTGAAAGTCAATAATCTTATAAAGGATTTATGGCAGTAAAATTACTGATATTTCAATTAATTTTATTGAAAAATATGATTATTTCGAAATAATCTACTTTAAAAAGAATGATTTTTAAAAATCATAACTTATTTTACAAACATTTACTATAAAATGGAATACTAACATTTTATTTGAACGCTTCACAATTATAAAAATCCTTTTCAGTATTTCTACTAAAATTTACATAGAATAATCGAATGAAAGATCTCAACATTAATTAATTTTTTAATAATATTCATTGCCTGAAATACACATTTCGAAATATTTTTCAGATTTATATCTTACTACTACAAACATAAATCTCGACTGCATGCTTTTCGTCATGCAAAGAGGTAAACTTTAAAATCTTAAACTCAAACACAAACAATTTACTACACAACTTTACATTTTATTGTGAACTTATAATAAAACTATCTGGAGTTTCTTTAAACAAACTTGGTACTACAAGCTTATACTCTTTTTAAATCATTAAAACTTGTTAGACAAAACTTGTATTAGAAATGTTAAACTATCACACAAAATTATATAACTTGTTATAAAATAAACTATCACACAGAATTAATCTCGTTATATTTCTTTTAATGAGTAGAGATTTAGTTCTACATAAAAATTAAACAATATTTCCCTTATTAAAAATCGCAATAATATCTAAAAAGACAGTACCTATAAATGTGAATATGTTAAAATAGAATTTCATTCGTTATGTATAAAGTAGTTTTTATTTTTAGACTAATTAATATCAACTGTATTTCCAAATATTTACTTTTTTAATAAATTATTCGTTGTATAGAAAAATGTTTTCAAATCCATTGAAACTATATGCCACTAATACTAGTTCTAATGGATTAGAAAAAAATCTAAAAGCTGATTTTATTAGCAAATAAAAATAACAAATAAAAACATAGTAACATACGTACATTAATTTACTTTTAATTAGAAATTAAAATTGTCCTACTGTATTCATTTAATTACATTAGTTGTAAATAAAAAAACGTGCCTCTCTGTAATCTTTTGTGCCTAGAGATATTAAAGTAGCACACTACACGTTTCCATACTATCGGATTCATTCATTGAAATAAAATGAAAAAAAAAGTATAGAGGAATGTGAGGAGATGTTTGGCGAGGACGTGTCCTCAGTCTGTGACCCACCCATCATCGCTGGAGAGGAAAAATTGTCACTCGACCGTGAGTAACACACGCAGCCAGTGACGAAGTTTCCAATTGATGTGCTACTGAGCGAAATCAAGTCCAGCCAACATTGCTAGCCATTTTCTTTTTTTTATTTTCGAAAAAAGAGACCTACATTTCAATGCATGGTATATTCTTGAATCGATATGCGTGATTGATTTTATACAGTATCCCTTAAATCGTACTTTCTCAAACTGTCTGTTGCTACGATTGTTGTTGAGTAGTGTGAGATAATGGTTTTTTAAATGTAGAAACTTTTACGAACCAATAAATTGGATACATGTTGGTTGTTTCATGTACGTAAACAAATTTTCAGTTAATATTTGTGACTTTTTAAATTCGTTTAGAAAACATGTTTAAAAATAATTACCTGGCATAATTGATGGAATACTAAATGTTAAATTTCCTTTAATTAAAATTAATAAGTATGGATATCATTATCGACTAGCCTATTTTTACAAAATCCGAATATCTGAATGTCTTTTATAATTATTCTTGGTATCATATTTAATAACTTTACAAAGAAACTTTATATAAAAATATATTCTTTCAAAAAAAAACTGTAATTCTAGGAAACCCAATTTCAATACAGTTTTAAAAAAATGACAATATTCACAAAACGTTCATAAAATTTAATTAATTATAAAAATTTGTAAACATTTAATAGGTTATACTATTTTTTACTTTTCAAACACATTTTAAAAATTTAACTCTCGGACTTTCAAAAAAAAAAACAATTCTAATTCTCAAACTATGAATTGCCAATGAACGATCAACAGTTTTATTAATACGATCGTTATTTATAATATTTATTGTTCTTAAAAAATCAAACAATCTAATATTTTAATACAATATATCAAATGTTATCATGTTTTAAAATTTCATTATACATTACAATCGCAGTAATATTAGGTTGATGAGAAAATAATTGTGGTTTTGTTTTCTGATTTCTAACCTTAATTTTTTTCAGTGAAAGTGTTATTTCATTGTGTACATGTTAATATCATTTTAAAATTCATTTTTCGGCCTGTATTTTGGGAACATCGATTTTGATTTTATTAATAATTTTGCTTCAAATTAGGCTATTGAATTAGAAATGGAAAAGAAGCAAATAAGTGCCTTTTTTGTATGAGATCAAAACGAGTGATAAAGTTGCAGAAACTGCTGGTAAACTAAATAAGGCGTTTGGTCTGGGTACTGTTAAGAAACATACAGTGCAATGGTGATTTCAAAAATTTCGTTCTGGAGATGAGAGTCTTGAAGATGAAGAAGGTCGCGAGCATTCTTCTTCAGTTCATAACGACTAGCTGAAAGCGTTAATTGAACTATAACCACGCACAACAATTCGAAAGCTTGCACAAAAATCAGACGTTAGTCATCCAACAGTTTTGGGCCACTTAAAACAACCAGAAAATTCAAAAAAGCTTGACATGTATATGAAGTTGAAGGTTATAAACCGGAATTATTTTTCTACCAACCTAATAGTAACATTGTACAGTAGAAGTAAACAGTATTGACATTATTGATTCATTTTAACGAAATCAATTATATTGAGAATAATATAATAGATATGGTAACAAATAAAGGTCATACTAACACACACCATACTAAGAGTCATGACAGGAAGAGAAAAGAATTTAAGAAATAAACTGTAAGAAAGGAAACGACGAATTAACAAGAGGATAATTTACTGGATTTTGAAAAATATAATGGGAGAAATCTACGAAAATATAAAATAAAAATGGTCGAAAATCCAGTGAAAATGTAAAGAGAGACAAATGAAAGATAAATGTGCCTAGCGTTTGATTCATAAACACTGAAAATAAATATAAATATATACATTGTGTACATTTTAAGTAAAAAATATGTTCATGTGTACTGTATTGCAATATATCCACATACCGAAACAATAAAATACTTTTCGCATCCATCTGCAATAATATATAGTGTGGCGTGTAACTCTTTCGTATGCAAATAGTTGTCACGGTAAGTAATACAATAACTTTATAGCAGCCAATAATTCAAATCGTACAATATCCGAAGTGAGTTCTAATACAATTCATATATTACGTACACCGGCACCGTAATGGTGTGATTGTGACAATAAAAATGCGGAAAATCGTAATTTTGTATACGGATACGTCTGTATAAATAAACTTTTGGTAAACCGCACTCAATTTAATATGAATCATTCTTCTGTTACCGAAACAACAATGTAATATGGTGTTGTGTCACATTTGAAAACCGCGCACAAATTGCCTGTGGTTATATTTGCGTTGGATGTGTGCGCAATAATTCATTTTTGAGGGGCGCACAGTGCGCTGAGGAGGATGTTCAGTCCGGTTGAACGCATATCAGACTACCGCAGCGTGTGAATTTTATCTACACATACTCTCTGTTGTTTTTGGGTCGATTGTGTCTACTTACTTCTGGGTCGTTATTGACCGTTTATATTAGTTTTTACAGTAAATGTTCGCTTACACATTCGCACACGCCAACACCAACCCTATTTCAACATATTTATATATTTTTGAATCGATTTCAATTTATTGCAATACGTAGTCTTCTATATGGATTTTTACCAGAATTTTTTAACAGTATTCAATACTATTAGTTTGGTGCAAAAATAATTACGGTCTTTAACATTTTGAATTTGGCGACGATTTTTCTAGTTACCATTTTATTCTTTAATATTGTTGGATATAACCTCTTAATTTAGTCATAGAAAAAATCAAATAGTTGTATGAGTTTAAATTGGGACGTAAAGTAAGAGAAACTGTTCGAAATATCTAATTTGTTTTTGGCAGAGAGACAATCAGTGAACGTACAGCTTAACACTGGTTTCAAATATTCCGTAATGGAAACGAAAGCCTTGATGATGAGAAGAGTCTTGGACGTCCTTCAGCTATAGACTATAATGATTTAAGAACCATTATTGAAGCGGACGTACGTAAAACAACTCGAGAGGTGGTAGAAGAACTCAATAATTGTTCGATATTTGAGCCTAATTAGAAAAACTAAGAAGCTGGATAAATGGGTGTTGTATGAATTTAAACGAACATGAAGCAATTCGACGATATGAAGTCTGTTCTACGCTTGTTTTTACTAACAAAAATGATCTGTTTCTTGATTGTATTGTCACATGTGATGAAAAGTGGATTCTCTACACCAATCGGAACGTTCATCATAGTGGATAGACCAAGGAGAAGCATGAAAACGGTTTTCTAAACCGAAGATTTATGAAAAAAAATAATGGTCACTGTTTGGAGGTCGGCAAGAGCGATCATTCACTACAACTTCTTAAATCCTGATGAGAAATTAACAGTAGAAAAATACTGTCAGTAAATTGAAAAAAATACACGAGAAGTTGCATCGTTTACGACCAGTACTGATCAATCAAATAGGACAAATTCTTCTTCATGACAACGCCCGACCACACGTCTCACAAATGACTTTAAAATAATTAAATGAATTGGATTATGAAACCATGTCTCGCCCATCTTATTCTCCGGACCTATCTATGACAGATTATCATTTTTTTAAACATTTGAATAATTTCCTACGAGAGAAGGTTTTCAACGATCAAGCATCAGCTCAAAGGGCTTTCGATGAATTCGTTAATTCCAGACTCCAGAATTCTATGTTGTAGGAATAAACAAACTTGTTTCCCGTTGAGAGAAATGTGTGCAAGCCAATGGTGTTTATTCTGATTAATAAATATAATTTTTAACTGATATACGCGTCTTTATACTCGCTACGTAAAAACCGCAATAATTTTTGCACCGAACTAATATTGATATTTAAATTATAATATTTAGTAATCTTCCCAATTTAAAATTCATTTAATCGAATATATCGATTTTTGTAACGATAAAAGACTATTATTTCTATTAAAAAATACCTTTTGGTTATCGTACAATACACTAATTATCTTTTCACAGCAGCATCGTTCACTATTATTACATAGTCTTGCAGTATCGTTAATTACATTCGCCGCAATGCATATAATTTGAAACTGTTCATAATTTTATCGAATGTTTTGATATAGGATGCAGGATCATCATTTAAATTCTATCACGGTTATTATATTTTAAATAAAGAATAAAATATGAGTATATAATACAACTTTAAGATAACAATCATATTTAAATGTTGTTCATGTACGGGAATGAATTTTAATAAAATACCGAACAGAATGATAAATTTATTAAAACACTTGAATAAATACTGAAACTAAATTTTTAATATATACACGTGATGTGTGTTGTAAAACTTTTGATGTATTAAATTGAAAAACGAAACCGACTGAATAAACTTACATTAATATCGAATAAGTAATGTTACATCTAAAATATTATAAAAATCTTATTTGTTCTCCTCGAACACAAGAGTAGTAAATTTACAGATATTTTTCTCGTATACAATGGTATCATAAAATAAGAACACAATACGAGAGAATGTTTTTAAGAGTCATATAATATTATCGTGAAGATTCATATAATGTGTGTATATATCAAAAGACAAAAAGCGAGTTAGTGTTTCTGTAGGCATACGAACTGGTAACAATTCGTGTTGAAGAATTATTTGAAGATTTTATTAAATATTGTATGGTAATGTATTAGAAATATAATTTTAGTAGAGTCATTGTAATGGTAATTAAAGTATTTCTATCGATTTCTACACTGACTTTTGAAAATATGTGCATACATGGAAGAATATGAAAATTGAATTAATTTTTAAATTACAATTAAAATTTAAATCATTTAAGTTACAGAAAGTAGCAACAGTGATTGGAATTTTAAATAAGTTTCATCATAAATACAGAAATAGACAGTGATTTTATTTATTTGAATTATGTGGCTGTTGATTCATATAATTGCAATACGACAATGTATTTCTCTCTCTCACACGTACACACACACACATACAAATATATATATATATATATATATATATATATATAACAAAAAAGGAATGAAAAAAAAATACAAAGAAAATATTTTTTTCATTTCACTTTCATCATATGAACTCTTATTAAATTTTATTCACGTTATTTTTCTAAAAATAGATTTTTATTGAAACCCGTGGTTAGATTACAATTTTACTTGTGATCTTTCATCGAAAAAAAATCAATAACACCATTTCTCCATTTGAAAATGTAAAAGTAAACTTTGTTTATAGAAAGTATCATTTTTTTCATACTTTCGCCCACGTTTAACTGAATTTTGTGAAAATTTATTTACGGAACTGGTTATTTATTCAATTTTTGTTCATGATATTCATTTTATTATTCCAGTATTTCAAATAACTGAATATTTTAATTATTAAGAATTAAATTCAATGAAAAAACATATACTTTTGTAAATATTTATACCATAAATAAATGTGTTTTTGTTTTGAAATTAATTACATTTGTTATTTTGAAACTGTGCTTGATTCGAGTGTTAAAATTTGATCAAAAAGTGTGTTGGTGTAAAAGAGATCAGTAGTCGTTTTCAGAACGAATACAAATTTGATTCCCGTGAATTTTAAACGACTTGATAGAAAATAACGGAAAATAATGAATACACTGCAAGAAAAATTATTATAATCACTTCCGTAAATGTTTCGTTCGAAACTCTTTGTGTGGATAATACAGGATTTTGATAAAATTACCATATTTAACAGCTGTCGAAACTTTAACAAAACATTTAAACTTTACGGGTTAAACATTATCAAATTTTAATCAAAACTGTTTACATTTACATAATCTTCTCTAGTTATTTTATGTGTTTGTAACTATTTCGCTGGCAAATAAAACTGTACGGAACGCAAACGTTACGAGATCATTCGAAATGCTCAACTAACAATGAAATAATACTACATTTTGATCTCAAATGCCCATTATATCTCATGAATTCGATCAACCATAAAACTGATTGTTTTATAGGAGATACTTATCGCATAAATACTAAACGATTTTGTACAATTTCGAATCATGTCTCGATTTTGAAAACAGTCGTTATAGAAATATGATTACATTTACTATTTTCTAGTTTAGATTTGTGTCTATATGATTTTTCAGTACCCAATCTATATAAAAATACATCATTATTCACTAATAACATAATTATTTGAACATTTTAAATAAACAGAAATAACATTTACAATTTCTTTTAAATTATTTAAGTGGTAAAGAATGATATTAGAAATAAATAGCTATATGTGATGAAGTGAAACCTTATTTCAATTCTAATAAGATAAAATATAATTTATAGATTCGTTTAAATTAATAGTTTTTTTCAATTTCAATTGATATTACAACGTATAAAATATAAAACATAAAGGAATATATATATATATATATATATATATATATATATATATATATATCAGACCTGAATTCATATACTTTTTTTTAACCAAAATAAATTTGTCAACATTAATTATTCTTGAACAAATATATTGAAAATACCATCATCAGAGTATTGGAGTTAATCAATTACTTTTGTTCAAATAAATATGATACCGAACAGAATTTCATTTGCAAATAAATATTCTTTGCAAATGCCACACGTCTACAAAACCATATGTAAAAGTTGGTACGAAACATAATTCCACCGACTGTCATGCGAACTGACAAGTTAAGAAAAAGTTTTGAATATTGGTAGAATATATTGTACTATATAACTAGGTAATAATTCAACTATCAGTTATATTCACCAATCGTCCCGAGTATTCTACCCATTCGAAACCACAATGTGTAATATGTCACTGCAATGCACACAGCCTCGTGTTCTATACGGACGCCTCTCCCCATTTCTGTACATTTTATTATTAAAATGGTTTATCGTCGACCGTTGTACAATCGTATCAAATCTCCATATGTGTGCGTGTGTCTATGCATGTATAAAAAAAAGAATAAAAATTTATATTTTCCACCTCGAATAAAACAGATTTTTTTTATTTAGGTTATCTTAAAACAATTTCACAATTGAATAACATTGAGCTTGTTATAAAAAATATATCTGATAATTTTTTAATTTAACAACTTACTTTTATATAAAAATAAATAATAAAAATTGATATATTGAAAATTTCAGACATTGAAATTATTAAACACTTCATGAAATATGTTCTGAATTATGTTCTTTCTCTATCTCTTTCTTTACATATATGTATATATATATATATATATATATATATATATATATATGTATATATATATATATATATATTAATACTTCCATTGTGGTACGAATTAACAGCTATCATGCTCGTTAAATAGCTTATTTAACACGTCTGTTCATTATATATTGATTAATATAAACGTGAATAATGAAAATCCGTGACAGCGTTTAAATATTTGTTTATAATTAAACATTATTTATTATTGACTAATAACTAAATTTGTTTACCCCGTTCGAGACTTATTCTTTAATTATTCACTTCAAGCATTTGAACTTTTCAAGCTCATTATCATAAATTGTAATCTTGAACTCGACTACTTCAAGCTTTATTCATAGTATTTTCAATAATATAACATAAAAAAAACTATAAAAAGAAAATATTTGTCATAATGAAACGTAACTAATAATAGAATTACTATTACATTATATGAAATTTATACTTTTGTAAAATATTATTGAAAAATAATTAGTTTATGTACTGATTTCTAGATTAAACTTTTATTTTTTCAATTCGATCAATTTTTACATAAAACATATGTTAAAATCGACTTGAATGTTTAAAACTGTTCGATCGAATGCTACAAAAACGTGAAGAGCCACATAAAAGACCGAATGTAATTTCCTGTCGAGAACAAGTTTACAGTAAACGAAAATAGAAGAAAAACTTCTACAAAACTATAATTTAAAGATACTGTAGAAATTATTTAATTTTATGAGCGTTCAATTGAAGAGTATCTTATATACATTTATATATATATATATATATATATATATATATATATCCATTTATTTGACCTGATCTTAGAAATTAACATTTATCTTATATGTAAATTGTTTCTTTCATACTTTTTACATTCTTCATTTTTACATAAAAATGTTATCATTCAAACTTTTTTTATATATGTGAATACTTTAGGTAGTTATTCCTCCAACTGTAGTATTCTCTTTCTATTCTCTATTCATACGCTTACTATTACAATATTTTTCAGTTATATATATATATATATATATATATATATATATATATATATATATATATACATATATATATTCTTTATTGAACTAATCTATCTCTTTGCATTTTATGACAAAATTGTCAGTATTTTCTTTTAAATTACATTGTATATAAACTGACTAGCTTTTTTTAATGAAGTTTGTTGTCCCACATTCATATTATTTCCTGTTTATTTATTTTTTTTTGTTTCTTTCAATCGAGTATTTTTTTATGTATTTTTCTACATCCTAACAATTTAGTATTCGAAAAATATAATACTAACCTATTAAAACAATCAACACCTGAGTAAATTCGTTTATTATAACATATCATCGTTCATATCTGCTTTCAATTTTAATACAGATACATTATATATATATATATATATATATATATATATATATATATATATATATATATATATATATATATATGGGTTGATACATAAGTTCATAGCATTTTTGCTTACGAAGGAAACAATGCTTTGGCAAGAAATTTGTTCGACATATGTTGTCATTTTAATATCATAGCATTTTTTTGTTTAACACTTCAATTTTTCAATTTGTAGAATGTTTGTGTTAAGGTTTGGTTAAAAAAAATGGAATTTCAAGTATAAAAAAACGAATATTTCCGACATATCATCTTGTTTGAGTTTAACCGAGGAGTTAAAGCATCAGAGATAACTAGAACCATTTGTAACGTTTACGGAAAGAACGCCATCGTGGAAAATATGGCGCAAAGATAGTTTTCTCGTTTCAAAGAGAACCATTTTGACATAAATGATTCTTCACGTTCAGGAAGATTGTCCGACTTTCATGAAGACCATTTAAACGCTTCAATTCGCGATGATCCCTATCAATCAATACTACCGGGTTTTACTGCCAACAACTCAACCGTGTTGAGGCCGAAATTCAAGAAAAACGACCTGGAAGATGGGATCAAATGATTTTGCAGCTTGATAATCCCCGTCTACATTCTACCAAGATTACAAAATCAGCTATTCAAGAGCTTGGTTGGGAGGGTATTCCACATCCGCCCTATTTTCATGATCTTGCTCCATCCTTTCCTCTTCATCTTTTCTGCTCTCTATCCCAACAATTTCCGAGGAATCTCCTTCAATAACGACACTGCTCTTCAAAATTAGCCTGATGACTTTTTCACTGCTAAACCATCGAAATTCTTTAGGCGTGGAATTGAAAAACTACCAGAACGTTGGGAAACAATCATAAACAATGTCTGAGAATATATTATCGATTAGTTTATGTATTTTATTTATTTAAAAAAAATTTTATAATTTATGCATCAAACCAATATATATATATATATATATATATATATATATATATATATATATATATATATATATATGAATTAATGAATGTTTGTGTATTGTATTTAAACGTAGGTGTACAAATACACATATTTCATATATGGATAAAAAAATATTAAATATGTTTGGTTTACTTGAATAAAAAACAACATTACGTATATATATATATACACTTTTTTGAAAATGACTGAAAAAATATACCAAGAATAATATCTCTGCAGGTTGTTAATAAAAAAAATATTGAATATACATTTTTGTAATCAGTCACAGAATATGATTATAGAATACGATTTCATTGAAAGAATGTGTGAATTCTATACGGTTTAATTAATTTGTAGAAAATTTCAACACTATGTCACTCGTATTTCTGTACCATTTTTCTATTTCACAGTATCCGTGTGTGTATTCGACCCATACGTTGGCGAGCGCACGATAAATTAAACAAATCGAAGATCATTCCACACGGATAGTGATTTTCTTTTGATAGAATTTAATGAAATGACCAACATCGAACGACGTCTACATGACATCAAATACAGAATTGGTCGTATGGATGTAGAGGGATAGATAAATTGTAGGTACGAACATATGTCGTGTATGTGTTGTGTATATGAGTATATCTGTGTCGGCTGTTGCAGTCTGCAGATATAATCCAATTTTCCGGTGCGGTAAGCTCTCGCCGTATGTCGTCTTTCCGTTCTCCCGGACACTACAGGCATCACCTGCAAACGCCTGCGCTACCACCTATAGCGAGACCGCAAATGTCTGATGGCAACCACTTTCCTCATCTTGTTTATATCCACCGACGCACAATAATACGTATGCAAACAAGTTGGACGTTTATTAAACACTTGTAGTGAACATGAATCGATTAATGAATGTTGACCTATACTTGTATATAAATAAATATATACGGTTTATTTATACACGTGATTAATACGAAGAGGATTAATACAAATTATAAGATGTGTAAAATACCTTCCAATTATGGCAACTGTATAGTAAATGAATATAAGTACAGGTTGCTCTTTGATTATATTAATAATCTCATAGAATATATAGTACACAGTGATTGTTCATTTCATCTCGCGTTATATGAAAATAACTTGATGCATTCAGTAAATTCAATATTGAAAATTTTCAATTACATAGATTTAATGGACTTTAAAGAAATAAAATCAGATGTAATTTATTGAAAAATCCAATTATATATTCAAAAGCAACGAGTTTATTACTAATAAATTTTCTAGTTAACTTTAAAATTCATATTTATAAAAAACGAGGTTTGAAAATTGAAATAAAGTCGAATAACTGGAAACTAAAATCAATTTATTATATATATATATATATATATATATATATATATATATATATATATATATATACATATATATATATGTAAATTTATATATAAATTGAGTGAAATAAAGAGATTTGAGGAATGAAACTTCCAAATCGGTAATAATTACAATTAGTGTCCGTTTAAAATATATTTTCTCGATTTTTCAGTTTTAACTAAATTGTACTGTATTAATTAGTCACACTTCATTGTATTTTCACAAACTCTTTACTAAAAAACTGATCGTTTTTAAAATCATAAAGTAAGATAATATTTATCTTTCTCAAATAAATCTTTTTTTAAATCCACTAATAATATCAGGTTGGTAGTAAAATAATTGCGGTTTTGTTAGTTCGTTCGGTACCCTTTCTGTCAACCTTTTTTGATTTTCCTAGCTATTTTATGTGGTCGAGTACTGGTGGATGACTAACGTCTAACTTCTGTGTAAGCACTCGAATTGTTGTGGGTGGTTCTGATTCAACTGAGGCCTTCAGTTAACCGTTATGAACTGAAGAAGGATGCTTACGCCCTTCATCTTCTTCAAGGCTCTCATCCCCAACATAAACATTTTGGAATGATCATTGCGCCGTACTCTCCCTAACAGTACCCACACCAAAAGTATCGTTTAGTATACGGCAGTTTCTGCTGCTTTACCATCCGTGTTGAACTCATACAAAAATTGACTTACATATATATATATATATATATATATATATATATATATACAAGAGTAAGTCTTATTTGCTTCTTTTCCATCTTTAATTCAATAGTCCAATTTGAATCAAAATTAATAATAAAACCAAAAAGGATATTACCAAAATACAGACCGAAAAATGCACTTTAAAATAATATTAACATGAACACGATGAAATGACACTTTCATTGAAAAAATAAGGTTATAATTCAGAAAACGAAAACCTCAATTATTTTCCAACCAACCTAATATCTGGTTTAAATTATGTAAAAAAATGTAATAATGAATTTTCTGATAAATACTAATTGACTTTCTTCAATTTTCTACACATATTTACATCATTATTCTGATATTAATAAAGAACAAGCACATTTAGTATCTACAAATTAAATGAGATGTTTAAAAAAACTGTTACATGAAAATGTATTCCCTATTTTAAATTAAAATCCATGTAAATATTTAACATGTTTGAATTATAAATGACAAAAATCATTTTACTGAGAAATATAATTTAATTAAAGTTCATGAAAACAAGTCAGAGTGTTTAGAATTATTATTTAAAGATATTAATATTTTTAGTTATATACTTCATATATAAAAGACATAATCATTATGAAAATAAAATCTTTTCCTATTATTTAGTTGTAAATACTGTTCTTGGAATTTTCAGTTAAATTCAATTTAATGATATTTTCTAAAATTTTATATACGTTTACTCATCCGTTGTGACAAACTATTGTTCTTCTCGTTGTGAGAAATTATTGTTCTTGATGTTAATACCAAACTCGCAATAGAATCTGTCGCTCTCATGCCATAATATTAACAAGTGTTCAAGTGCTTTACAAATTTATTACTGTAGTTCATAGATTACTATTACAATTTATGTATTACAATTTGTCATTCATTGTTTTATAGTGAAGAATTTATTACACAGATAAAATAAAAAACCGATTCGTTAATACGACATTCTATACGAGACATCTTAGTATCATTCATGAAATAACAATAAACATTCATCGGAACACAAGTACCATATTTCGTTTATTTTCTTTTCACTTAGATTTTACATTCCGTATCTTCAAAAAAACATCTATCAAAGATTTGTAATAAAACGATTACAAGAACATGAATTTAATATAAACAAACAAAGTGAGCATATATGCACACATTAGCTTATTAAATTATTGATTGAAAAAATAAATAAATAAACTTTTACATTAATTAATTTCTCTGTTTCGAAAAGTACGCGAATTATTCCATGAATAGTTGAATCTGTACGTAAAACTAATAAAAAGCACAAGCTCTAAACTTAATTAAACGAAAGAAACAAACAAACAGAAAATAAACGCATTACGCATACTCGATAAGCTTTTTTTCAAAACCGGATGGATCAATACCTTATCTATGCTACGTTCTTTCATGGAATCTCAAAAGAAAAGCTCCAATAATTAAATTACCGTATTAAGCGATTTAGAAATTGATTTGAACAGTAAAAAGCTCAATAAGACAACACCATTCAGATAAATTTAAGAAGAATGTACGGCATACGCATTCAAACACAAACATACTCTCTCTCTCTTTCTATATATATATATATATATATATATATATATATATATATATATATATATATGTATATATATATATATATATATATATATGTGTATATATATAAATTGTATGTTCAAAATATATACATAGATACACTAGATATTCGGTATGCTCTTATATTCCCATTTCAGATATATCAACGCTTCGTTTCATTTCCATTTACTGGTTTCATATAAAGTGGAATTTCTATACAAAAAAGAATTATTTGAGAATCAGTTTTCCCATACGATTTTCTTTTTTTAGGTTTTTTTATATGTTAGTTCGATAGCAAACAAGCTAGCTAGCTAGTGAGCAATGGTTTGAGCCACTCTAAAATCCTTTTTTCATATTACAAAGTCAAACTGAATTTGTTATTTAACGATAAGTACTTTACATACTGATACGCATATTATATAGATATATAATAAAAGAGAGAGAGAGGGAGTAAAAGCGATCAGATATTTAATTTACACATACTTAATTTAATGAGTCAGCCAATACAAAATTCTGAATGATCGAATATGTATTGTTTTTAACTGAAAAGAAATATAAAGCGTTATCAACGAGACCGTAGCAGAAACATGATTAATATAGCCGTGTATGCATTCAAACAAGTGTAACTTTCACATAAATGCAACTGAATCTTAAAGAATTAGTAATAGTATTAAATCTTAAGAGATCAGAAAATATATTTTTTTTTTCGTAATAGATTAAGGGCAAGCATCTGTTCGAAAAATCTCGGCACGGTCAGTGAAGCGAACATAATCTCAAAAGCTTGCGAGTGGTGAAAACACGCACCGCAGAGTTCGATTAATCTCCTTTAAATACCTTTCTTTTCGTTTAATATTATTATATTATACTAATGTATAGACAATTTCGACAAGAACCTTTTATATACGTTCACTCACGCACACACATGTACCTTTTTTACATTTATAAAACATTTCTTTTAATTATTATACCTGAAACTATAGTATGTATGCATATAGGAAAATTAAAAAGATTCAAATCTTAGTTTTAATTTTCATATGTAAAACTTAAATATTAGATTCAAGTCGACGTTACCAAAATACAGACCGAAAAATTCACTTTAACATGATATTAACATGAACACAATGAAATGACACTTTCATTGAAAAAATTACGGTTAGAATTCGGAAAACGAAACCGCAATTATTTTCCTACCATCCTAATATAAACAAATTTATTTAAACAAGCTTACATTTATCAGTATTATTTTATTCAAGATTGTATTTTGTTACTTAAATACATCTTTAATGAATCTGTATATAAATATATTGAAAAAATTCAAGATCTAAATAATATATTGCTTGAAAAAAATATTTGTTTTATAAATTAAAATATTCATAGAAACCCATATTGCTTTAAACATAAACTTTTTAATTCAAAATTATTTTATCATGGCTTATTATTATAAAACTACATTACAGAAAATAGAAAAACTCATATACATTGTAAAAATCTAAATATTGTTCAATAACACAGGAAAGGTAATTGTATACTTAATCAGCAGTTTTGATATTTTTTCATTATGGATGTGTAAAATCATGTTATAAATTATAAATTCAATACACAGCCAATATAAACATTTAATCATGCTGCAATATTCTAATGAGACGAGACGGATATTAATATCATGAAAAGTGCAAGAAGAATCAAATGAGTAATATGGCAAGCTACAGTAAAGTTTTTTTTTCATTACCATTGATCTAATAAACGTGGATGAAGTTCTCTTAATAAATAAATAATTAGATAAATAAAATATAACCTTTTTTCTGAAAAAGGAACCATTTTTCTTTCTAATACATACATATATGTATATATATATATATATATATATAAATATATATATATATATATATACATATACATATACTTATATATATATATATATATATATATATATATATATATACACTTTTTGAACCAAATATTCAACTACAAAAAACTCTTAGATGAAAAGTACTTTACACTAATATAAAATATTTTTGACTTGTATTAGTATTTTATATAAAAATAATCATTTAAATTATTGATTAAACAGAATACCTTTTTAATATATATATATATATATATATATATATATATATATGTATATTATAATAATAAAATCAATTAACATTCTAGAATGGGAAACTTTTAAATATTAACTATGGGGTTTTATAATTCCGTTGGGTGTTATATATTTAAAATGGCTATAATATGGTTTGAATAATTCATCAACATTCAAAATTTACTATAACTCTGGTGGTTATTGTTCTAAAAACCAATATCGACACTATTTGGCATCAGAAAGCTTATTAAATTATTTACAGGGTCACAACTTTCAATAAGTACGCATATGTTATCAATAATTTCAGTGCCATTGTTTCAGTATTTACATATAAATATATATATATATATATATATATATATATATATATATATATATTATTTGATTAAATAATCTTCATGAACACTATTATAGTTGTCATTAAATTTCTCTTTAGTTTATATATCTAATCTATTTCAATATATAATTAAATAGTTATTAGTAATAAAATTTCATTCAGCGTCTGTTATATACTCAGTGTTTTAATTAAATATATCTAAATCTAATATACCTATAATATCTAATACTTCTACATAAAAACAAACCGGAATGTACAAAAAGCTATCTGTTTTTGAACTCTTCAGTAAAATTTATAATTAATACGATTTAATTTATATATTTATATGTTAGGAAATATTTGAAATATGTTGAAATATGAAAGTGTAAAATTATAAAACTTGAATTCAGAACAAAAGCTTCAAAACTAAGTATACTTGTTTTCAACTATTACACAAATACTCTACGGCAAAAGTTTTAATTTTATAATTATATTTTTTATTTACCTTACTTATTGTTTATTTCATCAACGTCTAATTTTGAAACTGTCTTAAATGGTTTTTAATTTAAAAATTATAAATGAGTTGAAAACAAAGCGAAATACAGTATATATGATAATTTGTAGAATATGATAAGAATACAATGAATTTTATACATTTGCTACATATTTTTTTAAAAAATAGACGAAGATAATAATTTAAAAGTTAAAGTAATCAAAATATTGCTATATAATTACAAATGGCTCTAATTTTGATTAGAGAAAATATCTGTTAAAACATTTAAAATACTATAAAGATCATTGACATCCGTCACCTGCATTTTTCGAAATTAAGAATCATTGCGACTTCATCATCCTTGTCAATAATAAGCTATTTTTTTCTAAGACTCGAAGGATAAACACTTCTATTCAAGATAGTTCCAGGATTGTTATGAACTTTTAATTTTAAATTTTATTTATGGATTGAAATATAAATTGAACCTAATAAAAGAGAATAGTGCTTCATCACTGAGGAAAATTCTCATGGAAACATCAGACCAAATAATAAAGAAAATAACAATTTATACAGTAAATACTGAATAAATCAAAAAATCATGAAGCAAAGAGTTCACTTCAAAAGGAGACAGGACCAAATGTTAAACAATATATCTCGTGTATCGTCCTTCGAACCCCGTACAGAGCAAGTAATATTTATTATATATTATCGTTATTATTATTTATCCACTCGTGTCTGAGATCTATGACGGTAACGTCCTACCCTATTTGCAGTGATCCCATCGATGCCGGCGGAGACGCCAACCAGTGATGGATCGGCCACGTGACAGCGATCGAGGGTACTGCAGCCCTGGCGGGAACGCGTCGACCGAACGCCGCTGTCGTTGGAAAAGCTCGTTCAAGTCGTATACCTCGGCCATACATATTTTTGTTTTACGGTTCAGTTTCGTCTGTGCGCGCTTTAAATGTACAGTGATTTGAAGATATCGACTATTTGCAGAATCATTTCAACGTTCCGTGCTCACGGAGTTGTGTGAAAACATATAAATCACTTTGTGTACGAATGATGAAGTTTTATAAATAGTAGAGAAATTATAGCAGCGCCAAACTACGATCACTGGAATTAGTCACAACTTTATCAGCGGCAGTCGTTTTATATTTTTTAATAACGTCGTAAATAATGTACATTTTTTTCGTGTATGGAATTTCAAAATCAAGATCCATAAGGAACAAACCGTTCTATACACATACAGATATATATATATATATATATATATATATATATAAATGTTTTACAAAATCGATCAATGTATAAATTTATTTATTTTGAATTACTTCAAAATAAGTACAAAATTCAGAATACCCACTAATAGAAAAGAATTTTTGTTCCATTCAATTTCCAATTATAATATACAAAACATAATAATCATTAAAACATTGAAAAGAAATCAAATATTTGTTATCGTTATACTTTATTCGAATCCTTTATTTCAATTCAAATCCATAAAAATAAATATAGTGAAGAAGAAATGATAAATGGAAAATATAATACCGATTTAATTTTGGTAAGATTTAATGATGGTTTAACAAATGAAACCTGTCATTTTTTTATTATTCCATTGAAATATATTATGCCAATTCGACTGTTCAGAAGTGTATGCAAAAATTATGGATTTCTGTCGATTAATGTAAACTTAATATTTTATATTTGACAAAATGAATTATTTATAATAATAAAAGTTATACATTTATGCAATACAGTGGAATTCCATATATTCGGATCCCATGAATCCGGATTTCCGGTTTATCTGGATTAAATTTATAAATCCAGATCAAATTTATAACCCCGATGAAACTGTCCTTTTTTACAAGATGCTACCAGGAAAGACCTTAGCTTCGAAATTACAAGATTCGGCTAGAGGTTACAAAAAAATCAGAGTACCACATTGCTTGCTTGTAGTAATGCTCCAGGGAAACATAAATTATCCATTGTATTGATTAGAAAATCTGTTAAGCTACATGATTTAAAACATACAAAAATGTCTTCTTTGCCAGTTGTTTACAAGTCCTTGAAAAGTGCTTGGATGGACATTTCTATTTTTAAGAAATGATTTTTTCACAACTTCGTACCAAGTGTACACAGTCACTTAAAAAAAGGTTTGCCATTGAAAGCGTTATTGTTAGTTGAAAATATCTCATCTCGCCCAATATAAGACGAAATGATTAATGGGGATATCGAAGTTAAACTTCTTCCGAATAATGTAACAGTATTAATACAGCCCGTGGATCAGGAAGTTCTTGAAACTTTAAAGCGCCGTTAGAGAAAGCAGTTGCTCAATAAACTTATTGAACAGGAAGCTGAAGAAAATGAAGAAAGAGACATGCCCTCCATTTTGAAATCAATTAACATCAAGGACGTAACTTACATGACTGCTTCATCCTGTGACCAAGTGAATGATTCGACAATTGTAAAGTCGTGGAAAAATGTCTGGCCTTAAATCGTACAATTTTACGAGGAAGTGGTTGACACTAACGCTTCAGAATTTGTTAGAATGTTCAGAAATATAGAAGGATGTGCAGATGTAGAAATCGATGACATCAAATTGTAGTTACAATGCGACAGTGATGGAGACATGATTACTGGTTGTTCAACTAATGACAATGTGGAGACTGATGGTAATTCTGATGACGACGCAGGTAGTATAGAGCCAAAAGATGAACGTTTTAATCGCAAGGAAGCGACAACGATGTTCGAAAATGTGTTAATATACTTAGAAGGGCAACCTGACATGACACCGACTGAACTCATGATGGTAAAGAGTCTACGAGACCGCGGAGTATCTAAGCGTCACTCAAAGCTCACTCAATAGTGACTCGCATCACTTAATATTATTCTTAAAGTATTAAAATGTGCAATAAATAAAACAAAATGTATAAAAACTATGTTATTTATGTTATTAACGAGTTTTCCTGGTTATCCGGATTTTCGGTCATCCAGATCAGCTCCGGTCCCGTTTGAGACAAATAAATGTGATTCCACTATATACTAAGAAAGAAAAAACTGACTTAATACCGACTTTTTGATCGTAATGATTATGTTTAATTTCAGGTATCTAAAACAAGCGTACACACACACACACACACATATATATATATATATATATATATATATATGTGTGTATATATATATATATATATTCAATTGAATATATATATATATATATATATATATATATTCAATTCTTACTTTAAAAAATATTTTATTATATTTAATATAGTTAAAATATTAAAATCGCCTAATTAACGCCTTAATGCACAATTAAAACCTTCTGCTAGTTTAGAGTGCCCCTATACGAAACTGTGCATTAAGTAGTTTAAAAAAATTTTTAAAAAATCGATCCATATTACAGAAAACACCTTTTACACTTATATCTTCAGTATAAAAGATACTATTTGGATGTTAACAGAAATTCAGTGATATATAATTATGAAAATCGTACAGAGGCCAAATAATATTAAAAATCTATTCAAAAAACAAATTGTCTGTAAGTTTTCTTTACATTTTCGAATATTGATTACAATTTAAACCTATTCTTTATATACTATTGATATATAAATGGATAATATAAATATTAGAGACATTTATATATATAGAGAGAGAGAATAATTAATTCGTTATTTACAAAATGAATAATTAAAATTGGAAAATGTAATTTACAAATTGATACAAATAACAGTGTATATGTAATTAATAGAATACTGTTTCATCTCCCCTTTTGTTAAGCAGATATAATATTAATCAAGTAAAAAATCTGTAAATATGTCAATTCGAAAATTAAAACTCTGAAATAAAATATAATTAGCTTCGCAAAGAGCACACTTCCAAATCGGTATGTTGAAAGAGTCTGTTAGTTATTTTTTTTTTTTTAAAAAAAGCATTTCGTTCTTTTAATATTAGTGCTTCAGGCGTTAAGTAGGGTAAGCTCGTAACATTAGTATGAATATGAAATGTATATGGTATTTATTTGAACACAATTTTATGTTTGTCGGTGTAGAGACTGTCGCCGAGCTAGAATATATAAAAACACATCCAGTAACCACATTACACAAATAACATAATTGAAGCGTATGTCGTATACGTGATACATTGACATAATGTATGTGTATATATGTATAAACCAATTTTCTTGTATAATTGTCAACATAACTTTAAACATAGTTACGAAACCAACTACGCCATTCTGTCTCAACGTAATAGTCACGTAGAACCTAACCACTGCGATACCCGATGCCTACACACATCTCCTCGCTCGCGACCCACACCCCCGAACAACCAAATCTCGCACCAGAGAGACCCCACTTTCCGCGTTTCTTGCGGTGATGGTTTGTGTGGTCTTCACTCATTTTGTCGTTGCCTACTCTCTGCTTTTGACGTGCATGCTTGTCTCGTACACATTTTCTCTTCGCCACAGCATCGTCTTCTCTGTCTCATCTTTCTGGTTATTCGAGAACATCAATTATATCCCATTCCATTAAATTAACTAGTACCACTACGTCCTTAGCATTTCCGAGTAGATTTTGTCTAATTTTGTCGCTTCCGCAACGAACAAGTTTCATCAGGTAATCATTTGTGCGTGTTTTTATTACATATTGCGTTCAAAAGCCGCGCGCTTTGTTGTTATTCTCATACTTTTTGTTATGGATTGTTCGTTCTCAAATATGTTGATGGTAAATAATACTCATTAACTTTGTTTGTTTCCAGTTATTCGTTGCTTTCTCTATCTCGTTCATATAATTATATTATTTTAAATTCATACTCGAATCGAAAAAATCTTCAGACACACACACACATACACACATATATATATATATATATATATATATATATATATATATGTATATTATATATATATATATATATATATGTGTGTGTGTGTGTGTGTACGTGAAAATTCATTTTTGAAACTGAATTCATCTACTATAATATATCATATAAATTACAATTGTGAAATAGCATGTCATCAATAAAAAAAAAACATAAATTCAATCAAAATAAAAAAATGCATCTAAATAATTGAAACTAATCGACACTAGTGAACTATTTCCATTTGTATCGTTTTCAAAACATTATCAGAAGTATACAAGAAAACAATCGTTGTCAATTTATGACATCAGTTTATCTGCAATATTTGTTTGCAGGGCATTATCATCGCATTTTGGCGGTAAAACCTGTCAGCGTCAGCATCAAGTCGTCAAAATACACATATTTTTGATACTGAATCCTGGAAATATCGCACAATGCATAAATCGAGAAATATATTACTGTCATTTTGCAACGTGCTGAAATATTAATACGGATTTTTGTGCATATATATATATACTTATACATATATATATATTTATATATATATATATATATATATATGTATACTAAAAATTTTAATGTTGTTATCTTGGAATAATGTTGAATGTTATTGAATAATCAAGAAAAACGTTAAAGTTCAGCTGGAAAAATGTGTGGGTGATAAATAACAAAATGTATACAACCACCTACTTATATCTACATATTTATTAAAATTATGAGAAAGTCTGAAACGAAAAATGAATAACAAATAACATTAATCTGTTGCATATTAAAAAAAAATCCGAACTTTGTAAACTAATAAATTTATCTCAAGTAAAAGAACATGTTATTCTATAGTAAATCAACAAAATAACTTATAAAAAATATAATGAATAATTGAACTAAATTAATTGAACAATCCTGTTCTTTTATAGTTGATATCGACATCATTTCAATATTTTAACCGAAATTTAATACTAGTTCCAATACGCAGCCTATTTTATTTTAATTAAAGAAGTTTGAATTTCCTAAGCAAACAACTTTATTTACATAACAAATTCATTGTACACTTTACTTTTTCTTATCAAGTATTTATCTTATCAAGTATCTTTTAGTAATTTTACTTTTACGAAATTCCGTATAATATACATTTTTAATTAACACTTACATTGCTTATAAAATCAATTATTGTGAACAAATGCTAGAAAGTGTGAAATGGAGAAATGTCTACATAAAATGTGTAGAATTCCTGTACAAGTTCTACAAACTCTCTGTGACTCGTAAAATGTAAACTAGTTACAAATGTATAAATAAATTTCACATCTTATTGCGTTATTTTGGAATAACACAATAAACGTAATCCTTTTTTGAAACGTCGTTATATCGAACCGTTTGAAGCTTGGGAGACGGAAACGGTGCTTAATTTTTTTAATAAATATTTTTCGAATAATTGAACATTCTTTTATCGTAAACAAAATAAAAATTGTAAATTTAACGGTTATAAGAAAAAATATGTTAATTCAGATTAGTCATTAGAAATTTCATATCTATCGGGTATATCGTGGAAAATCGTTGATAATATTCGGATAATCATAAATCTCTTAATTGGAAACGTATAAATGGAAGCGGAAAAACTGTTTACAATTGAAAATTTGCAAAAATAACAGTAATGTTAAGTATGAAAAATTTTAAAACACTTAAGTGTACAGAAAAGAGTTTCACATCGGTTACACCTTGTACCTGGACGTAGTCTCGAAATTTTTTATATACTTTCTTCTAAGGATGAACTTTTAGAAAAAAATATATTATTCAACCCAATTCTCATGTTTGCAATTTTTATAGGTTTTCAAATGAAAAAACAGAGATTTTTTGATTTTTGGACGACAGTAATACTTTTAATGAAAGAAAATTATAAATTTAATCTCATTAGAAAGAGATTAGAGATTTTTAAATATATCATCCAAAAGATAGCGTTCTGAGACTACTTTCTTTAAAGAACATCAATGGATTCCTAAATCCAAGCCCAGCTTCAAAGGGTAAAATGATTCAAATGGAGAAAAATGTCAAAATTATATATATATATACATATATATATATATATATATATATATATATATATATATATATGATTCTTATATAATTGTACTTAATTACCTTTAATACTTTTAACTGTATAGAAATATTTATAAAAAAAAGGTTTACAGGTATATATTTTTTTTATTTTTAATCAATTAAATTCGTACAACGCACTTGTGAATCTATAAAATAAATAGAATACGTAAGAGAGAATAACTCTTACACCTGGGAAACGTAAACGTATTTGAAATTTGTGCGTGCTTGTACAATTCCAGTAAATAAACTTAAATAAGCTCATTTAGAACGAACTAGAGTTGTTATATAATTCATACCGCTCGAATACACTTACAAATAATTACTTAAACACACTGAACGCGGAACGAGGAAACATATAACGTCAAATTAACAGAGACACCTGAAAAAAGTAATCAACGAATCAATGTACCTTACAAAACCTCTATAGTTAATTCAAGAGTGCGTAACTTTTGTCTTCCCGAGCTATCTAATAAATAAATTCAACGAACGCGTTCAATTATATTCACGTTGAAACCCCTCACCAAATGGAATCATGCGGCGTCTTTCGTCTATTTCTCTTCGTTTCTATCGTTTGACATTGTGGTCTATACACATGTACAAAAATACCACACGTTTACTAACTCTTGTACTTGAAAGTACAGTACATGGATTAAATTATTTGGAAAGTATGAGAAAGTAATACAAACTACGACAAATCTAATAGAATTATTAAAAAAGACATTACAAAGTTTTGAAATATTTAATAAATCAACTACTTAATATTTAATTCTCGTTTACAACTAAGCAAATAATACCCTCCCTCGCAAGAAATAAAAATATAAAGAATATTATATGATATTGTTATCGAAACATGAATTTGAGTAGCTACAAGCAATTATACATAATACACAAAATGTACCGTTCCTATATACATAATGTACATTAAAATCTCTTGAATCAGGTATCTCAATAATCTACAAATTAATTTACAAGTTCCACACACCACAGTTTAGTATTAACTTAAGAACCTCAATTATGGCAAGTGATATTTTGATAGATGTTTACATTCACATTAACTATATATTGTTATTACTACAATTCAGTAATTGATATTGTTATATATGTAATATAAACATTTGAATATTGGATCTTTCAGTTATTAAAAATTAATCATTAAAATAATTACAATCAATCTGACTTAATAAGAAAAAAACGTAGATAAACTAAAGATATATATTGATTCTTTTCTATTAAAACCTTTTTAAAAAAGCATGGTTAAACGATTCTTCGTCTCAAATTACATAAAAAAATATATAATTAACATTCAAAATTTTTGAAAGAAAATATTCTCTAATAAAAATCATAAAAGTGTGTCATTTGTTTTCCTAACTGATATCATAAGATAGTTTTATTACAATATTACTACACACAGAAATATATTCGTATATTATGAATTACAATCTAAACTAGCTGATAATGAAATTTCAAAAAAATGATTAAAATATTTTCATGTATAAATATTCCATGTAATCGAAATGGAAAGAGTCGTTTTCGTGTAGGAATGTCATTAGAATTTCTTAAATAAAATTAAATTAATATCAACTTATTGTCTTTACTAGATGATGATATAATTTATTGTTTATAAATTACAATCATAAATATTTAGCTTCTGTAATTTTGAATCGAAGAATTGATTTCCTACTTAATGACAAAGAGTTGATGTTCAATGCGTAACATCACATTAATATATCAAATTGTGATATGGTCGATTTTGAAAATTTCCAACAGAATTTACATACAAATAGTAAGTAACAAAATATATGTTCTGCAATGATAATATTACTAACGCGATAGCTTTCCAATTGTTTTTAATTCATCCAATTGAATTGCTACAGCTCGTTGCGCTTATTACAATACAAAACAACAATTCATAATAACGTCAATTACAAGCTTCAATTACACTTCATCTGAAAACTAATCAATTTAAATATTAAACGCATTGTATTTATTATGTTTTCTCCTTTATTTCCATTTCAGATTAATTTCAATTTTATCATTGTTGGGATAATTAGAAAACAATATTGGAAATTTACCAAAAATATACAATTATTAAATAGTTTTTAAACGTTTCAAAGTGTCGTAAATTCGATTAAAACGGTTTCGGTTAAAACGGTCAAAAATCTTTAATTTTAATTATCGATTTCAACAAACTACTTTTAATCTACAAAATTTTTATAAAATTATTCTAGAAACTAAAACGCTTTTTTATATTAAATACATAATCAAATTCTCAGTTGTAATTTATAAAGAAATATTCTATTTTTTTTAAATACGTATTATATCAATTTAATTAACCTTAACAGTTATTAAACTTTTTGATAATATTTAACTAATGAATGACATAAAATTGTTTTCAATATCTCTTTAAGTAATTTTTTAAATTTCATCAAATAAACAGCAAATATATCATTTTTTTAATATTCAATAAATCTAATGAGAAGATACAAACTACGTTAACTAATATATTTCTATGATATTTTTTTATCATAGATATTATTAAAATGACATGTTATTAATGTTTTCGATTTATTTAATAATTTTAAATTTTAAAAACAGTTAAAATATGTTATTATATATATATATATATATATATATATATATATATATATATATATATGTACATATGTATATATGATTCACACGTCTAATAAAAAAATACGATATACAAAAGGATTTTATTTATATTTTAATATGTACAACTGTTACATATTAAAAAATATAAATAAATTCCTTCTATATTTTACAGCTTTTTTTAAACGATAAGAGTACTTTTAATATCACAGTACAAAAGTCTAACATTCCATTTATCATTTCATTAAAAGCATGTTGATTATTTTTAGCACTTAATATGACTGTACGATTTTAGATTTAATAAATATCTTAAAAATGTTTAAAAATTTTAAATATTTATTGATATGCATATATATATATATATATATATGTATAATTAATAGTAAATATTTATTACAGCATTAATTCCTAAATAAACAATTTTACAACCAGCAAACGGAAGTTAGTACGTAAACTCTAAACACTGTGTCATCCGCATATGTCTGACATTAAAACTGTAGACAAACAAGAATGCCACATCCTTGTTTGTGCACGTATAAGTATTAAACAGTAAGGCAATTTTTGTTCACAGATGACATATTTTTAATTATATTAAAATCTAAGTACGTCGCCTTTTATATGATACTTAATTAAGAACTATTTATATTAGTAGATTACTAAAAAAAATTAAATTAGATAAATATAAAGTAATGATGAATTTCGAAATATATGATTTGTTGAAAAATGTACAAGTATAATAACTAACATAAGAAAAAATCACTATGAAAAACCATAAAATAAAATTATCAATTCACTGACAATGAAATATGAATTAATCATTAAATTATTTTTATCTAAAATTACTTAGTAGTAACTTTAAATAAAACTTAAGGATAAAATTCCATTAAAAAGTGTTTTATATACATATATATATATATATATATATATATATATATATATATATATATTTGTGTATATATATATATATGTGTGTGTATATATATATATATATATGTGTATGTGTATATATATATATATATATATATATATATATATATATATGTATACATTAATTTCGTGAAGGTTCAGTTGCCAGCGGACATCCGTCCTAAACAAATATAACTGCAAATGAAACCCAGCAAATAATCAATTATTGAAAACAAACTGACTTAACGACTGGTAATAAAAATTCACGTATGTTTATGTGTATCCATATATATATATATATATATATATATATATATATATATATATATATATATATATATAATATTATATTTGCAATTTATTTTAACAGATAATTGTATTCATTAGTCAAATCAATTATGTACGAATATAAAAAAAATATTTATATGTTATTTAATTCTAGAAAGTTTAATAATTGTCATAATAGTTAGAGAGAAAGAGAGATAGATATGTAGGTAGATAGATAATAGTAGCTATATAATTTATCTCATACAGATAAATAAAAGACCGAAAGAAAACAAAAAGGACTTCATTTTTTGTATCTACAATCATCTACACTAACTGAGTTTCAAACACGAAGACAATACAAATATGTAAGAATATAAGGTGAAGGTCCCTTGGGTAAAATACCTCATTTCTGATTCAAAATGTACGAAATAAACATAGAAGTAAGTTAGTGTCCGTGATTTTAGAGGCAATATTTACATATAAACGCAACAAAATGTTTCCTATTGTATGGACAGCATGTGAAAATAGAACTCTCACTGTTTTTTTTCCCTTTTAATCCTTATATTTCAACTTTTTTATTTATTTTATATTAATATATATATATATATATGATTGTTATTAAATTTATAAAAATCATCTCATTAAATTTATTGGCAAAGTAGTGCAGAAAAATTACTATTTATTCATAAAAAAATACAAAGAACTAAACGGAAATTATTGAAGTGTTTTATGAATGTAATTCAATAGCTTATAACAAAAAGATTAAAACTGAATATTTATAAATTACTATTATTAAATACTCATTTGTAGGGGTAACTCAGTTAATAACTGCTGATAACATTCCCCTATTGTAAACAACCCTAATTCAAAAATTAACCGCCTTAATTCTCCCTTATTCAATTATTGTTTGAGAATAGAAATCCGCTTGCGTTCTCAAACAATCATGTTTTCACATATTAAAATTATAACATTCTATATCCATTTAGTGTATTTAAATTTAATTTAAAGATAAACAGCTATTCTGTTTAATCTTTTCGAAAAGTATTTGTCTCATTTTCTGTACAAATTTATGATTAATACTTAGTATGTTTTACGAGTTTTTAAGAAATATATTTTAGCAATTGTATCCTGCACACAGAGATAAATGTATAAATATATATATATATATATATATATATATATATATATATATGTATATATATATATATATATATATATATATATATATATATATGTGTGTGTGTATGTATGTGTTTGTGTTAAATCATTACTTTCTGTCATTTTCAAAGTATTACATTTTCATGAAAAGAATCACTCTTGTTATAAACAGTTCAGAGTATGAGAAATTATCGACTGAAAGTTGAGAGTTATATCGAATTTGTGACATTAAACTTGATTCACCTTTGTAGTTACGAGCCGACAATATGACGCAGCTAAGCTAGTTGATGAATGCGGTTGTTCTCGAAATAATAGAGGCCGTTTCTTACCACCGCGCGTCGATCTCACTGCCTCCTGCAGAAATTCTATTCTATTCTTTGCCACAGTGTAGAAACAAGCACGCACTGCGTACTAGAATGTGTGTATAAACAAATAATACAGACAGAAATCGAAAGACACTCCACATATTGTTGATTTAAATTGTTATTTTCCATTCTGTCATTTGTCAATAGGAAATATAATTTCTGACAGATTTAAAATAAATATTTTATGTTTGTACAAAATTTAAAATAGATTTTCTGCAGTATTGACAAGAAGGTTGTATAAAATCGTCGTTAAATAGTCTTAAATAAATATATTTTTGAATGTCAATTAATAATGATTTAAATTAAAAATTTACCAATTTTATTAACTCATTTTAGATTATGAAATTTAATAAATTGAGTATTTAAAATAAACAGGAAATCATATAAAAATTAATTTCAATTCTATTATAAAATTATTATCTTTGTTATATCAAACAGAGTAAGTGTGCTTTAATTTTTATATTGATAAACAGTTGGTTCGAAAAAGAAACATTAATTAATGAAATTTATACAATACAGAAAGCCTATTTGCTTAGCATCTTATATAGTTCCTAAACGAAATTTCATTAAAAAATATACAAGGTAATTCTTTTTTTTAATATTTTAAAAATTCAAAATAAAAATTAATAATAGAACGTGTATATATATATATATATATATATAATATTGATATTATCTAAAAGAAAAATATTTGTACAATGTTTTTAAGCACATAATTCCATTCCATAAGCTACAAAATCAAATATCGACATCGAATTCACCATTCGAATATAATTCTTGTTAGTTCAATAATAATAAGTGTAATGGGTTCTAATAAGTCACGAAAAAAAGCTCTCCTATATTTTTTTCAGATCCGTTATAAAACAACTCGCGTTATAGCAATCGGAAACAACGCTGATTCTACATAAATAACGAAAGAAAGAAACTTCGGCTAGTTTGACCTACATACCACATTGTTGCATTCGTCACATGTGACGTTGAACAGTTCAGTGTGTAATGTTTACTCAGATGAAATGTAATTTTTCTTTAAAAACGTGCAACAACGTTCACAAATGTTATAAATTCGTTTCATAAAACGATACAGTAAAATAGAATGAAGTGAAATGCAATTCGTTTCATACGATAAATTACATTTTTCAAAAAGTACATATATGTATATTTTGTTCGATTCATCTTCATTTTTTAAATGGACTTTAACTTGCACATACATACACACACACGCACATATATATATATATATATATATATATATATATATATATGCATGCATAAAATACTCATAAAATCATATTACTTTACAGAATAATTTATAAATCATTTTTGCTATTAAATTCTCTGATAAAATTAATAAAAAAAAAGACACTAAATCAATTATACTGTCATTTGGATTAAAATTATTAACGTTAAATTTTATATCTTTAATTATTTTTAAATTATAGTGAATTAGTAAAACCACAATTAAAATTAATTTTAAATATTTAATTTGTAAATATTTCATATCAAAAAATATAAACCTTTAACACTCATAATATTACTCTTTCATTTTATTTTTAAATTGTAAATATATCTTAGTTTAAATTATTTAATTAAATTTGAATTTAATTGAAACATATGAAAAGGGGAAGAAGTTTAGAAGTATTGAACAAATTTAAAATAAACTACATCTCTTGTCGAATAATGAATAAAAATATATAAAAAAAAACAATATAATTATTTTTACTGTTTTATAGAATTGATTATATATAATTATCAAAACTATTACAATTATCAAAATTTGAACACGAAGAATACAATTTAAACAAAACAATAAAACGCATTAAAATACAAATGAAAATATATTTTCTGATTACATTTTTTCCAATGGTACTAGAGCTCCCACAAATATTAATGAAATGATTTTAAAACCCGACCGATGATTAATAAAAAAAATAATTAAATTTACTATTTATTATTTTTACTATTTATTTTTTTACTATTTTAATAATTTTAATCTTAGCTAATTTCGAAAAGTGAAATTAATAACAGTATTTATTGTAAAAATATATACATTTATAAATGCATGGTTCTATAAAAATACCTAATGAAAAAATAATTAATAAACACATAACAATGATCTACAAAATATATTCAAACTTATTAAATATTAATCATTCCCGTTCGATAATTCTAGTGAATTGTTCATTTCAAGTTCTTTAAAAAATACTTTTTACTATATTTAACATGAAAGAAAATAAAAATATGTTAATATATTTTCATATAATACAAAATAAAATACCTTCGTTAAATGTTTCATAACGTTTGAAACACAAATTAAATATATTTTAACATGTTCTTTGATTTTATTGAGATCTGCTGTTTGAAAATAAATTTTATACAAGAATCTATGTAGTTTGCAACTTCGTCTAAATGTATTCTTTTTATCTCAATAGATTTCTCGTCTTTTCAACAAGATGTTTAACATGACTTTGGTTTTATTGAAATTGTTCGATAGAAACTGATTCAATGAAACAAATATTATTTTTTCTCGTACTGTTTTAGATTTATACTTTTTCGTAAATTATTTTTCATTCCGTTTTATGTTAATTTTGTATTTAAAAATTGTTTAAATTAATATTTACATAGTATATATATATATATATATATAATTATACTTTGTTTAAATATATATATATATATATATATATATAATTAAACAAAGTTTTTTTATTACTCGATTTTAAATAAGTTTAGAGAAATAGATATTAATATCATAACTGCAGATATCAGAGATATTAATATCATAAAAATCATAAAACATAAATTAAATTAATTCAAGACTCTCATTTTCAATAAAAGTATATTCCGTTTGTATTTATTTTTGTAATTTTTTTGATGTCTATTTTTTAGATCTAATCTGTGTTGTACAATACAAATATACATTATTAAAAAAATCACTATTTTTACAATTTAAATTGCTCGAGGAAGTTAAATATTCAAGTATTTGTAAAAGCGAACCTTACTTTTTTGTGTACTATTTTTGTTAAATAATTTATTAGTTAATAAATAAAAAACAGGTTGTGAAACTATCCCCTATCTACTTACAAAACTTCATAACAAATTACAATCATCCACACTTAAAAGTTTTTTTTAAAAAAAACATATATACTCTTATTAATTAAATTAAATTATCTAATCTAATTTACTAAAATACTTTACCTAATATCAAATAATACAAAACCTATAATTAATACATCAAACCTAGTAATAAGAAAGTATGTATAAATCGTAACTTTAAACATTCAATATTAAAAAGCTGTACTACATACAAACAATATTGAGAGACCATTAACAGTTACCCATTTAATCAAAATTATAACATAGTTTATATGAAACTAAAAGACGTGCAATTTTTAAAATAATAAATTAAGAAAAAAATAATATTTTTCCAGTTTATCATTATGTATTAATACATTATTTGGATTATATTATTTTCCTTTAAATAACTGAATCTCATGCTTTCAAAATAGAAGTAAAATAATTAAAAATATTTTATAACTATTAACTAATATAAATAATTAATTCCATAACTTTCTTTCATGAAATACATTTTCAAGGAGAATATATATATATATATATATATATATATATATATATATATTCAATTGAACCATTTCTCAAAGATTAAATAACTTGAGAAAAAAATTCAATAACTATATAAAATGTATCATAAATATTCACATGGAGTGAAGTAATTATTAGTGGTATTATTATGGTATAAAACGACTAAACTAGAATTTATTAAATCAAACTGGTATCAAAGAACGCAAAATGAAAATATATTGTTGTTACATATTATAAAACCGACTGAAATAGTGTGATATCAAACGGCGCAAAATACAAATATAGTAAATAAAAATGATTGCAATAAAATAAAATAAAACAACATAAAAAAAATAAAATATATGACGACAGATTCTTGAAGCTGGTACAATTTTAATTTATTATGTTATTTATTACAAAAGAACATCTCTCTTCGTTAGTTTTAAATTAATTTAAATTAAATAAAATATGATTTCAATAAAATGTAAATAAGGAGCTAAATTATTCTTAATAGTTTTCATATTTTAGTAGCTACAACTGAATCATTAATTGATATTTTAAAAAAAAATATATCTATTAATAAAGTGTGAAACTGTGAAAAAAATGCAATACTACAATCCAATCTTACATGTTCTTTTTTTAACGACTTGTATGCAACATCCCTCCGCCCCCCAATGATACATTTACGATTGTTGTTGATACATCTTCCGGAAACAATGTGTACTGATAACGGAACAGCATACCTACGTGTTACTGATTGAAACAGTTTAGTGTACAGACATGAAGAAACTCTACGGATGCAGAACGAACGGGAAGCGCGACCGTTTTTATCTCGCCAGCAGTCGGGACGACGGAGTTTACGACTGACTAAAGTAAAAGTTTGTTTCTCCAGCGATGAGTGAAACAATACTCTGAGCTATACGTTACACTGCCGTTGTTTCTGAAGCAAGCGACGGCTGGGGTTCAAGTGTGTTATAATTTACGTGTCATATACAGATTGTTTTTGAAATGGTATTGTTCGACTACGTGGAATGCCGTTCGCTTTTCTACAGCGAAGCCCGAACACTATCTACGACGAGTGTCTATGTATTCTCGTATTACTCCGACCGTACATGTGTACGGGTTTTGTACGTGTTATTGTGTATTTTTTTTCTTCACATCCGCATACATATACATAGAAATCATATATACATATATATATATATATATATATATATATATATATATATATATATATATATATATATATATACACGAAATAAATAAAAAAAAAAACATACAGAGAGAATCGAAAAATTAACTGCAACAATGGAAAATATGCCGATGATCGAAAAAAATATTAATTTTAAAAGACTATCGTAATAGCATCCATTTATATTTCAACTTATTTTTTAATATATTTTCAAACATTGAATTGAATTTATATTCTTTTCCTCGTCAAGTATCAGATTTGATGCGAAAATCTACTGAATCTATGGAAAACAAGTCTCTGCCATGAAGGAACTAACAAAATTTCACAAATGGTTTATTTTCTTCCGCACACATTTTCCAATTAAAAACTACCTTCATCCTCAGTGTTTCGATAGAGAAAAATGTCGGATAAAAAAATACATATTTTTCTGTAACTTAGTAGGCTGGCCATGATACTAAAACACCATCGAAATCTGCATAACCAACAATCAAAAATGATCAATTATTATTTATTGAATTTTTTATTCAGAAAAATGTTTGCGGTTTGTGGTATAGGAGAATAATTCATTTATAAAAATGAAAGAAGTGTATTGGAATTAATACTCTAATAATACATAGAAAACTTTGTACAAAGTATGTATGGGTTGATAAAAAAATTATTCCGATTTATGACCTTCAAACTCATATACATTTACAACTGTTTTGCTTTTATTAGCTGTTTTAAGTGGTCCATAACTGTTGGATGACTAACGACTAACTTTTGCGCAATCTTTCGAATTGATGTACGTAGTTCTGATTCAACAAAAGCCTTCAGTTGGTCTTATGAACTGAAGAAGGACGCCAACGACTTTCAACAAGGCTCTCGTTCCCAGCACAAAATTTTTGGGACCATTATTGCACCATATGTTCTTTAAAACTACCCACACCAAAAGCAACGTTTAGTTTACGAGCAATTTCTACTGCTTTACCACCCGTTTTGAACTCAAAAAACAAAAAATTTACTCTTATTTCCTTCTTTTCAATCTTTAATTCAATAGCTTAATTTGAAGCAAAATTAATAATAAGACCAAAGTCAATGTTACCAAAATACAGACTGAGGAATGCACTTTAAAACGATATTAACAAGAACACGATGAAATGCCACTTTCATTAAAATTAGAGTTCATAAAACAGAAACCGCAATTATTTTCCCACCAACCTAATACTACGTTACATCTTGCATTTAAACAAATTTAAGGATCGAATTAAAAATCCAACATATTTATAAAGGTACAACAATTATTATATAGAGACATGCAGAAAAAAATGGGAAGTGCACACAATTTTCTAGCAGATTTTTTCTATTAGCTGATGTATTGGAAAAAAATGTGGTCCTTAAATAAGATTCAATGTCAGAAATAAATCGTCGAATTAGAGTAAAGAAAATATATTGAAAATCTGTTTATAAATATTATTTAGGGGGGAAAAACGTATCGCGTGAATAAAATATATGCTTTATTATCAAGTATTAAAATATACGGACAAAAATCTAGGAATTGAAATCTAAAAATTCAATTAACAACTTGCTTTATGATATTTGTAACTTAGAAAAATAACAGTATTGAAAAACACTACAAACTGACTAAAAAAATTACATGTTATAAAGATGACAAATTAAGAAATATAAAACAAATTACCCATTCGATACCATTGCTTATACATCCTTTTTTAAAAAAAGAGAGACATACTAAAAAGAAAACACTACTATTTTATAAAACACTGTAGAATTAACTCAGAAACGATACACATTTTTGTATCACATTAACAATCTATGAGTAAGATTTAATAATGAAATATAAAAAATAAGACAAATTGGATTTCAGTATTTTCCAAAGGAATGAATAACAATTTCTTATATTATAATATTTTTTCTCGCCATTTAAATGTAAACCTTTAATAATCAATAATTATGTCCATCTATCAAGAATCTGTCATCATTTAAACCTAAAAAAATGTTTTAATAAATATATAATCACACACATTCATGTGTGTATTAATTTACGAATATTTATCAATTCCAAAAATGCCATACAACCTTTATAAATATTCCAATGGAAATAATATTTTAAAAATACTAAAATGATTGTATCCCGAGTTATTATCTAAATTCAATTATATTAACTAAATATTAACTGAATGTTTTTATATTGATTACTAATATAATTGATTATAAATATATTGATTACTAATAAATATTTAATTGTAATAGATCTTACATGATTCTAAAACCTTATTGAAAGTTACCAATCTATACCTTATATCGATATCTATTAAAATAAATTCGGTAAAAACATAAAACTCTATACAACATTTTCATATCGAAATAACCTATTAATTGTCATTGACAGCGTTTCATGATACATATACTCGTAATTTAGTATTTAGTACAAAAAATGTAAAAGATATCGATTAATATATTTTAAAATAATCAGTTTAGTGTTTTAAATAAGTAATAAATAAAAATACATACACAAATTGTCACTGCATACACACTATGCGTCTACACAACCTGCCTACTCGATGACTAATAACTGTTCGAAACAAAATGCCGTGATATGTGATTATGTAATTCCTTCGGCGATAGAGACCGTACAGTAGCGTTGAAATAATTTTCCACGGCTTGCTTAGTTTCAATGCAGTTATTGTCACTCATTTAACACTGTATAGTCACACATATAACACTGATATCAATTTATACATTCTTATTTAATACACAGTCTATTTGTATTATATTTTAAATTTGTAAATGCAAACAAAGTTTTGATTATTCGGATAATTTTTTTGATATATATATATATATATATATATATATATATATATATATTTATATAATTATATATATATATATATATATATATATATATATATATATATATATATATACACATATCTGTACATTCAAACATTATTACAATGCTTTATTATACAGCGATATAATCCATCTTATTATCTCATTTTTCCCAAGAATGTAATAATTTATAATATTACCAGACCCATATATCACCCACAGTCTATTTGTATTATATTTTAAATTTGTACAAGTAAACAAAGTTTTGCCTATTCAGATAATCTTTTTCGATATATTAATATATATATATAGATATATTAATATATATATATATATATATATATATATATATATATATATATATATATATATATATATATTCAAACATTAATACAATGCTTTATTATAGAGCAAGATAATACATCTTTTTAATGTAATTTCTCCCAAGAATGTAATAATTTCTAATATCACCAGACCCATATAACCTTATCGATCAAGGAACAATCAATATTTTTTCAATCAACACTCTTAACGTAATTTATTTTTCATTTCCATTCGTTTAGAAAAATCTATTATGTTTTTGTTTTCTGATTGATAACACAATGTTTCAAAAGTTACGATACTGAATACTAATTTGATTGATCAGTGTTGTATTTTTTTTAAAAATTAGCTCACTTTAATCTATATATATATATATATATATATATATATATATATATATATATATATATATATATCATTTTCAGAATCAAACCACGGATGTATAAAAAGATAAAATACATTTGACGACTAAAAACTACTCTACATTCTATTTTTTTATAAACGAAATCACATTTACATTTTGAAATAATCGGATATATAAAATCGTGAATTATAAAATAATTTCCTTCGTAAATATATGCACAGTAACGGAAAAAATACAATATTATTTTCATCTTTGACCTCGGTGAAAATTTACATAGATGCCAATGTTATCATCGGATGTGTGTCCCGATGCCATATATGAGGACGACACGAAGACCTTTGACGATATAAAAATCTCTCTCTGTTCTTCTTACAGTAACATGCGCGTACGGTTGTTTTTATTTCCTCAAACGTGTTGGTTTATTTGTTGTGTATAAATATGCCACGCTTTGTTATTATCATTTTACTCCCTGTTTCCGTTTCATATTCAATAGTAATAAAATGAAAAATAAAGAATACTTTTAATACACACTGATATTTTATATTCTAGTTTACTCATATACATCATACATTCATATATATATATATATATATATATATATATATATATATATATATATAACATGCATACACATATATACAATAAATGTACATATATATGAGTGAGTTTGTATATGAGTGTACACAAATAATATTACATACTATCAAAAAGTAAATATGATTCAAAGAATGAAAAGGTTTTAAACCCATTTGAAATATTTTACAATTCTTAAGGAACTAATTGTTTTTTTTAAAATATTTTCATTTAATTTGTAATTTTAAAATTTCGTTAATACCTTTTTACGTATCAATTTAATATGAAGACAAATATAAGAACTCTAAATGATCTGAAAGTAAGATAATTTATGTAGATATTAAAAATTTTAATCACTGTTATCCTGTTTAAAAATATTTTAATGTGTCACAAAAAATCGATATATGAAACGATTAACTGTTATTTAAGAATTATATTCTAGAAAGACAATGTAGAGAAGAATGCAATGGAAATGTTGGAAGTAAGGAACTGGAGAAGGGATGCCAGACAGAGGAATATCTGGAGGCAAAAGATTGTGGTGACCAAGGATCGATTTGGGCTGTAGCGCATTCAAAGGAGAAGAAGATGGAATTATTTTCAAACAGTAAAAAATCCAAATACTAAAACAATAAAAATCAATTTTCATAATAAACGAAAAATGAAATAAGAAACCAATGCTGTGTTCAAAAACATTTTTATGACCACTTATTCAACTGATATTGGAATTAACTAAAATTTTATATTCTTTACGCGTATACAAATCATATACTCTCTTTTATATATATATATATATATATATATATATAACACTATCTACAAAGTCAATTCATCAAAAATCATCTTCTTCATACAACCCGCCAACTCGCGCCACTAATCGTATTGATTCTGTCGCACAAAGGAAACGGAATGCAAATATCCCCGGGCATAGTCATCCCTGCAATTTCCTTTTGAATTGTAAATATGTTTACGGTTTAGGAAATTATATATATATATATATATATATATATATATATATATATATATATATATATATATATATACAGAGAAGTGAATTATCTGACTTGGTTGCATTCAGAATATACGAACGACACATCTGAAGAAATAGAAGAAAATTTAATCTACGCCGTTTTGAATGAATTCTCTTTTAACATATGTTACACGATTGAATTGTAAACACATTTTCTTTAAGTACTATTTTATTCATTCAAATAACAATGATATCGTGAGATGAAGAAACTTTGAATAAGTGTTTTAAAAAACTAAATAGTAAAAACAATGGCTGCTCATTATCTTAACATAATTGTATTAAAAGTTAGAGTCTATATTAGTAAAAATATATATGTATAAACTTTTACACTAACATTTTCAATTTTCATAATATACTTAAACATTATTTACACAATTTTCATTTTATTAAACAAATATAAAATATAAAATCGATTTTCATTTCCTATCACATTAATACAAGTATCATAATGGATTATTTTCACTCTCGCTTTTTTTAGTTAGAGTAAAATATACACTTTATACCTTTATTAAATTAATTCTTAATTAGAACACGAAATGTATACTAAGAAATTTAACTATAAATAAGAAGATATTAAATATCCTCTGTCTAATTGTATATCTTGACAAATATTTTCTATAATATTTTATATATAATCATTAGTTTCAAATAAATATAACATTTTATGTTAATTCAAATTGTAAATATTTTTTAAAAAATGGAATGTTTCTAATTTACGTTCAAACATACAATTTATGCAGATCTGAAATGAACCGTAAAAAGAGGCAAAACAGCAATAATGAAAGAAAATATGCGTTACAAAATTGAAACATATTTAATCCGATATAGGATCGTAATTCGAAATTAAAGTACTATTCAAATATTTCGCGTTGTTCGCAACATTCTTCATTATATAGTCAAACATGAACATTTTACTCTTAACAAAAGATTACTGGAGATGCTGTTCCCAGAATCCTGTTTATAGCTAGTAATTCCTGCATCAGTGTCAACGAATATTAAGCGCCATACGGTTTATTGTAAATACTTCTAATTACTAGCGCATAGCTGTATTCAACGTCGTACTCTGCTTAAGGTTCCTTTTCAACTAAATTCGACTTTCTATGACGGAATTACCAATTAAAACATTTTAAGCACATCCGTTTGAATATTTTCATATATCACGTATATTTTGCGTTTAATGTTATTTCGACGACATTCTGTACAAGTGCTTTGTTAACATTAGTGAAGTAATATAATTGAAGAAATTGTGAAATGAATTTCAACAAACGTCTCAATTAGTTTTTTTCACGATGTCATATTGAATTCATTAATTTTTATAACTACCCCGAAAATACAATTTTAATTAATTTAGAAGCAACTAATGACACACACACAACACACGTATATATATATATATATATATATATATATATATATATATATATATATATATTACTAACTCCTGAAGATAAATGTGATAAAAGTGTTTCATATTTATTAAATAAACCTTATAAACAACCCGTTTTCTCAACAAAAATGTGTATAAAAGCTAAGAATTTAATCCACAAATCACAATTGGCTGATTTTTTTATTTCGAAATGATTCTTAATGAAAAATAACTTGTAAATATTTGAAAAGAAATATCGATAAGTACCAATAATGATGATGACTTTTAGATTGTTGTTTGTTGTTACTAAAAATGTGAAGATATTTTAGACACATCTCCTTTCTATTAATTATATAAAAAATATATAAGACAATGACACATCTGTTTGTGGATAAACGTGTGCGTTTAAATTACACCCGTATTTTTAATATAAATAACATCGCTATTATACATTTGGGCGTACAGGTAAAAAAATCCTGAAATAATGTCTGTAATGGATGAAAACAATAAATAATTGTGTTTCGTGTTCACACATAAAAGCGATACATACATACAAAACATACGTACATATATACACACGTGCGTAAACATATCTACATGCAGGAGTATTAACTGAAATAAAAATTTAAAGCATTTTTCGCCTTAATTTGCATATCCGATTAGTGCGGGCTTGAAAAATGCTACTTTCACATGATTTATATTACGTGGCGTGGGACTATCTGGATTACCACATGATATATGAGTTTGTCATGTAGAGCCGATGCAAAGTAATATAGTTTTGAAAACCAATGCTGGTAACACTTTATTCCCTTTCCCTTGACATTTGTTATCTACCTTATCATCTACACCATTAATTATATTATTAGTATGTATCCTTACTGCATCCTTATTTGAAGTTGCACATATTTTACTTCACCCCTTTCATGCATGTGTTTAATCTCAACAGGAATCTAATTTCTTAACACCCATGTTTTGTTTGGAATAATTATTAATAATTTGTAGTTAAAGGCGTGAAATTTATAATCATTTGCGGTCCGAATACTAAAATTTTACGATAGCAAAAGAAAAAAGTAATGAATTATTCCCGTGAGCTTTTTTTTAAATTACAGTGCTGGAAATGTATTTCTTTGTCCAAATCAAATCGTACTGTGCACCGATTTTTAAATTTGATTTTTTTTTTTTGATAATTGTATTTCTCGATACAAATACTATTAACTTTTCTACGAATATAAAATATTATTATTTAGTAGGAAATAAAATAAAAGCATAAAATAAAAAATTGAAATATCGATCAATTCGAATTTTGCGACAAACGTACATATATATATATATATATATATATATATATATATATATATATATATATATATATATATATATATATCAGTATCAGCAGCCTCTGTCAATCCACTACTGGATAAAGGCCTCTTCTATGATTGTCCATTTCGTACGATTGAATGACTCTCTTTTTTACTGATTTTCAATAAAAATTTTAATTTTCTTATCCCACCTGTTTATTAGCCTCTTTCTTGGTCTTTTTATATTCCTTGGTTCCCAGTTAATAATTTCTGTTCTCAATCGGTTGTCTTCTCTTCTGGCAACATCCCCCGCCCATTTTAATTTCAAACTCTTTATTCTTATTACATCTATGATTCCTGTCTTTTTTCGTATCCATTCTATTCTTTTCCTATCTCTTCTGTTATTTCTGGTATGCATCTTTACATACTTCTCTGTATTGTCTGCAATCGCTGAATGATTTTAAAGCTAAAATCAAAATCGAAATCATATATATATATATATATATATATATATATATATAGAGATAGATATATATATATATATATATATATATATATATATATATATGTGTGTGTGTGTGTATAGTTTCAATAACAGCATATAAAAAATACATAAATAAAATGATTAATCGACATTGTAATCAAAAATTCAAAGAACATTATAATATAATTAATTTAAAAGCTTCAGACAAATTTAAAGATTAAAATTAAATACTAAAATTCGTAATTCATAACATTCTACATACTTAAATCAATTATGTACTGATATTTGTCTCATCCTCAAAATAAAAACAACAAACTCTTATGAAATACAGCAGCGTAAATAATATATATATATATATATATATATATATATATATATATATATATATATATATATATATATATATATATTACTGAAAATAAAGTAATACACAAATTGGTGGGTGAAATAACTTTATTATTCAAATTATTATAACTATTTACAATATACAGTATTACCAAAAATCTTGATTTTACATACGTAATATTTACAAATAAATTCCATACACACATCAAACCTTTAAATAACAATATCGTCGTAATTTCTAGTATGCCATATAAAACAGACTGCTTTTTAAACAGTTTTCGAATATTTAAGAAAGAAAATACTTTTGAATTTCGAATTATCTTTTATTATATTTTTATTTATTGGATCTGGATATTTTTTTGTCTAATTTTTTCCTTTTTAATAAATTATGCAAGTAATTCCATTTAAACTTATAGACATAAACCAAAATATTTCACTTATTATCCATTTGTATTACTATATAATCATTAAAGTTGCGGTATTCAATATAAATATGATCATATACAGAATTGAACTCTGAATCATGTTAATTTTTTAAAAAAATAAAGTACATACAACAATAGTCCATTCGACACCCTAATCCTTAGTATTCTTATTTTTCTAATTTTCATTCATTTACGTTTTTACAGCATTTAGAATATTTTTACACATTAATATATGCATGTAAACCAATATCTTTTTAAGGGGTAGTCATTTCATAACAAAAATAATGAATGCTAAATTCACAATATTTAGGTAATGTAGTGTTATTCCCATCTAACAACCGCAAGTAATCGTTTATTTCTTCTACTCCAGTACAATACCTTTAGTTTTTACCTGCATTCCTGAATGTAACATTATTAATTATATTGAAATGGATATACTTCAAACTCTCCTATTTATAGAAATGCATATTATTGTCTGTCATTTATGATCTGGTAAAACTATATTTAGTAATGATATAAAATATTTATAGTAAAAAAATAAAAAAAAATGACTATAATTTACAGAAAGATGAGATTAATGTACAATATGTAAGTCATGGATTTTTGGTAATGTAAAACATATCATTGCTATTCAAATTTATTTATTTCTACAAACATAATTATATTACATTCTTTGAATGTATTTATATCAAACAATTAAACTAAAAGTCAAACTTTTTTTATTTAAATTAAACAAAAAGCAAATTAATGCTACTTATTTTATTATGAACATGTATAATTACAAAAGGTGATTTAATATATTTTTTCTAATTAGAATAGAAAAAATGGTTCCAACATTTTACAATTTGCTTCAGATACAAGAAAATCAATACTATCTCCTTCATCAGTTAACTCATCATCTAACCAATCTGAAAATAACAATTATTTTACTATAGTTAAATACTTATGTTAAACTTTTTTGCTACTCATTTAAATACAACAGTACAAAATTTGAATATCATGTAAGTTATGTATTATTGCAAATATTATCTTATGTATTCATGAAGTTTTTTTGAGTGTTGTTAATGTAAATATAAAAATACATGTGACATTAAAACGATTTTTTTTAAGATCTGTAGCATATATTTCCAAAATGTATATATACTTTTATCACATAAAAACAAACAGTACATATTAAAACTAACAATATATATAATACATGCACACAAATATGCATGCATGTATGAATATATACAAGACATGTGACTGTGTTCATATATGTTTGTGTGTACATACACGTACATACATATACATACATATATATATATATATATATATATATATATATATATATATATATATATACATTTATATATGTATATATACACTCATATACTCCTATGAAAAATTAAAAATTTTGTCAGTTGATGAAATATTCATTACATTAAAACCGTCAACTCTATTCAAATTTTGGTACACTTCAACTCCATCTTAATACATTGTTACTGTTATAAAATCAATCCAAAACAATTTCTACAAACAATTAAAATGAAAATACAAAACTTCTCTACATTTGGTAAAGATCAAAAAAGAAATTCACCTTCATCGCCCTCATCGCCTTCACTAATGTACCATTGATCTATTTCATCGATTTCGTCATCAGAGTTAAATAAATTATCATAGAAATCCGGTCGTAGATGTTTAACACAAAGATCTAGTAAGTTAACAACAAGATTTGAAGGCAAATCTGATGCTAATTGTAAATCTACACTTGTACCACCTAATGTTAAAAAAAGTTTTTCATTTGGTTGACGTTTCTTCATTTCTTCAACTGCTGTATTTATTGTTAGATTTGTAATGAGTTCACAGCCACTCACATCCAAGTCAACTAATTTATGGCAATGTTTAATCACAGCATTACATCCAACATCACTAAGATTTGGGCACCCTCTACATTGCAACTGTTCAAGTTGATGTGATGTTGCTAAATGTTCTAATGCTGAATTAGTTACTACTGAATTATAACTCATAGTGAGTAGTCTCAGATTAGGCAAATTGGCAAGAGACTTAATACCCTCTTCAGTTAGTTGACTTATAATATTATCTCTTTCTCCACAACAGGAAATATCTAGAGAATAAAGTGCATCACAACCTTTTGAAATGAGATTTAATGTTTCATCACAGACAGAAGAATTCATAACTAAATTCAAAGATGTTAAATGTTTCAAATTGTGAATGGAATTTAATCCAATGTAACTCAATGCTGGCATATAATTAGAACATGATAAGTGTTGCAAGTTTGGTACAGCTGCAATAATGTCTTTCAGTGTATTATTTCCAACAGAAGTACAGCAATCAATATTTAAACTGACTAGGTTATGAAGGCGGCGCAAATGTGGAATTAATGCTGTACTTCTAAGAGAAATACAACTAGTCAAATTTAATTCTCTCAATGAAACAGATACGGATTTTAAGCAACTTCCTTTAATATCTGCATTTCTAGCTAAATTTAATACTTCTAAGGATTGATTAGCTTCAAAAATTAACTGGGCTACTGAATCTTTTAATCCCGCACAAGTTTCCATTTGCAACTCTTGAATAAGCCGACATTTTCTTCCTAAAGCTTTGGCACCTTGTTGTGTAACATGTAGACCTTAGTTTTTAAAAGAAGATATATTAATCATTTCTAAAAAGTGTACATATGCATATACATACATATAAATATATATATACATATATATATACATATATAAATATATATATATATATAGATATATATATATATATATATAAATAATTCAAGACAATTTAATACATATTACTACTTACTAATTTCATTCCAATTAAGCATAATTACCTGAAATGTTTAGTTTCTTTAACTCTGGGCAATGATTTGCAATTATTTGCAATGTTCGAACATTAAGTGTATATGTCTTTCCTGATAGATCAAGATGAGTAAGTGAATTTCCACAACGTATTAGTAGACCTCGTAAAAATTGTGTTGTGAGAACATAATCCCAAGATTCCCATGATATCATATTCATACATAATGAACGTTGTTTACTCCATAAACGATTACAAAGACTATTCCACCTTTTACAAACACTTTCTATTCGTAATCTTACATTCAGATCTAACATTTCAAAAATATGTAACAAACAATCATCATTCAATAAATTTATATCTCCATTTACAACCATATCATCATCATTAGTTTCTAAATCTGTCAACGGTACCTAAAAAAAGTCTCATATGAAGTCACGAAATATATTTTTTAACCATATTAACATTCTATTAACAATAAAATTGTTAACAGATTTTTTTCCAAATTACACAGTTAAAATTATATCAGCAAAATATCAATACCAAAAAAAATAATTAAAAATATCTTAATATTGTCAAATTAACACTTCTTTACATTTATTATAATTATTTCATGAACCTTTATCTGCATGCATTCACAGCATAGTACCTTACTGCCCAAATGTTTTTTTTATCTAATTTAAATATGAGATACATATGAGCCAGTGGCAAAATATATACTTATTATTCTTATGTAAGCTACTATCTATATTTTATATAGAATAATCATACATTAATGAAATCTAAAAACAAAATTAATGTTACTCATTGGTCTCTTATAAGCGTATTGGGCAGTAAATGTACCAGTTTTTCAATGCTGTGTGGAACCACTAGGCATTTAAAGGGGAATACATAAATAAATTTAAAGAGGGTACATAAATAACATATTTTCATAAATTACATTTATTAAGGGTATTTAAATTAAAAATTATCAGTTACAGACTTCATAAAAAGAAAACAATGATAAAAATGACAGACTTTGAAAATACTTACAGGTTCTACTATGTTATCATTCAAAACTTTTTTTCCATTTGCTTTGATGCTTCTATACTGATAACGAGCACGACAAATTTTTAATCGTTTATTACCATAATCTATATATTTATATTCTACTGCCCTGTAATACAAGTGTAGAGTTCCTCATGAATATTAAAACGATACTCATATGCTAGATTCATTGTACCAGATTACCTGAGAGCATCTTCAGGATTTTTGAAAGCTACGAAAGCAAAACAATAATTATGTGACTTCTTAACTGACGATACACAAAGCACATCTCCGATTCCTTCAAAAATACTCTTCAGATCATAAGAAGTACACTGTATAACAAATAACACATCAAGTATAAAAATAAATGACACTATACTACATTTAAAAATCACAATATCATACAAACCTCTTGTGGAACATTTCCTACATAAATCTCATGAAATAGATATTCATCATCATCTTCATATAAAGTCAAAAGATTGTGACCATAAGTTTCAATTTCTGAAATACATAATTCATAAACAAACATATTCAAACGTTGATTAATAAAAATATATTATTTTTTTTATTTAAAGCAAAATATCATGATTGTGTTTTGTCTGACACTTTAAAAATAAACATTTTTAATATTTAGCAAAAAAAAATACAGAACTATTTCTCATACAGCAACTGATATACACATGCTTTTTGATCATAAATTTTGTAGAATACATTTCAAAATAAAAGTAACGTATTTGTTAACATATATTTAAACATTCTTTACCATAGCCTATATTTTTATTTTTGAAACGAAGCAAATGAAAATTACCTTCTTCCATGACGAAAACGTTGATAAAAATAAAAAGGATATATGATCAATAATTGCAATCTAACTATAACAGAGTTTTAAACAACTCTTACTTTGTATTATTTCTATTACAAATCACCATTATTAAATGATTCATTTATATGACAACTTTTCGCACTGTATATGTATAACATATTGACAATCAAATACACCGACTACTAACCTCATCAGTGTTGAAACTTTATCACTCCAACATACCAATAAATATTTTTCTAAAAGTATACAAAAATAAAATGAAAATTCCTGATATATAAAAATATTTTTTGCGTTATTACCTGAATACTGCTTAAATACATAAAACATTGTAGCTTTCAACATACAACAATAAAAATAATTAATTTGAAATATTAATAAAACATTATTTTACTCTTTAATCGGAGCTAATAATTACTGTTGATACTCGTAATTTAAATTTCAAAATGAATAAACAAGAAACCGTAAATATAATCCTTGAAGGACTGGGAGCCAGTAATTTAATATCACTATTTAATGAAAATGGAATTGATATAAATAAACTGTCACTTTTAAGTGATGCAGATTTATTAGCGCTTGGTATTGAAGACAGAAACTTACGAGCTAATATATTAAAACAGAATAACAAAAACCACATTGAAACGTAACGTAAAAAGTTTTTAATCAATACACATATATGTTTATATAATCACGTATTTAATTTTGAAAAATTTTAGGTCACCGTACAATTGCATCGACAAGAATTTTACTTCCAATGTTGTAAATAATTCAAGTCGTCATCTAAATAAATTGCAATCCAGTTTATTAACAAATTACATCAATTTTAAAAGAAACCCAAATTTAATTGATTCTTTAGTTTCAGACAATATGTATTCTTCACAAGCACTTGTTATTGGATTAAACTGCTTGTTAAATAATGTTAAAAAAGCAGAAAATGAATTAAATATATTATCCAATAATATAATTAATTATAAACCTTAGTGTAGTAATCATCATGTTATTTTTTTTTGTTTATTATTTAACTATTAAAAGCCATGTAAAAATTATTTGTAAAGAATGTAGACATTTTATAATTTTTTATGCGTTAAGTCTTTTTCTATGTAATGTAATTTTCTTTAATTTGAATCATCCAGGTACACCTGCTGTTAAACATTTTTTTTTAAATATTAGAAGTATATGAAAATTATACTTTTATTCATATTATACATAATAAAACAAAAAAATAAAAAGCATTCAATTTATAAATATTTAATGACACAATCAGCTAATATACAATTAGATACATTAACTCGTACATACATAAAGTAAATAACTTTTTCAAAAAGAAATTAACTTATGAATTAAAGTCGTGCAAATATACAATTTCCTATATTTCTAGATTAAAATCCAAGGTAAGAAGGAATGTTAAATTATCAAAGTAAACCCTATATGATACAATGTTTCCACTTTAATTATAAGTTTTAATTTCGAACAGACAATTCTCACGACTTTAAAATCTATAAGCCATTTAAATATTACGATTTACGGCAACTAAAAATAAATATTACTGAATAAGATAGTTTTCTGGAGGCATATACTGTTGTGGGTATGAAACGGGATTAGATGTTATGGGAACAGTGGGTTTGGGAGACGGACGTAATAAAACAGATACTTCTGTTAAAATAAATTTCGTAAGTCGTATAACTGCAACGTGAGCAATAAACTGTAATATTAAAGCACCGAATCCTTTGTAAAGACCACTAATGCCTTCTGAATTAACAGTTGTTTCATAACAATCAATACCACCTGATAATAAAATATTTTATAATTAACATTAATTATGAAATTACTTGTAGAACAATTATACCTCAATTTTTAAATATGATACATCAATATTGTTAATATTTATGTACTATTTACTTGTATTCATTTGCTAAAAATTAAAAGTAAAACAAACCTTCATAACTAGTAAGGATGGGTAAAACAGAATATCCAGTATCCAAATTGTCAACTATTGTTCGAGTTCCTTGTAAGTGAAGTCTATGTACAATAGTCTCAAATGGATAAAAAACTATTTCCGATGCCAGTGTTGCAAGAAGATTGGAGGTTATTTCAATATCTTGATACAAAGGCTGTGATAAAATATCTTTGGGTAAAGCACCCTATAATACGAATAAAATAAGTACAACAAGCTTCAACTGTCATATTAAAAAAGACAAACTTACTCTTTTTCCTTGAATATACTTTTGTCTTGCATGTAATATACGACTTGCTGTTCCTTGAACAATGAGACTAAACAGATATTGAGCTAAACCTAGTGTAACAGTTGGTACAACAAGTGCCCAAACTGGTAACATTCGACCACGCTGTGGTACACCCCAACTCAATAATCTTACAGCCCCCTCTCGAAAAACATCTAAAATACCAGGCTTTTCACTAGCAATATCACTCTGTACAGTTTCTACTAATGATGCCGAAAAAAATGGTGTTATAATGGTTAGACTAACACTGAAATACAAATTTTTCAATAAAATATAAAAAAATAAAATAATTATAAATACATATATTAGCCTCTTACCATTTTAATAGAATATGTTGACCAAATGATTTAAATGAACTATGCCAAGAAATATCCCTGAAATTATAAATATATTAACACAAGTGCTACTTAAAACTTTCTAAAACTCACTTTGGCCATGGTGTAACTTTTGAGATTAAATCTTCCAAGCCTAATGTCATTCCTCGCACTAAAAGTACACTTCCTAAACCTTTCCATAATGTTGTAATGCCTTGTCTCTGATGCAGATGCACTATTACAGGTATTAATGTTACAGGTACTAAATGATATTTTCGTGACGTATTATGAACCTTAAATTAAAAACTTATTATAAATATACTCCAAAGGTTTCAATACAAACTTATTTAATTACCTGGCATTGTCTTCGCAAAACAACAAATGGATGACTTAAAAGATTTTTCGTAACTAAACTTACAATACCGACTCCCAACCCAATATATTTTTCAATGCTGGAATCTGAATTAGAAAAGATAAAAGTATACTTTATATATAAATAATAATATAAACATTTATATAACCTTCATCAGGTGATATTTGTTCAGGAAAATTTACAGGTAACTGAGTTCCATAATCAAATTCCTGTTTCTGTCCCACATCATAATTTGGGTGTCCATATCGAACCCAATTTTCGGTTTTTGAACGATCATATGAATTCATGTATTCTTTAGGATTGGAATAATCTTTGAAACCAGCCATGAGATTACTTAACCTAATATTTTATCTTACTGCATATGATCTGTCAGTAAAAGACAATTACTAAAAAATGCAAATGTGAAACCAAATATTAACACAATTTGAAAAATGTTCATATCAACGTTTAATACACATTTCTTTCAAAGTATTATTTTTAGTCGTAGTTTTACTTGAAAAGTTTGCAGTATAATCCAGTATAACTAATAAATATATAAATTTGCCTTCACCTTCAATTATCACCTTCTTATCTTCTTAAATTTGTCATTCAACATCTATTAAACGATTTAACTAAATAAAGTAAAAAGAAATTTAAATAAAATAGTAAAACATTAGTTTTTTATAATTTATTTTCAATAATTACACATTTTTTTATAATCAATCATCAAATGTAATTTTTTTCCCTTGAAATTCAATTATTTGAGGCTTTAACATTTTTTTTGCCTGCCAGCTTGGATGAAGTTGTTCTTTTTCATTTCCAGTGGATTTATTTTTGAATTCTTTTTTATCAAATGTATGAGCATTCATATAAAAATTATTATCCAAATCACTTTTTTTTACATTTTTATTATTACTGAATACATTTACTCGATTGAACATACGACTACGTCGTTGTTTTCTATTTAAACCTAACTGATTATTATGACGCTTCTTTTCAACTTGTTCAATGTTACTATCAGATTTATTTTCAACAGCTACATGAAGAAAATCTGAATCATTTCCAGAGAGGAAAAATGTATCAACTGACTGATCACATTTCAGAGAATTTTCCATTTTACTAGATGAACACAATTTTTTCTCTGTTTTTAGGAATGAGTCTAATGTTTCAACATTTTTCAGTTCACTTAAATTAATTTTACTTTTAACTGCTATACTGTTACTACCAATTTTATTTGTTGAACTTTCTGATTTTTTGTTTATATTTACATTATCATTGAATTTAATTACATTAGATACATCTTTAATAGAATCTAATGTCTTAATTTTTTTTCTTGGCTTTATTATATTTGATTCAATTTTTTGTTCCACTTCATTGATTTCATTACTCTGAACATGTTTCTTCTTTCGTTTTTTTTGCTTTACTTGTGTGTCTTCCAAAACATTTGATTCGTCTATTTCTTTACTTTTAACTAAATTTATACTTGTAATATTAGTTTCTGTACTACATATAAGATTTTTATTGTCTTTAATTTTCTCATCAGTTTTTTCTTTTAACTCATTACTTTCAATATTCTGTATACACTGATTGGAGACTTGTGCTTTTTTAGACTTGGATTCTTTTATTTTGCTTGTAATCTTATTTTTTTTAGTAGGCTTTATAAACTGCTCAATTACTCCAGCATATTTATCTTTAATCTTGTCAATAGACACAGTTACAATCTTATAAGAAGCTAAACGAGCTAAAGCACGTTCTTCAGAGGTTGTATTTACATTTGCTAATATCTCTTTCAAAGACTCTTTCACTGTTAATGCATATTTTGTTATAAAATCAGGATTTAATTTCTACAAATAATAATAATGATGATAATAATAATAATAAATTATTAGTGAATGTGTTTTACATTGATAGTTGATATTTCCTGTACATATCGATCTGCTTTTTGAGTATTTTTGAGTTTTTGTATTTCAGTTCCTTTCTTAGTTCGAAGTTGTTTAATAGACCTTGTTAATTTATGAATAATATGTACCTTGGCTTGCCGTACAACACAACGCATGGAGACAATCTACAATTCACATCAATAGAGAAATATAAAATATATTTTTTTTTGTCAATATATACCTCATTATTTATTTTGTGTTTTATATTATCAGTCATATTTATTTCACTTATGAGTTAAAATCGGTGAAAATTTGAAACATTAATATAACCTCTGCAAAATTTACTTAAAATCTATCATTCAACTGGTTCACTCATACAAATACTATTTAACCTAAGCAAGGAAATATTTTATAAATTTATGATCCTTAAAAAAAATTCTAATGAAAACAATGTGGAAATCATGTGAAAATAACTTTTTCAATATTTCCACCTATACTCTGACATCTGGCATACAACTTACTACTAATATGGTTCTATAAAAATGGTTTAATCCATAGCTAAATAGTTTAATTTGTGCATTCAGGATAAATTTGGTTTCCTTCGTTTCCTTTTAGTATAGAAACGAATGGTAGATACCCACATTTTGAATTCTCTCACAGTCCTAACACGAAATCGGGGACAATATTGGTTTGGAACTATTGTTTTCAATAATCAAGAGAGATTAGGATATTCTTATTTGTATGAAAAATGTTAGTTCCTACTTACTTTATACTGTTAGAAGACTAATTGTAAAAAATTATAAAACAGTAAATTTAAGAGTACATATTAATATTCTTTGTTATATATTTTTTAATGTTCATAAAACAACACCCTAATATCTTATTATAAAAATATGTTTTTATAATTAAATAGTCAAACCTTTAGTACCAATAGTAAACTGCAAAAGATCGATTTTTAAAAATGGTATATATATATATATATATATATATATATATATAATCACATTTTATTTAGTAAATTATTAAAGAAAAAATAATAATTAAATGCTTACCTTGATTATATTTTTTACTTTAAAATCAGTATGTCATTAGTTCTATTAATCATTTATATACTTTTTAAGAAATATATTTATAACTGCATTTCAGTAATTTTTACATGTGTTTTATTCTAATTCGATTCCTGAGGAAAAAATGCAACAATCTCAAAAAAATAATTTTATGTAATCTTAAAATATGAGTATATATAAATGTTTTGTTAGTTTTTAACAATTTTTTAACAAACTATGTTTTTATATCACATAAAATACACTTGTTGTTCTTAATAATATTACTTTCTTACTTTATAATATACAAAAAACTATAAATCATTATGAAAAAATGCTAATTATTCCAAAGAGTAAAAATTGATTTTTTTCAGAAAGAAATTATTTATTATTCAAAAAACACTAACACAGATTTTGCTAAAATAACTCTGTTGACCAGCAATTTGGAAAAAAAATTATGTTATCAAACAACAGTTTTAAGATGAGCTCTCTGTTAACTGATTCGGTTTTAAAATCAATTTGTCATTTATTAATATTAATAATAACATTTTCATTGGTGTGAACCGAAGATGTACTGCAAGCATTTTTTTTATACAATAATATTTAGTTCTAATTAATTCAAAATGTAGATAATTACTAAATGACTAGGAATAAAATATAACACACTTTGAAAAATAAAAATGTCAATTTTTAAATATATTAAATCATATAAGAAAGTTGTAATATTAAGGTACTGATGGTCACAACAATATATAATTAACTAAATTGCATGAAGTGTTTGAATTTTCAACAAATAACATACATAAAGAAATTCATAAAGTAATTTATACCTTTATATATGTACATGTAAAAAAATGTCAAAAGAATCAAAAAAAAAAATTTAAAATAAAATAATAAATGCACATTGTACTGATTTCTTTAGTTTCATCTTTAAGAAATTTCAATTTCATCTGCATCCAATACTAACTTTTAAGTCTATCAAAATTTGTATTTATAAATTATACATATATATATATATATATATATATATATATATATATATATGTATTAAAAAATTAGAACTATATTTTAATCTGTTTGTGACTTCTTTCTTTAATTTTTCATAAATTTACATTTTATATATATATATATATATATATATATATATATATATATATATTGGATAAATAATATTTTAAATTTAATATATATATGTAAATGCTGTATCCTATAGATCCAAAATAAATTATAGACCATTTAATACATTCTTAATGTCTGTTCACAAAAAATGTGCTTGTACTTTTTAATAATTCCACTTACAACTGAAGCACTGACTAGTTGTGAGAATTTCTTCTGCAAATATACATCATTAATATATGATAGCAAATTATAATTCACATAATGTCTCAAATACTCATACAATTCACAATATGTACATTACAAATGCTTGTAATATAAAAGTTAGATCTTATCATATATTTCACTTAGAGTACAGCCTACTGACTGTAGCTACAGAAAATTACATAATCTAACTTTAGAGTTTGGTTTTGCCACTGCTGCTCGTACAGCTTCAATAAACAGTTCATTAAGACCGGATTCTTCTTTTGCAGAACATTCCATTAATTTATAAGCATGTATTTTCTTTTTCATTTTTTTACCTTCAGCTGTTGTGATTGTGTCTATTGTAGGATCATTTCTCAAATCAGTCTTTGTTGCTATAAAAATGAAAATTATTAAACAATTTTATATACACAATAATTAAAACATAATATTAAAAGAAAGAGAATGAAGATTTCATGATACTCAGAATACCTATATTTGAAATGTTATTTGAAATTTTTTCTAAAGTATGTAAAAAAGTAAAAATATCCATTTAACTTTAATTTAAATCAATAAACAAAATAATTAAATAATGCAACTTAGTAATTCAAATACTTATAAATTATTCTAATAAATACTACTGAATATAAAAACTAAATTAAATTAAAAAAGTAAAATCTAATCTTATCTAAACAAATTATTCAATATACTAATAATTAATAAATACACTGATTAACTTTAATAACTTTATTAAATATTAATCAAAATTATTCATCACCTTCAAAATAATTCATGTTAGAGAAAAACTTGAACAAGTAAATCTTCATTGCATTTTTCTGAATAAGTATATGAACTTAAATTAAGAAAAAAAAACAGTTTTAAATAAAAGAAAACTATTAATGAAATTTGTTTTCCAATCGTAAAATCCAAGTAAAAGTAAATTAATTAGATGTCAATCAATTATACATATATATATATATATATATATATATATATATATATATATATATATATATATATATATATATATATATATATGTATGTATGGATATAAGCTTGTAATTTATTTATCCAATATAAAATATTAGCCTTCAATTCAAAATACTAACCTACAAGAATAATAGGCACATCAGGTTTGTGATGTTTAACTTCTGGATACCATTTTGACAAAATATTTTCATAAGAACTTCTGGATGTTACTGAATAGCATATCAGAAAACAATCAGTCTAAAATGTTTAGTAAATATATAATGTTAAATAATTATAGTTAAAATACCGCAAATCTATAAATATTAATTTCATTAGTTTTCTCTTTAATATAACTTACATTTGGATAAGACAATGGTCTTAGTCTTTCATAATCTTCTTGACCTGCAGTGTCCCATAATGAAAGCATATATTCTTTATCATCAACAACAACAGAATCTGAATAATTTTCAAATCTACAAAACAACATTAAAAACTCGTAAATATATTAATCTTTTAAAAACAACAATAAACGTATTAAACTTAAAAATTTTCGTAAAATTAGAGTTATAATATAAACCTTAACTGACATATTTTCTAGTTAATTAAAAAAAGGTATCTGAACACCTTTTCTTGTGTAATTTCGTTTAGTTAAAAATTGTAATAAAATCTAACATATGGTTTTTAATGGGTAAAATAAATATGTCTATCTTCAATTTATTTTTTAATTGTAATCTCCATTGTAATAGACAGTATTTAAAGTTATATTTCATATATATATATATATATATATATATATATATATATATATATATATATATATATATATATATATAACAATGTAAAAATAAATGTACAAGATTTTTACTTTTTTAACAAAAACTTACACTGTAGGTACATACTCTGTAGGAAATTGCTTTGTTGTATATACAATCAATAAACACGTTTTACCGACAAGCCCATCTCCAACAACTGTTACTTTCAAGTATTTTTGCTTACCACCACCCACTTTTGACTGTTGTTTAGTATCCATTTTAGTTCATAATAATTTAAATTTACCACACTTTTTCTGTTACTTAGATGGCGTCGTTGATTTCGATTGTTTATAACAATAGAGAAGTTTAAATGTCAAAGTCAACAAATACACTTATTTAAATGATTTAATTATAAACTTTTATTCATATGAAGAAACACTCGTGGATATAATTTTAATACAAATTATATAATTTGAGAAAATTGCAAATAACGCAATGTGAGTTCCATTTAATTTTTATGTCGAATTTAACTATAGGAAATGAGATAAAATTTCCATATCAATGTTTTTAATGGGAAATCCTTTAAACAAATTAGGCGTGACCAGCGTAGTATACACAATTATGGCACCACTGTTAAATAAGACTGTATAATAATATTAATTATAGAAATATCCGGGAAACTATGAAATATGAATATAACACGCAATTGTACTTTTATAATAAAAACTAACTCTGAATTAATACATTGTTATCAAAGTTTTATTTATTCGGATTTTGTATATAATTTTTGTTTCTTTCTAAATATTTTTCTTAATATAAAACAACAACGGGTGAATCACTGTTACATGTATTATTCACAATAATTCACTAATGAATTAAACACTCGATTGATTGAATATGAACTGACACAGCAGAGTACGTTTCTGATTAAAATTTAACTATTTATTCAGTGATTCGAATAAAGCATTTGCAGTATTATTCTTATCGTATATTAAGAGGAAATTAGCTTATCTTATCTAAGAGACGTCTCGAAATATATATATATATATATATATATATATATATATATATATATATATATATATATATATATATATATATATATATATATATATATATATATATATATATATATTATATTTGATTTATGTTAATAATATTTAACTGGCTTTTATATAATAACCCAACGAAATATTAATTTTTATTAGATTTATTCCAAAAATTAGTTTCGAGATCTAATTAAAAAAATAATATTTCAATTTAAAACACACAGTTAAATTTGTATTTAATTATACTTAATACAAATGTCTGATAGGTGATTTAAACTGAAGTATAATCCTCTTCTAGATAAAAGATATCATTCGATAACATTTAAATCTTCTATTAACACTACATCACACTTAACTCACAGCAAGGCCAATATTTTTTTACAGTAAAGTATAAAACAATTCAACTCATGCTTCTATACGCATTGTTAAAAGAAGGTAGGGGTTATGGAATGACCAAAACCATTAGTTTATATACTAAAGTTAATTTCATTTAAAAAGTGAATTATTTTATCCTCATATATATATATATATATATATATATATATATATATATATATATATATATATATATAAACATATATAATATTTATTTATTGATTCATACGTTTCTTTTCAAAAACACTAATATTTCCACTTAACATAATTTCACAATAAATTAAAAAGGATAAAAGATATGTTACACATTCATATACATATATGTACATATATATATATATATATATATATATATATATATATATATATATATATATATATATAGGGGGGGGGTGTATAAATGTAATTCACATTTGTTTAATATGTTAACATTCGTGTACTGTATTGAAAAATATTTAATTAAAATATATTTAGTTGCAGACATTTCTTTGTTTTGTATTTTAAAATAATTATAAATATTAGGAAAACTGAATTCATACGAAAATCAAAATTAAAGAGAGGAAATAATGTAATAATCGTTTTTTTTTCATTTCTATACATTTTTCGTCTCTTAATATTTACTTTCTCCGAATAAATCCATTATTTACTAATAGATCATAAAGTTAGAATCTAGTTTTGTAATAATGTTATTTTTGTTACGATTCTAATGCTAAATTCTATGTGTAGACAAGTGCAAAAGAAAACAGCTATATTTTCAACTAACCAGTGCAGCTGTACTTATGAACAAATTAATTTTCATAGTTTATAGAATGGTTCTTATTTATACGGGTGCATATATATATATATATATATATATATATATATATATATATATATATATATATATATATACATATATATATATATATATACATATATATATATATATATATATATATATATACATATAACTTAGCCAACTTTATCAGGACACTTGCGAGAGTAAATATACGTGACACAAATGGAATAAGACAAATATATTGAAAAGTCCATTATGAATTCCATACGTCTATTGACGCCTGCGACGTTGCGTGTACGTTACTCATATTAATTACGTCATCATCATTATCAGACACACACACACTCACACACATGTTTGTATGTTTTTATTCAAAACAAGACACATATACTTTCCCTTTCTGTCTACACTATTGTTTCATATTTCAACGATTGTCAGGGGACGACTGATAATTTTGTATGTCCGTTGACAACCCATCACCGCACCCAGTGTCTTCATGATAAGCCATGTTAAAATATATTAAGCATTCATTTTTAAGACAGAACAATATGATACGTGTTAATACGAAACGAAATTAATGACTGGATAATGATGAAATTGTTTACTTCTATACACATTTTTTTAATGAATTATTATTTTTTTTATCATTTTTAAAGTAATTTATTAAATTTTACAACCGTTTTATTGATAATAATACTATATCAGACATTATATTCATTTTTAAAAAGAATAACGGCATTAATTCTTACATTAATCTTATTCTTACAACGAAAACAATTACCAGAATAAAACAGGTATTGTGCACTAGCAATTCTCATTCACTACTCACAAGAAAATACGTGTAAGTAATAAAATCGGTTTATTTACAAACAAGGTTACTACAACACTTCGATTAGGAAAATAATGAATCACAACTTTTTTATATTTTAATATATGTTATTAAAACTCAATAAGTTATATATTAACAGGAAAATGTAAGAAAATGTCACTGAATAGTTTAAAAGTGATTTCATTAAATTGTTTCATTTATAACTGAATTTCTAAATTTACTGAAATATTAGAAAAAACATCTCTCTCTCTCTATACATATATATATATATATATATATATATATATATATATATATACATATGAAATATCACAGTGCAAACAACGAATTTATTAAGTTTATACACTCGATAAAATAACGATAAGTTTAAGAACCGGTCGTCTTTGACCTGCATGTAGTTAATTGGCAATACTAGTCAAATACCTAATTCGTATTCGGACAATTACATACACACACAAATATGCTTCTATAAAAATCATATGTTTTTATACTATGTGCAAAATCTATTTCTAACACATGTAAGAAAACTATTGAAAGAAAATTTTAAAACAGAAGTGAACATTTTTTTTAGTTGGTTATTTCTAAGAGGGTAGTTGAATGTTCAATCATTCATTAAGGGGCTTAAGCCTGGAATGAAATATATTTTTGCGTCTTGAAATAACCGACTTTTTCAAAAAAAGCTTTTAAAATAAATGAAGCGGCAGGGAACAAACAATCAAAAGTAAATCCCTGTTCCTTTTAGAAATTACTTTCGTTCGATCTTCTGTCTTAAGCAGATATTTTCACAGCTATTGTTGTTAACAATGGTTTGAATTTGTATAATAGACTAATAAATTGGATGTCAAACTGAAACAATACTGATAATTCAATAATCTATTTTGAGAGTGGCTTTATTATGCATTAATAAATAAAACATTATATATTTATAAATCATATAGATTTAAATTTCAGATATTTAATCCATAAAGCATTTTGTACATCTCAATTTGATTTTTTTTAAAAAAAAATCAACGTAAATAACTGAAAAGGAAACGTTAAATATATTTGAGATCATTGTTATTAATAAAACGTCGTTTTTATAGTTATAAATAAACCATGAATGAAATACAAGAACTGCAAAAAAGTTTTGAACAAATTCAATGTAGTTCTGGCGAGAAGGTAAATGTAATTTAATATGTTTAACTACCATTAAGTGCCTTTTAATATTCCGGATTAAAACTCTATAAATTCGCAACTAGTTGAATGATTTGGGAAACCTTCAAACAGAAAAACATCAATTAGAACAAGAAATCACTTCATTGTTGCAAGAAATCAATAAATATAAATTATATTGTGATACAATGGAACAAGACGAAGAGATAGTTCAGGCCGAGGAAAAAAAACTTAGAGAAATCATTAGTTTTTGTCAGGATGAAGATTTAAAAGAACAAATACTGACACAGAATCTCCATAAAAAATTAGAAAAACTAGATGACATGATCGATACGAAGAGGTGTGTTTATTCGAATGAATCTTTTAACACTATTTTCTTCTTATGAAAATATAAGCAATGTATTAAATATAAAATCCTAAGCTATATATTACATATTTTTTTATTTATAGACAAGAGTTTGAAAGTACACTAAACGAAAATTCTACAATTGTAAGAAAGTTAGTTGAACAATATGTAAGTATTTAAATAATTAGTATATATATATATACAAATAAAATAAAACTTAAAATATTAACTATATTAACAATACATTGATTTCATTATTATTTGAGACCTTTTATATTGTGGTATATTTTGTATTGCATTTTAATTCCATATTGCAATGAAAAAAATTATCCGACCACAATTTTCTCCGAATAAAAATACTTAAAGATAACTAAACATTGACCATATTTAATTTTCATTAATAACTGTATACTACAATTCATTCACAGAACTAATGTGCAAATATTTAAAATGTTTATTGTCATACTACTACTTTGAAAACATTGAAAAAACTGGCAGTTTATGCTAAGTTGTGTAATGAATGACTCTAAAGTTAAATATGTAGGAAAATGTTGCAATTCATAAAAATAATAACACTACGTACTACTCATCATCGTTAATGAAAGTATTTAATCCATTATATACATTTAACCTATTTATTAGTTAAATAGCTTCTACAATAATTGTTGTGTAGGTGTTAGTTCACCAGCTGTTATTATTTTATATCAACTGTGCATAAGTAGAAGAGTATTACAACTCGTTAGTCCGAATCAGATCTTTAAAAATATTCGTACTGTATGTCTATTTAAATACTCACAGTATATATATATATATATATATATATATATATATATATATATATATATATATACGAAATAGATACTAAAAAATGAGTACAATCAATGTCATTAAGTTGATAACAAACCTAATTTTTCGGCTACATCACATATTTCTACTGCAATGATTGAAAATAAATGATGAAATTGGTCTTTTATCTGGTCTAATTATTAATAAAATATTTGCATGTAATTAACTGGGATAAAACTCTTTAGTAATTAATTCTAAATATTGAATTCGTTTCAATCGAAAATTAATTGACTGATCTATTTTATCTGGCCTTATCCACAAAAATAAAGTATGAACCTTGAACGTCACAATAATTAAACTACTGCATATAGTATAAAGAAGGTAACCAAAAAAGATAAAAGAAAAAAAATATAAAAGGGTTTTCGAATAGTAAGAATAGTAAATAATTTTAAAAGGAAACTATTTGAATATATTGAACGAAGAAGAAATATGTTTTTATTTAAGAAACGAACAAAAATTAGACAATGAGACTATAATTGTTAAGATCATATTGGTAAATTGTACAATTTTATAATCCTTCAGTACAATTTCATAATAATTGTCTAATTAATAATCTGCCATTTTAATCTCATGTTAATTGACTGTTAACAAAATTAAATTTTTAAGTAAAACAAAGAGAAAAAACATTCACAATTACATAAACCATTTTAAATATATATAACACATACTCCGTTCAAGATCTATAAAAAATAACTGTTTTTTTCAGAGCGACGCTTATTTAAAAAACGACATACATATTATAAATGAGGAAAAGCTGAAACAAGAAGAATTGATCGCTTTATTAATTCGGGCACTTGACACCAAGAAAGAACAATTTATACAAGTACAACAAAAAAATGTTGATGAAGATAATTTGGAATTCGTAACGTACGGTCATTTTTCATTTACAAATATATAATATATAATATATAATAATATTAATATATGTTCAGTTACAACAGTTAATTCACAAATGTTTGAATTCTTTCCAGTATAAAAATGTGTTGTATTTATTTTTATAGATAAAATTTAATGATTTTTAATATAAATAATAAATTATTCGAACAAACATAAACTACATACATATTTGTGCATATTATATATATATATATATATATATATATATATATGTATGTATGTATGTGTGTATATTGTTACAGGAACGAACTAAAAAAGAATTACAAGAAAATTTCTAAAATGTTCGATGACATTCATAAGGAAATTGAAAAGAAGAAGAAAAATATAGAAGATATTGAACTTAGTATTGCTGTACTAGAAAAAAAGAAAAAAATATGAACAAATAAGAATAAATGAATTAAAAATAAGTTATTATTATAATTTCAAATAGAGTAATTCATTGTTGTTCAGTAGTTCATTATATGATATATCATTATAGTTATTAATAACTAAAAATAATAATAAATTACTAAAGTTAAAATGAATTTTTTGTAGAACAATTAGAAATAAAATTATGATAAAAATAATTTTTTTAGTTATTTTCTACATTTTTCTTTTTCATATTTCAGCCAGTAAATATTGTATTAAAATGAACGAAATGTTAAATAATACTTATATATTTTCGTTTTTATAATAAACAAATTAATAGAGAAGTTGCATATCTCAAATACTTCATCGCTGATCTTGAAATTTCATATAAAATGAAAAATATAGAATATTTTAGGACACTCTTTATAATAAATATATATTTTTAAATTATGATTGTAGTAATATTGGTTAACTTTAATTTAGGACACAATTAATTTAGGTCAAATTTAGATACTTCCTCATGTGTATATACATACATATATATATAATATGTGGCTAGTAATTTTTTTATCAATTTTAATTTACTACAAAAATAAATATTTTGTGCTGAAAAAAACTTGCACAATACGTATTTATAGAATTATTATCAATAAAATATGTTCTAATAAACTAACTGTGCTTAATCTCTAAATTTCATACCTAAATATTTATCTAAAGATAATAATGGTTGAAATACATATATATATATATATATATATATATATATATATATATATATATATATATATATATATATATATATATAAATTTATCCATACGTATACACATACTTTGAAATGCTATAGAATTCTATTTTATCTGCTTGCTTTATTGTTTCATTAAAACACTAAGAGATGTTAGTACTCAATAAAAAAGAATACAATGATTTTTGTGTAATGAAGTATAAGTTATAGAAAAATACTTATAACTTAAATATTTCATACAAATTCAATTTACAATTAAATTTGTATATTTTATTCAGAATCAATAGTTTAAAGCATTCAAATCATTTTCAGCATTCAATTTAAAGTAATATTCTTTTTTATTTACATTCTAAAATTATTACTATTAAATATAAGAACGATAGTTTTATAATGTTACGATATGCAAATTATACTACTATACATAATATACATTTAATGCTTTATTTTTTTTACTAAAACTTGATTATAAGACATTTAATACATCATACTCTGCATATATAGTAAACTGAAAAGAGAAATTAAATGTTTGTAAAAATATTTTTTTAATAAAATCCCATTATATTATTTACTATTTTAGGTAATAATAAATAAAATAAATAAGTTATTATATATATATATATATATATATATATATATGTATATATATACACATACATAAATATATATATATATATATATATATATATATATATATATATATATATATATATATACACATACAAACATACATAAATACAAACATACACATATAATACTTACAAGTGAAATTTATGTAAATATAAATATCCTGTACTGTATATAGGTAGACAAGTCTACAAAACTTGCCATTAAAGTAATCGATTTTAGAAATACAAGACTGATATAGAAAATCAATTGCAATTATTTCAAAATAACAGAATAAACAATGTAATTTACTTTTGCAGGAAGCTTACTTCTGGAGGTAAAAAGAAAATCAACTACGTCAACATTTTTGAGTATATATATATATATATATATATATATATATATATATATATATATATAAACAATTTGGTATCTTCTAGAAATCAGATTCTAATTAATCATCTAACTATAAATCATCTTTAACGTGGAAGTAATAAAGAAATAAGTTTATATAATTTAACTAAATGTCATAAATATAACTGATTAATTTTGAAAATTAATACTCTTCTTGTAGTATTTAATTGAAGAACAAAAATATATATTATACACAGAGATACAATCACCCACACACCCACTCTCATACACACACACACATATGTATATATATATATATATATATACATATATATATATATATATATATATATATATATATAGTATAATATAAATAAGGAAAGAATAATTTGGGTTTGAAAATAAATATGAGTACGAAAAATAATAACAAGAGTAAGGAGTTTTAAACATGCATAGACGAGACATTTTGCATGACACGAAGACTACCTGTAAATAAATCACTAAAAATAGATAAAAAATATAAGATTCCAAAAAAGCAATCTATAAACAGGTGATATAATGATATCAGAAAATATATTGAAAACATTAAGGAGGGATACTGTACTGTAAAGTACTTTATCGTCCATACTGATAATTTTTGGAAGACATTTGTCCGTCAATGGATCGTCACAAGCTATAAATGATTAAAAAATATAATATTCCCGGAAAGCAATCTATAAATAGGTGATATAAAGATATTAAAAAATACATTGAAAACATTAGGAAGAGATACCATACTTTGAAGTGTATTATCGTCCATATTGAAAATTTTTGGAAGACATTTGTCCGTCAATGGATCGTCACAAGCTATAAATGATTAAAAAATATAATATTCCCGGAAAGCAATCTATAAATAGGTGATATAAAGATATTGAAAAATATATTGAAAACGTCAGGAAGGGATATCGTACTTTAAAGTGTATTATCGTCCATACTGAAAATTTTTAAAATACATTTGTCCGTCAATGGTTTGTCACATGTTATAACAACATAATTAATATTGTTTTCTAGTTAACAATTCGTAGACTGAGTGATTTAAGAAGTAAGTATTTTTTACTACTAATGTGATTGAATTCGATAATAGATTTAGTAACTTGTTCTTAATTTTCAGTTATATAGTAAAATTAAATTGTAATTATTTATTAGAAATAATTCGAAGTATACACAGAATAAAGCAATATAAAGTTCTTTCTTCAGTTAAGTGAATGAAAATTAATACATTACATAATAATTTAGTAATATTCCTTTTTAATTAAAAAAATTCGTTTGATTTCTCAAATCACGATATCGACTTGATTATTTTTTTGATTTAAAATTACAGATATTTATTATCATTATATATTTATTCTTTTCAGAATTAGTTGCTATTAATTTACAAAACATTTATTGAAAATTAATCATGTAGTATGCATATATATATATATATATATATATATATATATATATATATATATATATATATACGTAAGTACATATGTATAAGTGTGCATATCATTATAACTATTACAAAAGTCTGTATTGCCTTTTTTAATACGAAACGACCTGATAAAAAACATTATACGAAATTCAAGTTAACAGTCAATAATTGGTCTATTTATAAAAACTTCATAGACCGCAAAATCTTTTCCCTTTGTATACATCAAATGTAATCTGATAAGAAAATCTATAATCTATTAATAAAAACATCGACTGGAACGAATGTCTTTTTGTAATAGTTTTTTTTTATTAACATTGACATGCACATGTGTGTGTGTATGTGTGTTATGTATAGATATGTGCGAGTTTGTATATGCATGCAACAATATAAACATACACACACACACACACACACACACACACATATATATATATATATATATATATATATATATATATATATATATATATATAAAGTATTTTGCTAACAACTAATTCGTACAACTAAAATTCATGTCACAACAAATATCAAACTCTCTTATTGGGAAAAACGCGTGTAAACGCGCGACGTCGTAACCCGGTGCGGAGTTGTCATCGAACCCCTGCCTCCCACTAACCGCATTCAAATATAGGTTAAACGCGAAGAAAATTCAAGTTAGTACTGACAAATTTTATTCGACGATAGTTGTACGGAAAAATCATTGTAGATTCATTTGTTGATTATTAGTTCGTTTTATTTATTTTCCTTCCTTTCTCATCGTCGGATTGTTTTCAGAATAAAATCATCAGTTTCAATTCTTTTATTCGTTTTATTAATGAGTTCGCATATTTTTCGTACGCATTGTTACTAACTAATCGGTTTATTATTTGTCGGTACACTTATTCATATAATTAATAAAGTACATTCATTTAAAAGTTAGACTTTATTTAACAATCGTTTTATTAAATAGAAGTATTTCCATTTTGTTTATTGTTTTTATCATCTATACACATTTTTATAGGTGTTTGTTAATTTTCCATAACAAACATAATTATTTATAATTATATTTATTTCAAACACTGTTGTAGTAAAATTGTCACGACAACATTCTTTCATTGATAAATACATCTTTACATAACTACACATACACACACACACACACATATATATATATATATATATATATACATACATATAGGTTTCTAGTTTTCATTTAACAACAGCTTCTAATTAATTGGTCTTTTTTAGATACTTTTAAATTCTACTTTGATGTATAGTCACACTGTGACTGAAAATTATTTATTATTAAATACATTTTAATAATTCAATTGAAGGGATATTTAAAATATCGAAAAATATTTTATTTACTATTTATGGTTAAGATCTTGATATTTATATATATATATATCTTAACAAATAAAAATAGTTGAGCGGATTAGAATTTAGAGATTCATTTTTCAACACTTTATAAATTGTTTTCGTTAGTTTAGACTTCATATATATATATATATATATATATATATATATATATATATATATATATATATATCACAATTTAATGTATTTAATTCATCAAGTATTTTTTGCAAATATGTATTTATCAATTATATAAGAATATAAATATTTTGTTAATAATTAATAGATTATTAATTCTATCAAAGTATTGACATAAACTAAAAGAATAAAATAGTTATTTTTTAAAAACATGTGTTCATTTTATAACATGTGTCCGAGAGAAGAATTAAGGCGTTTCCATGAAAAGAAAATAGTTCAAGAAGGAGTTGCATTATGGAAAGAACATAAAGAAAATCTACGTAAACAACATCTCGAAGAGCAAAAGAAGGTTAGTGAAAATATGAATAGTTCTCATACAATATTTTAATGTTTGCTGATTTCTCTTTGTGTTATTTCTGTTAATTGAGAATTTAATATTATAGTTCGCGATTCGTGATCGAAATGTGTATTCATTGAAATTAGAAACATGGAAAGAAAAGTATATATATTTATATATATATATATATATATATATATATATATATATATATATTGACTAAATTAATATTGTTATTTTCGATTAGCAGTGAAATGGCTTTTAAGAAAATATTTGAAAACACATTTATTTTTATTACAAACACTGATATAATTGTTTATTAGTTTGTTATTGATTATTTTATATCTTTTTAATTAATATATGTATATTATATTCGTAAAGGAGACATATATCTTAATAAACTTCAACTCGACAAATTACTGAAAAAATACTTATGCTTGAAATTCAGTTTAATAGTTTAAATTTAACACAAGTATATCCAAATAAAATCATATATTTTTTCATCGATAAACGATACTCTGTTAAGAACAACATATTTACATCTGATTTAGAAAATCGTTTTTATAACTTGTGTAAATATTGGTGGACAATAGTTCATATTATTATCTTATAATGTTTATTTGCTCGCTTTTATAACAGAATAAAATAAGTTACCACACTATCAGTTAATTTAATATAAAATTGAAATTAATACGCCTGAACATGTCAAAGAAAGAGGTAAGAAATCAAATTTAATGACTATTTTCAACATTAATATGCACTTGTAGTTACGTATCATGCTGGAGAAATATCATCCATGGGGTAAACCTGGGGGAGGAGCCCCAAATGATTCAATACGGATGAAGAATATCACATTTGATGAACTTATTCCTTATGAAGAATTAAGAAAGGTTAGTACTATCTTTTATGATACATACATATCTTTCTATATATATATATATATATATATATATATATATATATATATATATATATATATATAACGATTATGTTGCTATATATCTCATAATGATTATATAGACATAACGAGTTCTAAAAAATATGTTTATTGTTCCATTCGGTTACATGTACAAGCTTACAATTGAGAAGTAAGGGAACAAGTAAGCAGGGGGCAAAGCTTTCTTGTATATATATATATATATATATATATATATATATATATATATATATATATATATATATATATATATATAGCCTACTGATCCTACTCTCTACTGTGATTCAAACCACAACTTCAAGTACCTCAGCGTAACAGGGTCCACTATATATAGATGAGAACAGAGTTTCAAAAATTTAAGACTATTTTTGAAAACATCCTTTAATTATGCTTAACACCAACTGAAACTTCACTATAACATTTTATTTAAACAATATTTCAAATAATTTACTTAATCAGTATATAATTATATTAAGTAATTTATTCTAACCCTTAAATATTACAGTTAATTAAGATATAATGTGAATTTCATTTAAAGTAGTTATTACTAAATTGAATAAACATGTGAAATGATTCTACGAGAGTGACAAGTACTTTCATACAACGCATAAACTTTTTATTTTAATTATGAACAGTGAAGATAAGTATATTTTTTTAAAATTTTAATTACAGCAAGATGCGTTGCGTTTGGGTCGACCTGGCGGTGGGGCTCCTCGAAAAACATATTCAGGACGTAAAATCGTAACAATGCGTGAAGATCCAGCCCTGCGTTTTCAATATAACGAATCAATGAGACGATGCGTGAATAACAAATTACGTTATCACACCGAAAAGCAAAAGCAGCATGAATATAGAAGAGACTTAGGTAAATGAAAACATTTGTTTAAAAACAATTATCTCTTTTGAAGACTTAATATATAATTTATATATATATATACTGATGTATGCATATTACAGTTACACATTTACATTAAACTTCATATAAATTAATTTATAGAAGATATATGACATAAAATTAATGATTTCTGATGTACGAATACAGCTAATTTTGTATCAAATCTTTTAATTAATTTGCAATCTTATTAAAATCACAATATATGCAATTGTCTAAATCATTAATAATTTTCAGATGCCATTGTAGCAGAACAACGCAAAGCACGTGATGCTGAAAAGAAAGAAAAGCTCGACTACGCTCGAAAATTGGTGGGTTATAGAAAAAAACAACACAGACGTTAGACAAGAATAAAAATAATCAGTCATTTTTTCAATTCACATTATGCTTACATTAATTCGAATAACGATTTCAATAGAGAACACACCTCCAAAAAAAAAAACTTTCATACATTTCTTTTAAGGAATCTCAAACCCCACCATGGGGTAAAACTGGACCAGGAGGACGTCCTTGGAGAGCACCACCCACGATTGGTTTAAATTTCCTTAAATCATTGGTATATTTAATTTAGTAAAAATGTCCATTGCGTTGATTTTACAATTCATTTTTATTTTATAAGGGTTGGTCGACTGAAAAGACACTTAAGAAGATTGAGAAGGATAATTGGGATCCGAAAGAACGAATCGGACGAGAATGCAGAGAACCTAAATTGTTAAAAAAAAGGTTTCAGCATCAACAGCAACTTGAAAAGATTTCTGAAGAGAAGAACAATAACGATGCGGCTGATGATAATGGCGAAAACGACAAAGAGAATGAAATTGATAAGACGAGCCAGTCAAGTCGTGGTGTGACTGGTGGAGTCGAATTAGTACCGTTGTTGGCTAAAAGAAGAGCAGCAGCTATACGCCTGCCATTAGTCAGTACAGACGTGACGAGAGATAATTGTAGGTTAGTAAAGAATAAAAACACTTACTCAAATTGTATACCATTACACAAATCTGTGTTAATGACGATAATAAGTTAATAGATGGTATGACTGAGTATATATTATTGACTATTACATCCCTACCAAACTGGAATAACAAATAAAATTATTACTCAAATGAAATACCTTTTCTACTTCCCTTTTCAGAAGTAAACAAATGTAATATTCAATAGTTTGATCAGATAATTAAAACTCTTATGCATTATCGGTATTAGATAGATATTTGATGATTAGAGGCGCGTCGGCAGCTAAGATCATTAGCGTCCAAAACATGTATTAACCAATTAATTTCAAATAATGTAACACTTTTAAATAGATAATAAGACAATTTGTTATAGAATAGAACCAGTCGATTCGCATTATCTACGTGAGCTATCGAAACAAGTTTATACTAAAAATAAACAAATAAAGGTAAGTAAAATTAAGAAAAATTGAACTTGAAAAGAATCATTAAATAAATATGTTAATTTTATCAGATAAGAAAAGTATGATGCTAGTTAAAGTAAATTTTAATCAAGAGTAGTACATGATATTTTAATAATATGGTTTTCTAAATAATACTTTAACGAATGATTAGAATATTTTAATTTAAAATGATAAATTTATATGAAAATAAGTGTTGTTGTGATTGGTTTTACTCATAAACAATAAAGTTAGAAACTGAAAAATGCTGGAAGTAAGAATAAGATTACATGAAATGAGAGATTAAAATTGAATTTTTTTAGAAAATCGTATGAATTATCGATGATGTATACATATTTAATTATAAACTCGAGGATTTCAATCAATTCAATATAAAGAAAAAGTATTATTGATTTAATAATATATACAAATAGACTAAACTGAACTATTTGATTTTTTACAGGAATCAAAATATGAAGATGTGCAAAATAGTCGTCGTCATTTCGAAACGTGGGAGAGTTTCTGGGGTCGTCCTGGCCATGGCGCTCCAATATCAGAAAATCATCAAAAAAGACGTCTAGATCAATTATTATATCAACCTAAAGTCTTTTAATTTGTCAGTTATTCTCTTCAAACACATATAAATATATATTAAATCAGCACAACATTTCATTAAATCAACAGACAGTAAACACAAATGTATTCTTTACGAAATATTATTGTTTTATTTAATTATATCTCTTAGATTTGAATGAAATTATTTAGTAAATAGAATAAATATTTTGCTTTATATGTATGTGCTGAATCTACTTACAAATCAAAAATATCACATATTACAAAAGTGAATAATATTTATTTTTTTACTCTAAACATAACATAAAACATTTCATTTTAAATATAAATATAAACTCTTGCACAGTTTTTGTATAATAAAGAAAAGTATACGTTTCAGTTTGTATGCCAGTGTAGACTTCTGACACATCTGTACATTTGTATTGTGGTCACGCTTCGCATGTTTATATTATTCGTGAAATAATTAAGTCCCATACTCAAATATGTGTGAACTATAAACAAATCTAATTATACGAATAATCGCAATTGTTGGGAGTCTTGTTAATTAACAGTCTCTGTAATCAATCCTAATTAAAACTAGTCCATATAAGATTAATTAATTGAAATCACATGATGTTTCATAAAGAAAAGGATATACATTCTTTATACGAAACGGTGTTTAGAGACACATTTCTAATTTAATAAATAAACAGTTTTCTAATATGTTCATAGTTAGATAGGAATATTTTTATATAAGGCATACACGTATCGATAGTTAGTAAGGATTTTTGTTAAATATTCAATCTAATACATTAGCTTTTTGTTTGGTAAATAATACATACATGTGCTCAACAGATTTTAAGTGAATTTACATATTCATTTTTAAATTGACCGTGACATTAGGATTCACTAGTGTATATTTAACATGCACATAATTTATTATAATGTTGATGATTTCACTACAAAACTAAACTCTTTGTAAAAAGAGATAAATATATCAAAGATTTTTTCTGATGTATGCATAAATAATAGATGTTTGAAGGTATAAACGAGTATTCTTTTTTTATATTGTGGTCAGTGGGTTGAATAAATAAATTAATAAACACTTTCACGTGCGTTCTGAATTTTTACACAAAAATTTAAAATTCATATTCGAAGTATCGTTTATTTAATTGTACATATATATATATATATATATATATATATATATATATACATATATATATATATATATATATATATATATGTAATTAAAAAAGACAAATCTTCCCTACTAAAGTATTTGGTTAAAAAAAACATTCAAAATATATAATTTTTTATTACTTAAATTTCATGTTTAAGTATAAAAACTTAATATCGTTGACTATAATCCAAATAGCCAAACCGATTTGCAATTTGGCATTTTTATGACACTTGTATATTTTTCATGAAAGTACTATGTGAACGATAAATAAATCTTATAAAAAAATGATTGTGTAACAAATCATCTCTATATCTATCTTAATTGGACATCTCTTTCGAAATAGTTGTTTTGGAAAGTCGCAGATTTAATCTAAATGACGGAATTGTTTAAAACATTGGTGTGATTTTTTTTGTAGGAAAATCCTCACACAATTTTAACTTTTTCAATATTATAAACAAGTGTGCATTGATGAGTCAGTTTGAAATTTGTAAACTATACAGAATCGAATTATAAAGCAACACACTTTAAATTTTAAATTTAAATCTTTTTGTATGAACAATTTAAATTGTATAAAAATATTTCATTGTAAATAAATAACGTACTATTATGTAGACATGCGAAACATATATTTTTTTTCTGCATACTACGTAAGCAATAGAGTATCTCACAATTTATTATACGACTATTTAAGTTTGTAAAATGAAACATTAGGAAATATATTTCTACACGAAACATTCCTCACTATATACATACTATGTAAAAAAGACGAAGTAAATTATAGACTTAGTGTATTTATCTAAATGCATTTTTATTTCAAAAGAAATAAAATTGCTTTTTATTTTAAAATATCAAGAAAAGAAATATACTTTTTCTAGCACACATTTACAGGAAATATTTGGTAATTATGTTTAAAAATATCATACCAAATTTTAAGTATTCAGAAACATATTTTCTCTGATCATATAAATACACTATCATATTTTAATACTCTTTGACATTAGCAACTCTATTACCGTAAAATTATCTACAGTATTGTAATTAACAAACTTTTATTATATAATTTTTTAATAAAGAACTCTCTCTACATATTTATTCAACAAATATATTCAAAGTTCATCCAGACAATCTAAATCTGCTTCTTTTTTTTATTAATTTACTTTCATTTCGAACTATACCATTAATGTTTTTATATTCAGTAACATCTTTTGGTTAACTTATGTACTTTAACTTAATAGCAGCCTTTTACTTTCAACATAATCTGCTAAGATGCATTTTATGTGAAGTGTTGAAATGGAATACTTGTTTCTTACTATTTCAATCAAAGGTTATTGGGGCAAAAAAGCAGTAATATGTTCTTTTACATTTATGTTACATTTCTATATAATGTATTGTTTCGACAACTGTTTAATATTTATTGTTACTGTATCGGTGTAAGCCTCTTGGAAATCACTTAATTCATATTTCGTGTTCGTGCTCTTTCTCAGAATGCATTTCAGAAACGAATTATAAATTACACATTGCAATTATATATTTATGTAGATCATATTTTATTCACACTCATTCAAAATAATTTTAATGTATTCCGATAAGACAACACGCAATTTTAGTTTTAATAAAGTTCTAAAATTTATATATATATATATATATATATATATATAATATTTAAAATGTCATACAACATTTTAATTTTAAATACACAAACAATATTTTATGTGCGTAGCAACAATTAAATATTTTTTTAGATTAAGCATATTATTATTTGTTTGGAAAAAATATTTTTCACACAGATATTTCAAATAGACAAGAATATTCCTAATACAATAAAAAAAATGATTTATATATGATACACTAATCACAAAATAAATATTTTGTAAAATGTACTCTGTAGCACTTAATAACCTCAAATCATCAATCAGAATTATATAATGTGCATTAGTGCATTTCAAAATAAACGCATAAGGTATATATATATATATATATATATATATATGAACTACTTTCTAAAAAATCGTTTTATTTCATCTGTCTGCAATATTTTGCTACATGCACGTGCTATTTATATCTGAATTTTTATACCTTCAAAGATGACTGACAAAAATGTCAATAAACTGAAATGTAAAGACAAAGAATTAAAATTAAAAATCAAACTGTTAAATACCGAATAAACATCCTTCTCAAATTTATTTACAAATCTTAAAAAAAATGAAACGGAAATGAATTTTAAGTAGATTTCTACAAGTATCACTATATATATATATACACTGAAGCACGCACAAACCTATAAATAAACGAAAATCATTAAATATTATATCAAATTTTTTCTCGTGTTTACTTACATAAATTGACAATAACAATATAAAAAGGTATGCAAACGGAGAGAGAAATTTCTCATTAACGCAGAATATAATTTTAAATGTTTCCTATGACCCATTCACCTCATAAAACAATACAACTATTGGCGGATATGTAAAAATACTTACGTGAGGCCTAAAGCGTTAGATAAACATTACTAGATAACATTTGTCTGAAAAAAATCCAATCTTTCTACTTAATTATCTGTCTAAGAATTTCGTTTCAAGTTTAAAGTAAATTATTCGCTGTAAAATATAAGTCATGTACATCCATTCATGGTGATAATACATTTTTATTTCATTTTAAAAATCAATTAGATTATCTTCTAAAAAATATTAACTGTAATAAAAAAGGCAGGTCTCATGAAGATGATATTTAACATTTAGTAAAAAAAATGATAACTAATAAATCAAGATTGATGGTATGTGCGCTGGCATTCAGAAAAATGAAACTAGATAAAACTTTCACTCTCTAAAACACCCTCAGATATATGCCTTCTTTATTTCTATCAATATTTTACAACTAAAGTGATGTACTACCGTTTACATAAACCTACACCCATCTTAAAGCATGTTAACATGTGTGCAGATCAAATACTTGCACATCATTAAAAATGAAGTACATTAAGATGGTGTATGTACAGGTTGATACGACCTCAAAATAAGATAGTAACATTAAAAATCTTGTTATGTTAATATCTAAACAAGTTCTGATTTAATATTTGTGTATTTTATAATACGCTTTCTCTCCTCTGTCGCATCTTCGCGCGCTTAACATCTGAAGAACATGGAATGGGCAATAGATACCGGCTGCATCCATCTACCATACGACAATAGCAGTTAGTTGGTAGGTTTTGTTTGTAACTGGTCGCTTTCGTGTGCCGATAAAGTGTTATCTGTTGTCGGTTATATTTTATAAGTGGTTTCAATTAAGTGTTTGTTAGAAATGAAATCGGTAAGTATTATTTCCTCAATTATGTGTTTAAATATTGAAATTATAAGCTTGTAAATTGTTTTTTTTTTTGGGTTTAAAACTTTTTTTGATAAAAACTACGTATTGGATTTGATTTAAAAAAAAGAAGCAGGACAATTTTTCAGTTTTATGTAAAATATAAATCTCCATCTCTCTTTTTTTAATTATAATTTATTATATTTTTTTAATTAAAAACAATGACTGTTCTAAGTACATTTTTTTTAATAATTTAATGCATAAATTATATATATATATATATATATATATATATATATATATATATATATATATATATATATATATATATATATATATATATAATGAAATTATTTACTGAGAACTAAGAAATATAAGAAAAGTCAAGAGATCAATGAAGAGCTGAAATATTAGAAAATCCATTAAAAATATGTGAAATAAAATGACACTGCATCGTTTTAATTGGAAGAAATTAGCAAAGACCTTCACCTAACAATGAATTGTCAAATATTGTGATATATATATATATATATATATATATATATATATATATATATATATCTATACATATATACCTTACACCTTCTCAAAATATACACTTATGGATTTGTTTTTTTTTTCTTATAATTACAGCCTTTAAATTTGTGTATAACTTCTAAGTTATTATTATTATTATTGATCTTCAATCAATTTTTATTATGTATTATTAAATTTAAACATTTAAAAATCCATATTTTTTAAGATTTTTAATCAATTGTCTTCTCAAAAAGAATATGCGCAGTTATTGGTTTTTAAAAAATATTTCCTTTAGTATGATTAATGAATTTAAATGTTTGTATATTAACACACACACATGCATATATATATATATATATATATTTATATATATATATATATATATATATATATATATATATGTATATATATATATATATATGTGTGTGTGTGTATTTCTGTGAATAAGTATGTGCACATTCAAAAGTATGCATGTTTTTAAAATAGAAGTATATATAATTAATTAATAATGAATATAATTTTCCGCTTAGTTTAAAAACGACAAAAAAACGCAAGTCAAGAACAATTACTCTTAATTGATGTTAATAAAGGTGATACGCTTATTTATATTATCGACTTTCTTTAATTTCTTATGCACATGTGTGTGTATATATATGGTTTTTTTTGTCTAAATGCGTTTGAGATAAAGGAGAAATTTTATAAGACAAACTAAACATGTACAGTAACCTAAATCGTGAAAACCTGTTGCTACTCAAGTAAGCTGGTATGCGAGATGAATGTTGGATCGAATTGTAATGCTATTGGATAATAATAATTGGATTTTTTTCTTGATATTTCAAGTTTATACATGCCATTAAGTCGTAATTTATTACACAGAAATATTTTAATTACTGTCACATCGAATATTTCAAAGTGTATCCTGTTTCAATTGACCAATGAATGGATTTTGTTGCAAACATTATTTTTTTTACGCTGAAAAACCCAATTGTAAAATAATAATTATGTATTTAATTATCATTTCTTTTTTTTAAAAAAAAACTAGTCATCTCATTTCCATTTATAAACGAACTTATACGTTATAACATATTTTTAAATAAGTATCATTATTTTATCCGTCTATTCAAGCTATCAAAACATCAACAGAGATATTTCTTGTAAGAAAATAATAAAACGCGAGACAATAAAAATCAGAAAACAAAACTTATAAATTAATTACAAATATAAAACAGATGATTTTCTTTTTAACAGCAGAAATGTATAGCTTGAGAAAGGAAACGATTGGTTTTAATATACGCGTTCAGTTTAATGAAACGTTGACGTACGGAAATTCTCAGCATTGTCGACATTTTCTGGAGAAAATATTATTATTATTGTATTTTTTTTCGTTTCGTATCACACGAATTTTTCAGTACAATAAGTCAGTCAAATTTCTAGCTCAAGTTGATGTCAGTATAATATCTTATAATATGTATATAATTACTTTATTTCTGAAAAAATTTTATCTTTGGTAAATTACACAAATTTCATTGTATATATATATATACATATTTATATATATATATATATATATATATATATATACATATTTATATATATATATATATATATATATATATATATATATATATATATATATATATATATATATATATAGATAGATAGATAGATAGATAGATAGAGAGATATAGATAATAAAATTTAACAGACAACGTATATATGAGATATTTGTTTATATATATTTAAATTGTATATTTATTTCATACTCTAATTGATAAAGTTTAAAAATTAAAAAAGAAAAATAAAAAAAGAGCCGAATACATAAAGAATATGAAATTCCAACTGTGTCTTGATAATATAACAATAAACGTTTGAAGACGAACGTGCTTTATCATAAATCACATTTCTACACTTTCCATAAACCGCACCTATTTGAAAATAACAAGACAAATAATAATAAACTAGCCGACGACAGATAATTTCCAATATCACGGCCAAGTTTTCTATGACATATTCCGTATTAAAAGAGAAAAAAATCTAAAATGCCTGCGGATAAAGAAGACAAGCCACACACATGTCAGAGAAAGTTGTGCACACAATAATATATAAAAGCTATTACTCATTGACAGCGATGATCGCGCTACATTATTTGAATAATTGTAAGGGAAAAAAACGTCAGATAGAAGCGCGTTACTTTAAATTGTCTTAGAGTGAGTAGCTCTATATAGCACATATTTATCGCTGTCTTTTTAACTGCAATTCAATGCACATTTTAATTCACATTCTTTTTAATGCAGTACTAAAATCGCTTTAATGCACCATTCATATAGTTTATAACAAGTCTGTTGATTTCTCCATTAAATAGTAAACATTTAGATTATTATTATCTTATTCTATCTTCCTACGTTATATACAGTACCTATTGTTGATTTTGCACGACTATTTTATGTACTCATTTATTTAATATACAGACAACAATGTATATTAAATAAATTTCACTGCATAAATTTCACTCAAACATATACATGACTGAGTAGTTAAATATTTTTAAGGTCATTGACATTCGTATTCAGTAAAACATGATTAATTTTATTAATATTATATACATTAAAACGAAGATAAATTAATTTATTTATATGATAAACTTTAAGATCATCTGGAGGATTTTTTATACTCGTATACAAAATCATTTATATCAAATTTACTATACTAGATTAGAACAATGTCATAAAATAAAATCGAATCTATTTATGTCCAAAATTAATATATATACATACATATATATATATATATATATATTTATATATATGTACATATGTATATATATATATTAATTTATGTATGAACTTTATACAATATATTACTTATTATGTATGTGCATTATAATTAACATATTGTGTTACAATATGTTAATTATTATATATACTTAAAAACATTTTCGAATGAAAAGATTTATAATAATTATTGACTACACAACTATCATATAATAAAAAAAAACTAGAGTATAACACGATAAAATGTATAATCAATTATAATAACTAAAATTAAAAAGCACACACGACTGAATAAAATATGAATAATACAAATAATAAAATAGCGAAAAATTAAATATTATTCGAGACCTCAAATGCTTGTTGCAATTTTAAAAAAATTAACAGCCGGAAATCCAGATATTATCTTATGTTTTAGTTACATATATATATATATATATATATATATATATATATATATATATATATATATATATATATATATATATATATATATGGATGAAAATTCTAATTTAAATTTCGATAGGAATGAATTAAAATAATAAATTTAATGAGACTAAAATGTGACAACTGAAATATTCAAAAAAGTTTCGAGACATGCAAGTATATTAATATTACTGCAAATTCTCTTATTATGCTATCTTTGAAGATCTTTTTTAAAAAGATAAAAATAACTTTAAACTATTTGACAATTATATTAATGCTTCCGCTCGTGTCTTAATATTTTTAGTAGAAACTGCACAGTAATAAGTTCATACATTTTGAATCACAAATTAGCAAGTTAGCAATCTTTTTTAAATAATTTTATTTAAACGATACAAATTATTTTTGGTAATGACTGAACAATCTTTCAAAATAAATAAAAACTGTTTAACAATTAGTAATTGAATGCAATATCATTAAAAAAAAAATATTTTTAAAGTACACCACGAAACATTGAAATGTTTCTATCGACATTTTTTTTCTAAAAGAATAAAATTTAACACACAGCTATATATATATATATATATATATATATATATATATATGTGTGTGTGTGTGTGTGTGTGTGTGTATATATATATATTCTTTATTAAGAAATTGCCACAAAAAAATAGGTGTGGTATTAATTCGTGAAGTGAAATTAAATCCATAATGTACATATAGATTTAATCGTGGGAACACTACACAGTGTTAATCATTACAATTAATAATTTCTTTCTGTCGGTTTATGACAACCTTAACATAATTTTGCTTTATTACATCAATTATTTTACAGTTAAATATTAATACTGATAGCAATCATCAAGAAGTATACTAGTAAATAACAAATTAAACAAAATTACATTCCAAGTCTCAGAAATTGAAATTGCAATTGTCATGTAAAATCAAATAATTATGGACATATAGCATATAATAATAAACCAAGAGGATACTGAAATCTTAGTTTAAGATACTTAATTCGTTCATAGAATATTTAAATAATTTATTAAAATTAATTATGAATTCGATAATTTCAACAGATCCTGATATTTTCATAAAACGATCTAAACCGGACCTGATATTCTAGCTAATTGTTTTCTTATCAGATATTTTAAGAAACTGATATACAATAATCCCATTGTTCAGAATAGATTCCTCCAAATGTTTGTAATTGTTTAGAACAATAGCCGTCTGTTACAAAAACAATTAGAAAAACAAACATGTTTGAATGCAACTCGGAAATTGCAGTTATAGCCAACAACACCTTCAACATGATTAAAAACCGTCCTTAATTTAAATGCAGTTAACATAGACGACGTGGTTACGTCGTGCGAGCTTTTCTTATGAAAAGTGAAAGCCTTAAATTATAATACTCACGCATGCCACACATCTCTAATTATAATCATTAAATAACGCATTTAGATGTGCGTACTCCTGACATTAAACATTTAAATACTTAAAATGATTATAAAGCCGGGTTTTAATTAGATATTACTGTTTTCTGTTCATGTATTTATAAACGAGATGTTTAGTTTTCGTGCTGATAATAATTTTTAATTTGTAGAATTTATAATAAAGAAGATATTTCTTAAAAGATATTTTCTTTGTACACACATTTTTATTTATTTCCAATCACATTCTAATATTACTTATTTATAATAAGATATTATTTCTAATAACATCTTATGTACATACATTTATTTTTAATAACATATTTTTTAATATATATATATATATGAAAAGTATTTTACTAGTAATATTGATTTCGGCGAATCACTCGTCTATTTAACTATCACGACTAGTTTCAGCTTTTCAGTTATCTTGAAGCAACTTGTTAAAAACAAAATTTATCAACAAGCTACTTATGAATAATTGAATCACTGAAACTAATCGCATCGGATAAATAAATAAATAAATCGTGAAGATCAACACTGCCAGAATTATACGATACTAGAGAACAGTTTTAAAAACAAACATTTATAATTTTATGCATGAAAGTATTTTATATAATATTTTAAATTATTTACAGATGTCTACAATTGTATCTTTATGATTTCTTTCTCCTAAACGTGTCTTCACAAAAAATATACACACACACACACATATATATATATATATATATATATATATATATATATATATATATAAATGTATATATATATATATAAATATATATATATATATATATATATATATATATATATATATATATATATATATATATATATATATAAATCTGAATGCATAATTTTGTAATAAAAATATTTTGTAAATATATAATGTTGAAAATGTCATTCTGAAATATACAAAAATGTGTACATAGATACCTGTTATGTTTGTTATAAATAAAAACCAATAATTCTTAAACAAGACTTGATAATTGTTTTATTCTCTATTTAACGTTGTTATATGTAGCGGCCATGACTGATAACTAGCATTCTTTTTTTAAACAACATACATATTACCAACCTTAAGACTAGTTTACAAATTTATCCTTAAACATAATTCGCATGATTATCATCATAACATCTCTCTTTTTTTAATATAAGAACAACAAATTAAACTTAAGGAGTTTTCACAGCCCGTTCAAGAGTTTCCTATTAACTACACAAACATACTCCTTTAGTATTCAGATTTCTTAATGACACTATTGAACCTGGTCGTTACAATTGGCTCTTGTTTGAGAGGTGTTGGAACTGACGATTACCACTGTGCTCACAAAATCAATTGGCTTTTTAATTTTCCTTATTATGCAGATTTTTTCAATTTTCTCCAGTTCCGATTTCAATTTGTCAACCAGTTTAAACGGTACATTTCTATATAGCACACTTTACCGACAAAACCTTCTTTTAGTTCAATTTCATACTCAAAAACTTATTTTTCCAACGCCGTTGAAAACATTTTCATATTTCCCAACGTACTTTTGTTTGCTTTCTTTACTGACCATTGATATCTCTGAATCTTCTATTTGTTCAACCATTTCTATCAATTTAAATTCGCAGGCAGAATAAAGTTTCAATATCGGAGTCATAGATCCTTCCACAACTTGAAATTTCAATATTTTTTACTGTATTACCAATTTTATAGTTCAATTCAACTTTTCCTCGTGTTCCAATTTTGTTAGTAGAGTAGTTTGACAACTTGTTATTTGTATTCTTCATTTCTTTTATACCCAATTTTTCACATATTTTCGTCAAAATCACATTACATTGTGGACCCGTGCACTCTAAATTAATCTGATTATACACACATACCTTTATATATATATATATATATATATATATATATATATATATATAATAATAATAATAATAATTTACAAACAAAAAACAAACATGTTCAAAAAGAACAAGGAAGCAATCTAACATTTAAACGAATTAGAGTCAATAAACTCTAAAATGAACAATTTATTTCGACTGAAAGTTTTCTTGTCATTTAATAATTTTTATTTAATAACCATTTTTTGATATTTGTTACGTAACAGTGCAATATATAAAAACATGCATGAATTTATCTGAGACATTCGAATGACACTTTTGTGTATGTTTTCATTCTTATAAATATTCAAAACTAAGATATCGGACAGAGAAAGTATTTAAAAAAGTTTTATTCAATTTATTTTAAACGATATCATCGCCTGTATATAATAGAAAATCTGTTCGGTAATTCGACTTGTTTATTATACGAATACGAATCTTATGTACAAGCACACATCATTCATGAAAGCACACGTAATTGAAACACAATGCAATTTAAAAATTTGCATTTACATATTTGATCGATTTGTATTCGTCTTTACAACGCACACGTCTGATGCTCTACTCTAGTAGATTCCTTATAATAGATAGTACAGAGACATGATGCAATTTACAAAACGCATTTGGTTTGCGAAATACTGTTTGACCCACCGACAAACATTTCCGCTCACTTGGTTTCCTGGAAACTTCATTCGTATTTAATTTCTCGTCAATATATGGCTTATTATACATGTATGCGTACTAGAAGTACCAATTAGACTTTAGATGTATGAGATTTTTAAATTCTACTCAAATTTCACCTTCAAACAAGTGTGTATGTGTATGTATATATGTGTATGTGTGTATATATATATATATATGTGTGTGTGTGTGTGTATGTATGTATGTTTGTATAAAGAAACACAACAGATGAATAGATAAAACTATTTTCTAGAAATCAAGAAATATGAATAGACTAACAGAGATCAATGAATATGTGTGATAAAAATTATAAAAAATTATTGGAAATATATGGAGAAGAAACAATGAGTGGTTCAAATTCCAAGAAATTAGGAGAAAAATGTATACATCAATGAATCTTTAAAATCTTACAATAATATATGTATGTTCCTCTGTGTATATGGATGTGTATACATATATACATGTATATATATATATATATATATATATATATATATATATATATATATATATATATATATATATGTATATGAACATACATTTACATATATATATATACATACATATACCGCAGTAACTCTATTATTATTTAATGTTTTCGACCGCATCGCTATTTAAAACCATTAGTATGTCATTAATTTTATACATGCATTCAAATCATTTTTGCATGAAAAAAATGATAATAATCTTATTAATGTTCTTAAAAAATTATAATAAACTGTGTATATATATATATATATATATATATATATATATATATATATATATATATATATATATATATATAGACAGATAGATAGATATAGGTAGATAGATAGAGGTACGTATATGTGGATGTAAAGAATATGAAGAGAATACTATTTGATTGACTTCGTTCGAAAAAAATATATAAATTAAATATTCCGTATCCGGAATAGTGAACATATCGATACTTTTATAAATTATTAATGGATTCTATTATGCGTTGTACACATAAAATATTTTCTCAAAGTGGGTTTTAGAAAACTCACAGATGTGTCCATTACAAACAAAAGTGAAACTTATGATTTGAATCATACACATTTGTGTTTTTGACATAACGCTGCGACTCATCGCGATTTACAAGAGAAATTAATTATTAATATATATTTGCGGACCAGAGAAAGCTAGCATTAAAACGTTTTGAATAAAACACATAGTATGGCAGTCGATCACCGCAAACACATAACACATATTGCATATATATATATATATATATATATATATATATATATATATATATATATATATATGTATGTATGTTTGTATGTATATATTATATAAATAAAAAAGAATGCGTGTCTATCTTCTACGATCAATAACTAAAACCAAAAACACCTACATTGGTGAAATTTTTCATACATACTTGAAATAAAAATCTGTACCTTTAATGACCGTAAATCATATAATGAACTCGATAGACCTATATATTAAATTGAAATTGATTTTAAAACATGTAATTATACTATTTATTTTCAAATGAGTATGTATTTTTGATTTTTTAAATATTAACTTAAATCTGAATTAATAGGTGCATCAACACTTATTATTCACACGTATATGTGAAACAATACAACTGAAATAAAATCTGGATATTTAAAGTAAATGTAATTAACAATAAAAGTTAATTAAACAAACATGATTACAATTGGCTTTTCCATAACCCAAATAGGTACACAGAGTTGGTTACAATCAGCCAGTTATTTTTATTCGAAATGATTTCATTGTTTCGTTTTATGCGGACGATTCTATACATCGTGACCGCCTTTTGATTTCTATTCTCACGATTATCTACAGACTGGAGCTGTTGCTCCGCCTCACACACACATACATATATAAATAAATGTACTTAAATTTATTTAGCCTATGGATCAAATCGAACTGTACCCATTTGATTTCACTGAACAGTTTCGGATGCCCTGAGGACTGATTTTTAACCTTACAGTCGCGTAATCACTATTATTCTGGCAAATCATTATTGCGAGATTAAGTTACTTCGTTCTTTTTGATTGGTTGTGACGAACCTTTTTTTAAATGAAATTGAATTTTCATTTTACGAATGTGTCAATCTACAGTATAATTATTGATATTACATCAATGCGTACATGTCATTTATATTATTTAAGTAGATGTTGTATTTTTCAACACTGATGTGCAACTCTTCGATTCTAAATTCTAAAAAATGTTTTTATTATTAAAATTTGTACAAATGTTCAAAAAATATATAATACGAAAAAGTATAAAATGAATATAATACGATGATATTCTTAACATAATTCATTTCGAACAATATCAGCTTAATAGCTGACAGCTCTCCATGAACCCCCTTACTCCCGTCTGTTACCTAGTTTACTAAATGAGGTTTTTTTCATCGCAACATTTAGTAAATTTTGGCAAAACAGGGTTCACCTCGTGAAGGTGGGAGAGGAGTTGAGATGAGGAAGCTGGAGATCGTTTCAGATCGTTATATTCGCTATCATCTCCATTCGAACCCCTATTTTTAAGTGTATTTATGTAAGGTATCCATGCGCAACAAAATACAGTAACTGATCGAAAAACATAACATTTAATAAAAATATTGATAATTTATGATCAGCCAACCGTGTATTTTTTTTATCTTTCATGTAAACCAATTATTCAATTCTATGAATTTTTATACTGTTTTCTCATTGAAAGTCGGCATGTTTTTAAGATAAAAATAATCATTAAATCTATTTATGTTTAAAGTAATTTAATTGATCAAAAACTACGAATATATATTTTAAAAAAAGTAAAAAATATTTAATAAAATATGCATATTTTCATAATAAATATGAAATATTATAAGATATGACATTATAAAATAATACTTATGTTGTAACATTGTTTTAACTTTCTTTACTTTTATCTTTTTATGTGTCTTTTCTACATATCCTGTTGATTATTCATTTCAAAATTATATATTTAATTGAAATTAATTGTAAACTGAATATAATGATTTAAGAATGAATGATTTATTAGCGCTAAAATAATACACATAATTATTGCATATTAAATATTTATTATAATTTCAAAATTTTTATTTATATCAAAAAGAGAAGAAAATAAAATAGCTAACAGTAATATGTACATTCTCAATAAGATATTTAAAATTGTTTAACATGACAGAAAGTCAGTTAAATTTTAATTATTTTTTTGCTTTCAGCTTCTCATCATCTTTGTATGCTCTTTGATCATATCCTTCTGCAATGGAGAATCTTTTGTAAAGTTCGATAAACTAATCAATGAAAATGAGACCAAATCAACAACAATTGAACCGACTACTTTAGATCCAAATATCCAAGAACAAATACGTATATTTTTAGAGAATAATGTGAAAAAAGAAAATGCTGAAAAAAGTAGTCTTGTAAATAAATTTGAAACAGACGAGAATGATCAAAAAGAAACAGAGAATGTACTTAATTCCAAACCAGATTCTATTAAAGCTTTAGCTGATGAAACGAGTAAACGAATAGAAGCGAAAACGAACTCAAAAAACAGTGTCACCCTACCGACAAATTTTGTCACACGTACGCCATCTCTACCATCTCCTAAACCAACTTCTGAAACTCTTACAAAAAAAGATGACGAAGAAGAAGAAACCGAAGCTCAGGATGTACAATTTTTCGAAGCACCTCTTGTGACAGCATTCACTGTTCATCAGGATGCTTCAGGACTTCCTAATCGTATAGTACCTCTTTATAAACAAACTGGAGAGAATCCTTTAGGTGTTTTACAAAACGTCGATCAATTAACTCGTATTAATAACAATCAACAGTTTTCTGGGTTACAAATTAATCAACAAAACGAGATAACGCGTCAACAGCTTTTATTAAAAGAACAACAAGCGCTCGAAGAAAGTAAACAAAAATATGAGTTTGAGCAACGCTTACGGCTCGAAGAAGAACAAAAAAATCAACAACTTCTTCAACAACAGCAACAACAACGAACAGCTAGTTTTCAAAATCAGGTGTCACAATCTGGTAATGTTGCACTAACGAATCAAAACACAGTATCTGAATCAAATAGATTCACACAGTCTCAATTTGTTAATAATCAAAATTTAGCAATTCCGCAACTAAATCAACAAACACAATTAAATAATCAATATGAGCTTGAAGAAAAACAGAGGACTCTTGAGAAACAATTACGAGAAATACAAGAAAAACGGCAAAGGGATGAATTACTGAGACAACAATTACTATTTGAACAACAACAATTACAAACACGTCTACAACTTGAAAATGCACAACGTCAACAACTATTAGAACAAAGACAAAGAGAATTACTTCTTCAACAGCAACGTGCTAATAACTTTAACACTCAATTACAACAAAGAGGTAACACTGAATTTGAAATACAACGAGGAATTCCGATTCAACAAATACTACCATATCAAGAATTACCCAATAAAGAAGCTGTCGATTTTCTAAGATCAAATCAAGGATCTATATCGACATTCCCTTTGGAACAAAATCATATTCCAAATAATTTCCAAAGAACTCCAACGCGGTTTCCATTGAATTCGTTCAATAATAACGTTGCACAAGGTTCTTCTCTATCTACTAATCAGGTTTTGAATACGTTCCAAAAAAATTCTTTAAACTCAGCACAATCTAATTCATTTAATAGTAATTTGAATCCTTTAAATGATCAATCTTTTAATAGACAAAGTACTAGAGTTTTTAGACAAGAAAGTGGTGTTGGAAATTTCGGATTTAACGATAATGTACGCAATAATGCTTACAATAACGTCTATTATAATAGAAACAACGTATACAGACCTCAGAGATTTGCTTTAGCAAACAATCAGTTGAAATCATTACTGTATCAATCAGGTATTATTAGAGACAGGCCTACAGAAGACTTAAATATCGTTTCGAAAGTGTTATCTTTGAACCATTTAGGCGGGGATTACGAAGGAATTGAATTTCGAAGAATAGATAAATTTTAAAGTGTGATTATCAGAGGATCAGTCTATACTTTCCAATGAATATATTAAAATAAATGAAAATATTTTCTACACTTTACACAATAAATATCGATTTTAAGTTTTTTATTATTATTTTACTGCAGATATTTTGAAAAAATAATATAGCTCAAATTATTAAATCCATGTTGGTTAATATAAACTCTGTTACATGTGTAAATAAACAAAAGTCAATTTATAAATACCTTTTTTATGTGTAATAAATGTTATTCGAAAAACTTTTTATTAAAATATAGTTTTTAAAATATACAAAATAGTACTTAAATGTCCCAAAAATGTTATTAATTTCCGATTAAAAATTTGTAAAAAACAAGAAACAAATCATTGTATCTTTAGTATTTCATTTTCCAGAAATGTGTTTTAATAATGTACATTATTTCAAAACATATTAAATACTCTTACATAAATTTTTACTCGAAATTTTTCTACTTGCTAATTACTTTTTATATTAATTTTTGTATAACAAAAATATATATTTCAGCTCACAACCTTCATGTATTAAATATTGTTTTGTATTATATTGTTTTATAAATGAAATCATTTTAAATCCAATTAACATAGTTTAATGATAGTTATTTAAAAGTAGAATTAAAATATTTATTTTAAATTTAGTTTTGTGTAATTTAAACCAATATATAGTCTGAGTACATAGCAGGAACCAGTACAAGTTAATTGTTATATAAAGTATACATTTGGTTAAGCAGAACAAGTCGTTTTAATATAATTTTTATCAGTCTGTAATTTGTATTGCAGGTGAATTATTGCAGTAATAAAATATATATTTTGACGCGTTTAACTCGATCATATGTATACATTCGCAATAGTATTATAACATTTTTTTTATTCATATTAATGGAAAATTGTCTATAAAGATAATTTTAAAAATGTATATTTTGTCCTCATATAATTTGTAATATTTTATGTATAATAAACAATTTTTATATTTTGTGTATTGATTATTATCCATAACAATTTCCTTTGCTGACAAACTATTCTTAGAGTTTACAGAAGTTTCTAAAAACGTTATCTTATTAAATTAGAAATTAAAAAGCCTAGCTTCACCCATAATATAACTTAAAACAAAATTTAAGAATAAAGTATTTGAACAGGAAATTTTATTCATAAATTTTGTACCATAAAGTAATGAACTTAAAAATAATGAAAAGTAAATTTTGTACAATAAAATAATGAAAAGTAATGAACTAAAAGGGCATACATATTCTGTTTGGTTTTAACCACTAGCTAAAGGTTGGATATATCTGCTGTAGATAAGATTAATGAGTAAAAGTAAAAAGGAAAATAAATGTGTACAAATAAAAATTCAAGTAAATATTGAGTCACTCAATGACAATGGCCAAAACTAATAAAAATCCTGAAATATTTACTTTTATTTTTGGTCAACATATTTACAAGTGTATACATTACATTAAATTCGATGAAAATCTTTAAACATATCATTGTATAAAAATAACCTACAAATATTTTTTTCTAAAAACTACGTAACATTATAAAAATGTATTTATTAAATACCAGAGTACGTGCACATATATTTTATATATATATACACATATTATGTATAAAAGCAGACATTAAATTATAGTTTATTCCATTCCATTCAACTACATGAACCATTGATAATAAAAACAAATTTTTTTTCAAAAATTAGTCAACCGGTGGGAATTTTAAAAGAAGTTTTATATTAATACCTAATAATAAATCACCTTGTTTTACATTTATAATTTTACTTCATAATTAAACATAATTCTGTAAATAAACCTAAATACTTATAACAATACATACAAAATATGTTCTATTACTGTGGCATGGTGATAAACACCTTTTCACATATTACTTTATTAAATTAAGGAACAGTTTGTTATAAAGAGATTAATTATATATAAGTTTATTCATAGTAGATTGTCCAATAAAAACCAATAATTTATTTCATACATTATTTAAATTAATTTTGGAAACCTGGTATTTTTTAAAAAAAATGTGTGCAAACAAATATATATATATATATATATATATATATATATATATATATATATATATATATATATAACTGTATATCATAAAATCAATTATGAAGAGACAACTTAAAACAGTAATACAAAAGGAATGTTACATTGTGAACTTTTTCAAGTTGCATAATATTACTTAATTGTTAAATTTACTTTCACGATCAATGGGATCTGATGCTATGCTACTTTTATCAGCACAAATCAAATTTATCAAGAAAATGTAATTGTTATGTGACTGGACGGCAGACTGTTCCTAATTTCCATAAAATTGAAATGTAAATACAACTATAATAAAAAATGTAAGTAATGTAAAGAATACCAAATTAGATTCTTAAAAATCAAAACTTTTAACTTGTCGACATCAAATTTCTTACTTCTTTAAACTGTAAAATATGATTTCAAATAATATATACAAAAACAAATCAATGTATATATGATTAAGTAATACAAAATAAATTAAATAATTCGACTTTTTTAAATATTCAGTTATGAATTACAAATGATCAATGTGTAATTGTTCAATATATTTCACAACTGATGTTTTACTTTTTGTTATAAATTATAAATATTCATTAAAATCATTATATATGTTACCTTTGAATTCATAAACAACTGCATTCACAATAAAATCCAAAAAAATTATAAACACTGATAAACATTTTTGTGAACACATTTTTTGAGACAATTTATAATATTATTTTCTTGAATAAATCTGTCAAAATATGAATTTAAAAATTCTACTCATATTTACATAAACAACTCAAAAATTAAATACTTACTTATTAATTTTTATTAAATCTAAATGTGTATAAAATCACATTGATGATCATGAAACATGAATGATAAAGCACTTTAAACATATTAAATTCTGCAATAAAACAAACATATTTTAATTTTCTATAGCAATGGTTGCAATTCAAATATAACTGATAGAAAACTAAGAAAATAATGTATCAAAAAATGGAATAAAAAACCGAAAAATTATGAATAAAAAAAATAATGTCAGTGGAAGCTGTTTAGCATAATATAATGAAAAATCTACATAGTATCGATCATATAAATGGCACGAATATCAAAGTTATAATAAAAAAAAAATTAATGAAAGCTAACAAAACACATTTTTATCCTATAAAATATAACATTAAGAATGTAATGTCTGTACTTAAAAGAATGTTCTAATATACAAGAACACATTTATATTACAGTTATTTATTTCTTAATTGCACGTAATTTCTGTAAAATATTTTCATATTGTTGAGCTTCATCTTCTTTTTCTTTAAGTTTTTGTCTGTATTCTACTATAATACGCCGGGCATCCATTAATTTTCTTGTTATTGTATCTACAGTTTCCATTTTTTCCGCAACATTTGTCTAAAAATGTTTAAAAATAATTTTTTTTATTTTTAATGACTTTGAACTGCACCAATAATGACTCAATAAAAATGTTTAACATTTTACTTCATCATGCTTATAACTTTTAATTGCTCAATATATTATTAGCATTAATACTTCACCTGTAATTTTGATGATGTTATAAATCTATTTTTTGTCATGACTATTCTTTTCACAGGTTTTATCGTAGTGCTAGAATTATTAATAGTTAATGGTATGACTTTTTTGAACAGATTTGGAAGTTTGCCATTTGCCAGAGCTAAAAATTGATCACTGCGTAATCTAATAACTTTACGTTCTTTAAGTTTAAGTGGTGACAATATGCCTTTCTGCTCATTTGGATTATTTGCTGTACTTTGTGCATTAGAACCATTTATACTAGATACCGCTTTTTGATTTGAAATTGAAAACTTTCCACCTTCTAAAAATTTAGAAATTAAAATGTAATAATTTTACTGATTTGATATTCTATTACATATAGTAACAATTATTTGACCAATAAATGTTCTCACATATTATTAATGTAACTAATTATAAAATATGAAAACATACACCACATAACTTTCTTAAAAAAAACAATTTTGTTAATTTTAGCAAGAATCAGTTTCTGAAATGTGTACATGTGAAAATTTAAAATATTTTTTTTTAAATTAACACATTGTTCATATCTACATATACACAAGACTTTTTTAGATATTTTAAAATAACACAAATTTACCTGTAAGTACAACAGTTTGTCCATTTTCTGTAGCAGTTTGAACAACAGACATTTCATTTTTAGGAAATATTGTTATTCCATGTGCTTGAAGTATTTTGAATGAATCATTTGTACTAATTATTTTATTTGATTGTATACTTTTTCCATTACAAGCACTTTTTTCTTCTATTAGATCTGAACATATAAAAAAAATTACAATACATAAAAAACATTTAAAGAAATAATTACTGCTGTAATATTCACTAACCATCTGTAATATCTGTACAAAGATTAACATCAGACTCATCTTCTAATATTTCCATTTTTTGTAGTTGATCTAGAATAAATAAACTCATATTTTTATACATATTTTAACAGAGACTAAATCATATATAATCAAATTAAAAAATGATAATGTACAAAACAACTTACTTATACAAAATTATGAAATCAAATATAAATGAATACAACACTGTAATAATACAAAATACAAACCATTTGAATTTTCATCATCTGGAGGTGATTCATCATTTTTATTATCAATTGAAGATTCACCCAGCTGATCAGTCAACGACTGTGTAGCCATAAGTGTTGCTTGCTGTAATTCCATATTCTGAAGTCTTTCAGCTATTAATTTCTGTGCTATATGCATCATTTGCGCTAAATCAGAACGATCTTGTTCTATTGCCATCGATATAGGAGTTTTATCAAATTTGCTAACTAAATCAATTGATGCACCATATTGTAACAACAATTTCACACACTCTTTATGTTCTTCCTGTACAGCCCAATGAAGAGGTGTCATTTTTAACTAAAAATATACATTGAATTAAAAAAAAAAACAGATATACTCAGTGATTATAAACTTATCAGTTCTCAATGTAAAAAATAATAACTGTTTCACAATAATATATAACAAACATATAAATAAATGACAATTTGTAAATATTCACCATATCTCTAGAATTAACATCAGCACCATTCATCAATAATAATTCAACAATTTCTGAATGCCCCTCATAAGAAGCTATATGTAAAGGTGTCCTATCTACTTTAGTTCTTGCATCTTTACATATACCTGCTCTTAATAAAACCTCACATGTTTTAAGATGGTTTCCCATTGCTGCTAAATGCAAAGGTGATGTACCAAGCTGAAATGCAATAAATAATTATAAAATACTGACTTTTATTCCATCAAGTATAAGATTAATTACCCAATCTGTACTAAATGGTGCTCCTTTACCCATTAAATCTCTAACTTCTTCTGTGTTACCATCTCTTGCACTCTGCAGTAATCGTTTACCTAATTCTAACACTGTTACACTTTGTGTTCGAGGTGTAATTATTCTTGGTGTACTTATCTAATTAAAAATTATTCAATGTATTATATGTACATACAAGTGTGTGTGCGTGTTTATGTATATATGCACATACACACATGCATATATATATATATACAATTTTAAATTATTCATTTAATACATTATATCCAATTTAAATATCGAGGTAACTAATTCATACCTTATCAAACAATATAATAAAATAATACATCGATACGTCTGTTCAACAGTACAAATACAATGTTTACCTAGGCATGCAATGATTAGAAATACATATGTAAAAAAATACAGATTACACATTATTTGTAAAAATTATTTTTACTCACAGGAATTATTTTGGCTCCCTCATAATTCCCACCTGTGGTAAAATGAGTTCCATTTAATTCTACCTATAATTATAATAGAAAACGATCAGTGCTCAAATCTGAACGATTATAGATAATACTGCTTACAGGTATTAAAGTTGTTGATGTGTCAAAGTTAAGTATTGCTTCAGGGAGGATCATTTCTGCTGGCACCGCTTGCATTTTCCCAATTATCATATTGTTCACTAAAACCTAAACATTTGTCATGATACATTTTGAAAGGTTGAACAGTATGACTATAACCTAATTCAGTCAATAAACACAACATGCAATGTAACTCGAATACGTTAAGGGCACAGTATATTATTTACGAAAACAATATGTATGTCCAAATGACATTAAGACAATAAATAAAAAACATTTCTTTTGCACAGGGCAGGATGTTTAGTAAATCGCCATCTTCAAATTGGCTTCCTGTTCCTGTTATTAGAAACGGAAGTGTAAAGCTTTGTATGGACAGGATCGTTTAGTTTTTTACATTTCGTAAATAGTACAATATTAATATTTTGTTTACTCACATTCGATAAAGATAAATACAGCAGCTTTGCATTTAAAAATGACTAAAAAAATGCAACTGCCTGCACTTAAGACGCGTATTAAACGTCATCATGTTTCAGAGAGACACCTATAGACGAATTTTATGGACTAATAGTGGCGCGTTTTCAGTTGATAATTTAAAATTATTAAATACAACAAATGTTCAAAATATTGAAATAAAGGGTTGAATTAAACTAGACAGTATTTATAAATAAAATAAATAAGTCTTGTTTATAAAATATGGATTTGCAAAATGCAGCTTCAACAATTTTACAAAGGGGTGTAAGCCTTGATAATAAACAGAAATTCACAGAGGCTTTAGTGTGTTATCAAGAAGGTTTACAATTATTAGTTGATGTCATGAAAGGTAAGATAAAGTGTATGTATATATATATATATAATTACTTAATTTAAATATCGATATTATTTTAGTCAGTGAAGGAGAAAAAAAAATATATTTACGAAATAAGATTGAAGAATATATGACCAGAGCAGAAAAGATTAAAAAACATATAGAACATTTAAAAGAAATTGGACAATTTCATGAACAAATTCAAATAGAGAATGATTCATTAAATCACAGTTATGAATCATTATTTGGCAGATTTTTGGATAGTGATGTAATATATATAAACATTGAAGACCCATATATTCGAAGCTTTCACCAGGTAAAGCTTACACTATATAGTATAGTGATTAATACATTCATATAACTTAATAACTATTTTTATGAACAGTGTCAAAACTTAGTAAGACTATGTGAACTGATTTTAAAAAAATGCAAAAACTTGAAGGAAATATTGTTAGTTACATCCCAAGATAATAACAGTAAAGAACAAAATCAATGGTTAACAGATATTTCACATTCTCTAGAGAAACATAAAGTGAAATTAGTTATTAACTATTCGAATACATTACATGATCGACAGATAATGTATGTTTCTAATAAGAAGAAGAATATTATATATATATATATATATATATATATATTAATTAATTACTTTGTTTTAGATTAAGCAGTGGATGGATTATTAAGATTGGTCGAGGTTTGGATTATTTTAAACCTCCAGAACATCGTTTTACTCTTGGTATCTTTGATACTGATTTTAGGCCTTGTCATGAAACTACTGTTGATATATTTCATAGTAAAGATATAAAGAAGTCATAAAAAATAATTTTATATAATCATTTGTTATATTTTGTAAATATTATATATTTTATATATATTTATTCATACGTATATTAAGAATTGATTTTAAATTAGTAATGTATTATTAAAATTGAAAAATGTACTGAAATTATAAAGAAGGAAATGCACAAATTATATATTTTTTTATATCGTGTCATATACAATAAATATAAAAAACAGTTTAAGATACACTGGAATATTATAATAAAATGACTCACTAATAATATAAAACAGGGGTGATTCACTGCAGGAGATTATAATTCCAATGTGTGTGTATCTATCTATATATATATATATATATATATATATATATATATATATATATATATATATATATACATATATATATACACACATACATGTATATAAAAGTACTTTGCATTGATCTAAAAATGACTAGTAAATGCATATTAAATTAAAAAAGAAAAAATTAATAATAAACTACTTTTTGCTAAATTAGTATGTAAAACCATTCCTATTTTTTATTAATGAACCTTTTTAAAAATCCCATTATTTGAAAAAAAATATTTTTGTTTTCAAAATTCATTCTTTTTTAAAAACATAAATGTCACTGAAATATTTCATAAATTTCAGTGATTCGCCTAAAAGAGAGAAAAAATACATTGAAAAAAAACATTGGGAGAAGGGAATAAATTGAATGAAGGAATAAAATTATTAATTAAGTTTACATTATTTTCATCTTAAATGAAAAGTATAGATATATAAAAATATTTTTGTAAATATATTTTATTGGACACAACATTGATAAATAACAAACATATTTACGAAAAAAAAACATTTTAAAAATACATATAAAATATACAAAAATTCAAATAATTTTATCAAAGATTTCTGTCAATTAAACAATGATATTTAAGGTAATTGCAATTTTTAATCATTTATATATATATATATATATATATATATATATATATATATATATATATATATATATATATATATATATATATATATGGATAAGGACTGTAGAGAATAATTGAAAATGAACAAAAAAGATGTACAAAAAGGACTTTACATTACGAAAAATTAAATAGAATAGAAATTTATCTATCAGTAGATTATTAATAGCTTTAAATGTTCTTTATATATATGTATATGTATATACTTTGTGTTAATAATTGTCAGAAATCTAAATAAAATATTAAGTATATATAAAAAGTACAGACTAAAAAACTAATAACAAATTGTATACAAATTCTTAAACTTAATTGATTTATTCTTTACACTATTACTTAAAATTTGTAATAATAGTGAAATCGAAAAAAATTAAAATGTATGAAATTTAATATATAAATTTTATTTAAAGGTAAAAACATTACCAAAAATAATGAAATGTTATTACTACAAATACAATACGACTGTAGATAAAAAAAAGTAAAGTAAAGAATATAAATAGTATTAGAAAAAAACGATCAAGTTATAAAAATAAACAGTCTATACTTTTTATAAATAAAACACATGGATGAAATGACTGTATTTATGTAAAAAATGAATTGTTAAAAATACAGATATTTTATAAATTATAAGCATATTTACTGATTTTAAACAACCAAACTCTTTCATTCTGGTATTTCTTCCTTCAAAGAAAATTGGATGTAAGATAGACAGTGTAAATTTATTTGTGTTAGAATTGTACCTGGAACGTATATAGGTTTTGAAAAGGTCACAGAAAATGAATATTCAAATTAATATGATTTTATACCTGAATCCTTTTTGATCGATTGTTCTGATGATCTTAGTATACAAAAACCATCAGGATAATAGAAACGAATAACAAAAAGCATCATAAACCAACAAATTAATTATGAAAGATTGAATTGAATTTTTAATAAAGTAGACACGGGTTTTTAAACGACATTTAGTTTATACATATATTTAAATTAACCAAATCTATTATATAAATGGTGCCTCTTTGAACTGAATCATGAAAATAATTAAATTATTTTTTTTATTTCGTAAATAAGACACAAATTAAGTCTTGTAGTTTTACTTCGTTTAAGCAGAACTTGATCTAAATAAAAAAAAATAGAAAAAGATCAATGACAAATCGAAAATAAATCAAAAACATACATAATTAAAATAAGTAATAAATAGTTCAAGTTTCTTAAATGTGTGCAGCCCTATACGTCGTGATAAGTAATTTAAATCAATTGTTTAATAATTCAAAATAAATCAACAATCATTACATTAACAAATACAGTCATCTCGTGTATTATTATATACATCAATAAATATTAGTATAAACTTAAAAATAACTTGTACACACAAATTGATACACGATAAAAAGTTATTTATTCCATAAATACGACATCTATTTCTCACCAAATTGTTCATTTGAAAAATATATTTATTCATAGATCATTATCTATTATGATATACGTAACTTTTTGGTGTGTAAGGAGAAAGGATTCTCTCTTAAACGTAACTTTCGTTTTGAGATGAATACGTTAAGAAAGAATCGAGTAACTTTGGTTCGACTAGTTCCATTGCATCTTGTTCTTCCATTACGTCTAAACCACAGTTCGAGGTTATTTTTCGTAACGTCGCCTGTAAAAATATTTATGAAATATGCTTCCGTATTATAAGCTTATGCAGATTCAACCGTAAGAGACACATAGTGCATAAGCGCTAGATGACTAGTTTGATTAATCTTAACTACTCAATTAAATATACATACTGGATAACAAAAGAATTGAGCGTTGTAGCTAGATCTATAAATATGATTAGTTTTTCAAACAAATACTGTTTTTGAACGGTATTTTCCTCTTCATATACTAATCTAATAAATATTTAAAAACTTTTTGTTTACTAAGCAATAATACTTAATAAGCTTTTCGAAATCCTAAAAGGGATAATTTACTTACAAGACATGCTACAAGCACTGCATCACTATGGCCTCTTTCTCGTTTTTCTTTACACAAACGTATAAGTTGTGGAACTCCGCCTAACTCCACAACTTGCTGTGCAAGAGTTCGTTCGCTACATAATCTAAAATATATATACATATGTAAAGGTTTGAAAATAATTACAGTTTCTAGATACGAAATAGATAAATTATGGTTAAAAAAGACAGCGTTTCACATCGAAGTCTTACTCGTTAAGATCTATCAATTGGAGAACGTAAATTCGAGAAAAATCATATATTTGCTATCGTAGAAAAAAACATTAATATTGCGGGATGTTAACCCGACATCGGTGAGAAAAGGAAGCAGAATGAAATAATCAAAATTCGAATCGCTTAAAGTTCAAATTTCATAATCATATATTTACTTTGCATGTTTTCAAACATCAAACAACTCTGATAAATTATGAAGAGATTTTAGAAAAAAGTAATACATTACTGGTTACAAATTCATTAAATTTCTCACTTATCTATAAAACTGTACATAAATTAGTAAAGTGTACAGACCACATAATAAAATAATATTTTATATACATACGTTTACTTCTTTGTGTTCTAAACATTTACCGAAAAATTAGTTTCATAAAAATTATTTCATACAAATCTCCAAGACAACATTAGTGCAGTAAATAAGACATAAATGATTATTCTTGCTCAAGTTTTTGTTTAAAAAAAAGTAACGCTATTTTTTACTTGCAATATCATTAAGACTTCCTTTTTGCTCGAAAATACCGTAATTAACGTTACTGACACAGTATTAAGTACCTAACTGATATTTTTATTATAGGTCATCGGTTTGAAACAATATCTCATACCTCGATAAAGCAATAGATGCTTTCTGAAGTAATCTTTGGGTAGCTTTATGTTCTGGATTGTTTGAATTATCTGCGATTTCTGGACGTGCTTGTAAGAAGCATAACATTGCAACAACAGCTTTACCTTCACCTAATTGTAAACGCGACTCGCTTGCTGCTGACATATTTGCTATTAATGTGGCTGTTTGCTCCTTAAAAATGAAATAATATAAATATATATATATATATATATATATATATATATATATATATGTAATTTATTTACTTTTAAAAATATCGACACTTTTGGACCTCTCCTTTGTACTGCCTGTAATAATTTTTCAGCAGTACGACTCTGTAAAAGTGGCCATACTGATGTAGGTTCCATAGAAGAAAGATTTGCTAATGCAGCAGCACATAAAAGTAATATCTGACAACAATGTGTTGTCTGGAAGAGATCTAAAAAAAATATATGAAACTTTATTTAATAAGTATTTGATACTTTGTACATTGAAAATGCAATTAAAAAACCTATTTTTTCAAGCTTGCATGTCACATGTGTTCGAATTCGAATTCAGTTAGTCGAGAGTTTAATATATATTAGGATACTCAACTACGCTTCTATCAATTCTTTCTATTCGCATATTTCTCTACATTCTTTACTTACATGTTAAAGACTGAATGATTGACTTCGCATTTTCTTTCAACCCTATTATACAGTGATTATCTTCGATCCATGGAGCAGTTATTTGTGCAATAACAGCAGCAGCCTCAGACAGTTCCGGTTCAGGACGTGTTGTTTCTGATAAAATATCTGCGAGTATCTCAACACCTCCCGCCTAAATATAAGTATTAAATCAATAAATACAACTATAATAATGAATAATTTGAAGTTTGTTTATTTTCACAATGTCATTGGCACTTTATTTTATTTTAAATAACATAGAAACAATTTATAAAGCAGGAAATCATTATAATCGTTTATTTTCTATTTATATATTCATATACTTCAGTAATAAAAAAAATAATATATTTATTTATTTGCATTAATTTAATGTATACATGAAGCAAACCATGTTTATAATAAAACATATTTCTATTTATTGTATTTATTGTTCGATTATAAAGATAACCAAAATCAATTTAACATGTAAATACAGTAAATTCAATATAAAATTGTAATTACCTGTTCTAATTGTCTTATAGCGACGCTAGAGCAACAAACTGTTGCTAGTGCTCTTAAAGCACTCGCACGTAACGTACTGGCTTTAGATTCTAAACAAACTAAGAGTAAAGCTCTAGGTGCACCACAAATTACAAGTCTTTTTATAAGATTTACACCGCCGTTCCTATATCCTTGTGCTGCAATCCACGTGAGTGCTTGAACTGCACCACGTAAAACTAATTCCGATGTTGGTTCTTCGATCATATTTACTAATAACTAAAAATTGAAAATTAAATCATTATTCATACAAAAGAAATGGATATTGAAAATGATATTTTTTCTTTGAAGTTACTTCAAATTCATTTTTTTTGTCAAGTTTTTAAACAGCGTTTATACAGTTCATGAGTAAGTATGAAAACGTTATAAAATTACCTGTATCTGACAGGTTAAAATGTTGATTTCAGTTTCTCTAAATATTGATTTGAGCTTCCCAATATTGAACAACAGGTCGTCAAATTGATTCTGAGACGTCGATTGTCTTAAATTGTCGCAGATATTTAACATTTCGTGCATTTCTTGTTCTCTTTGGTTTGTTTTCGTTAAGCTACCAGATTGTGTATTAATACTGAACGTTAATATGAACTCGGTTATATTCCCTGCCAAACTTTGGATCAAAGGTCCAATATGCTCTTTGTTATCACTGGACAATTGTCTAAAAGTATATAGAAAGTTAGAAAGCAGTTCGAATGACAATAAGATTAATTACACCCGCATGTCGCAGTTAAGTGACACTTACTTCTGAATCGTTGAAAATTCTACATAAATAATTTTTGATAACGCCAGTAACGATTTAATGGTTGTAGTTGCTGTGGCAGCTGCTTCAGCAACCTGACGTGATAAATCCGCAGCTAGTGATTTACTTTGGAGTGTCACCATACATTCTGCTTCATACAAATTAGCTAATTCATCTAACCATTTAGAAACTGATGGGGCACTTAACTTCGGTAGACTTAATGGAGTATGAGGTCTATCTTGGCTAGAATATTTTTTTAACATACAAACACATCAATAAATAATACACACAAATTATTGAACAGGTACTTTGTTATAATTCATGAAAATAATTTACCTATTTTTATTTGTTGACTGTTTAATTTGATTCTTTCGGAGCATATCTCTTTTATGGACAGCTCCTATGAATTTTGGAGTTGAAGTACATGAAGGAGGCTCAAAATGATCGATATGTTGTGTAGCATTTTCAAACAAATTCAAATCGTCACTTTTCCTACTAACATTGTCGTTACTAAAACTAATTTCATTTCTGTGCGGAGAATCAGTTATATCTTGAGTATTTTCACTGGAACTCGAAACATCTTGAAACGAAATATTGTTCGGGTCGTACTTTAACTGATCACCAACAGGTGCAGTCACGTTAATTCGTTTATCATCTTGTTGCTGTTTACTATCGATAATTTGTGGGAATGTTTTATTCACATACGATACAAATGTTGGAGATTTTGAACGACACGCTGTTTTATTTCGAATTCCATTTCGAATAACTGTGTTATATTCTATACTACTGGTGGTTGTTTCATTATGGAATATTTCTTTTTTATCGTTTTTAAATATATCTGAATTTTGCTTATCTGTAATTTGTATCTTCGAAAATTCCGCATTTATTTTACTTTCATTATCGTCGGTCATGATTTGAGGTTCCCAATCTGTTTTTGAAACATCTTCAAGTGAATTCCCATTACTTGGGAAGCAACTAAATAAATTTCTATTGACTTTCGGCGAATGTCTCGGAGAGGTTCGCATTTTCTTCGAATTCTCTTTTATTTTTTTTTCTGAATCATATAATGCAGGACTTTGTTTAGAGCCACTATTCAAATTTCCATTTTGTACTATATTCAATTCTTTTTGTTTCGAGTTATGTAAATCTTCGCGATATTTTTGCTTCGATTGAAAAGATCTGTTCGCCCATTGCATACTCGGCGATAATGAATTATTACCACAAAATACATTATTTTGATTTTGTGAATGATTTTCTAAATGCGAACACTCCTGATTCAGCATATAATGAGGCATTCCGTAGCGAAGATCATTCTCCTTTCGTCTCGTTTCAGGACTATCTAGTGATTTAAAACTTGTTACTAGTTCGTGTTCTGCTTTATTTGAAAATACATCTATATGAGGTTCGAGAGAATGTCCGCACCGCGAATATTGTAAATAATGTCTAGAATTATCCGGTGTAGTAGGTAACGATCTACAAGCTGATTTCAAATCAACAAATTCCTTTATGGAACCTGTATTTTGAGTAAATGTTTTATTCAATGATTTCTCATTGAGTTGACTGGCTAAAGATTTCTTTGGTGAATATTTTTCTTTGATAAAACTAGTGAAATTCTTAATAGGAGTTTCATTTAAATTAGTGTCTTTTAATAAATCAGGAGTGACTGAATTATTATCGAATTTTGTACCTAAATTAGCTGTATCGTACTGTACATTATCGTTACTATTCTGTCTACAAAAATATTTCGATTTTCGTTCTTCGTCACTAGTGTTCACAGCTTGCTGTATTACTGCCGACGTTTCCGAATCCGAAAATCCAGAATCTTGACTTTTGTGACTGTTTGGACTTCCAGAACTCGTTCTACTCAACCAACTTCGACTCGTCGAACTCAACTGATTATCGGATGAAATGATATTTTGTACACTTTCGTTATTTTTATTTGGATTATTGTTAACAGATGAATTCAAATCTATCTGTTGAGGACTATGACTGAATTGTGCTATATAATTTTTCGATTCTAAATTATCGTTTCGTTCGAATGTCTCCTCAATGGACGAATCTTTAATGTGATGAATCCAAGATTTATTTTCAATTTTGTCATGGTTTGAGAAATCATTTCCCCACCATACTTTACTAGGACTTCGTTGAAATTCACCCATAATATCTGAAATTAGCAATTATACTATTTTACAATAGATGTGTTGTTTTTAAAAGATTTTACATATGAGTTACCAATAAGAATTGTTTAAAATCAATATTTGTAACAGAAAGTTTTTGTATTTTTTACTAAAGTATGTAGATAACTAAGATTATTGTTTATAAACAAATATATATATATATATATATATATATATATATATATATAATACCTACGCAAATATATACCTATTAAATAATGATAAATCGTCAATTGATATTGTTTGTATATATTATATTATCAGTCAACAAGTTATCAATATAAAAATATAAATAGAGTATATTATACTTATAAAAAGAACCAATGTTATCGGTAAACGCCGTATTATCCATTTATCAAAAATCTCAAATTTGAAAACAAATAAGTTAATTCAAAATTGTTTGTTTTCAATATATAATTTCATTTCAATTGAACAATTGAATGAAATATTAAATTAAAAATATAATTTAATCTAAAACGTAATTCGCTACTGTTTTATACTTAAGATTTACATTTTTTTTAGTCATGCAACTGACAGTGAATTTAAAAACTTCGATTTTATAATGAAAAGATAATATATCGTAATTATTATTGAAAAAAAAACAGAATATGAAAGAAAATAGCACGTATCCATTTTAATGTTTCATGTTGACTTTTCACATTACACACTTAAGTAGATTATGTCTATTAGATTCACATGTGTATTCGTAAGTGAAAAAAAGTATACAAATAGAAACAGTCAAATATTTTTCGCACCTTTAATTACATTACAAAATAAAACAAACAGTTTTTATCAACTTGTGTTTTATTATATATACACCTGTTGTTATCTTTCAAATTTCACAGTGTATATATATATATATATATATATATATAATAAAAGTATGATTGTAGACACATATATTTAAGAACAATTTTAGATAAAGGAATGTATGACGTATTTTTTTATTTTTTACATCAACTAAAGAGAAATAATTTTAGAATGAATCTGCATTAATAATTAAATCAGGCTATAAAAGCCATACAAAGGCAAAATGCTGTGATAAAAAAATATATGTTAAGTATTTTTTGATGACTGAAAATGCTAAAATATTTATTTTAAATACGTTCCCATTTTTAATTTTCCGTTTAGATCATTTTTATCGACTTAAATAACGTTTTACTAAGAAAACAGTACCATTGTCATTTTTTAATATTTGCTAAAGTGTTCATCTCTGTTGAAATAATCTTTTTAATTATTTTACAGTGATGATTTACATAAGCAATACTATACCGTACTAAAATCTAAGAAAAGATTCAAAGTCCCTCTGGTATGAAAATATTATTATTTGAAATAATGTGTAATTCAAATGTAAACATTACATTAAAAGCAAGTTAATGCACATTAAATAACGTAATTGTAAATTAAAATAATATTTGTATAGTAGATCATTCAATATTGTGGCGTGATGAAAGCTATTACCTCCAGCAATTGATATTAGAAAATTAAACACTTGAAGCGTTTGTGAATCAAATAAAACAAATCGTCTGTTTGCCTTGATAGTAACGAAAGACCTTTGTAATTGACAAAAGTCAATTTGTGTAATTATATGTGATTTTTTACATTTATATTAGATTTATTTTATTTATTGTACTTCTATTTTACATCACATGTATAAATCACTATAAATAGATATTACTATAAATACAAATAAGTAAAAACTGATATATTTTCTGTTATAAAAAATATAAATTTCAATACTATATATATATATATATATATATATATATATATATATATATATATATATATATATATAATACGTATACATGGATAATCCAAGATAATTCATAGACAGATGTACAGTCATCAATTCTGCCTCTAGGGATACTAGGGATACTAAAATTTTAGTCATCCGAATATAAAATATTTGTGATTCGAAGGGGATAAATATATAACAATAAATTGATGACGTCAGTGTGAGCATAGAAACTTTTATTCCGGCCGTTTCCCACTCTATAACCAGTGGGAATAAGTGCAGATTGTTAAGGGTGTTGTGAACAAATAAAAATAAGCGCCTGTGTTTTATCCGTTACAAAAGCAAGTGGATGTATCTAGAATCTATCAAACACACGGTCAATATTTGTTACATATTTTGTATCAGACCAACTTCTCAAATTCTGAACTGGTTTTAAATCAATGAAGTATATTTTTTTGATATATATATATATATATATATATATATATATATATATATATATATATAATACACTGCACAAAGTATTACTAATAACAACAGATATTTTTGTAACATTTTAATAATTCCATTACAACCAAACTCATTACTATTTAAAAATAACTTTATAAACAAGCAAATATAATTGTATAAACTTTGGATGATACAAAGTTAAAATGTAGATTTAAAAAATATATATATATATATATAGTTCATTTAAATGTATTTTTATATAAATATTAAAAATGATCTTTTTTAAACAATACGGTTATTTGCACATCGATTTACAATTACTTTGATAAATTATATAAAAGCATCAGATTGATATTTCAAGTTAATTGATGTTTTCTAAGTATAAACTGAAAAGCACTTTGTTCAAAATAATATATAAAAAGAAACACTAAAGTTTAAAACGTTTTATGAAATAATTTCAAATCGAATCTGTATTTTAGATCTGTCTACAAATACTTAAAGTATTTGATATTTTCAACATTTAACTCTCTGACTGCCGACACAGTTTTTAAGCACGCTGATTTCAGTTTTCAACTAAAACTTGAGTGCTTTTTATTCAACATTATAGACAATATTTACTATTGAACAAAATATTTTTCGGTATAGTCGTTCATTAGAATTAAGGAAAGTAGTTATAATCAATATATTGAAAATTGTTTGTACCACAAACTGAACTACCCCAATTATATTAAATATAATGTATGTATGTATGTATGTATATATATATATATATATATATATATATATATACAAAATTGTAAATTTAAAAGGGGGATAAAATTCTCACAGGTAATTCCCTATTAAGCGCTGCAGCTGCTTTGATTTTATTATTGTTTAAGTACAGTTTTTGCAAACTTTTTATGTACACTCTTACATACAAACGTATATATATATATATATAAATATATATATATATATATATATATTTAAATATATATATATATATATATGTATATATATATATATATATATATATATATATATATATATAAACATATATGTAAATTAAATGCTTTATCAAGAAGTTCATTACTCCACTTGCTTTCACTACATTTTTACTAAGGTTTCATAATATATTTATGAATGTATAATACATTCGTACACTTCTTGGAAAACAGTTTACTTTATCGCATATATTTAATTAGATAAAAGATAATGATGACAATGTATTGTTTTATTACATTCAAGTATTTATTTAAGTTCATATCTTAATCTATTAAGATACACATACAGTATAAAGCGATCATAAATATTTTTTTAAAATCTGTTGTTGATTCATCAAGTGAAGATTAATTATCAAATACATACCAACTAATAACCAACCAACAATATCTTATCAGACAAAATGATTATGAAAATCACGAAGTTAACAGAAAGAGAGAAAATCAAAATTGTGAATCCTTATACTTTAAAATGCTTTCTGATAATTTAACTGGGTACTGGATTTTCTTTACTCCATGTCACTAGCATTAATACTAAATCACAAAAGAATAATACTTTAAAATCATCTCTTTTATATAAAAAAAAAGATCGAGCACATCTTTTATAAACGTTTGTGATCATTTGAATTATTTTGGTGAAACTGGATTCGGCAAGCACAATTTTATCTTTTTTAAATATTGACTTTTCCTGATAACATATCGAAAAAAGTATTTTAAAAATAAACGTTGAAAACGTGACAATTGTACAGTTACAGTTTATATATATATATATATATATATATATATATATATATATATATATATATATATATATATATATATATATATTAATTGATTCCAAATAAAATATTAAGAAGTAGGAGACGATATCATCTTAAATGAACAATAGATAAAGTAATGATACATTCAGATACTATTTATGATCATTGTCTTTTGTCGCAATTAGATGAGGAAAATCTTGATACAAAAAAACTATTGAAGATATCAAAGACTAGTTGATTAATAACATATCGCTACGTGCTTATCTCTCTCCTTTAAAATAAAATATAGAAATAACAGATATTTTCTTAAATACTCTTAGGTCAATGATTTGAACATTAAATACAATTTGTGATAATTCATTATTACTTTTTTAAAGAATTTAACCTTCTATATAAAAAAAGTATAAAAAGGTTACGAATGGTTATATGGTATGTTCACTTAAAAAAGTTGAATATTTCCTCCGTTCTAAATTATACAATCCCATCATTTTATTTATTTTTTTCTGTACTTGTAAGGCATGGAAAATTTTATAAAACGTGAATTATGAGTCTTGATTTCTTTAACAGAAAACTGTAGAATATAAAAACAACTACACAATTTAATTTTTCTTTTACATCTAATATGTATCTTGAAGGCGGAAAAAATCATTTAAATATCAAACGTTTTTGCCTAATAAGTAACAGTAAATATCGATTATGGTAATTGTATTGCAAAAGAAATGATTATACGAGTATGCATGGATATGTGCATTAGTACAAAGTATTTAAATGCACATTTTAATCATCTATAAGTGTTTCGACGCACACAACAAACCAGTTAACAAATTGACGACAACTAATTGACCTCCATACAACATGTATCTTTCTTTGTACGGTCTAATATATCCGGTATGATTCAGGTAAACTGTCATTAAATAAAAATTCAGCAAAAAACAAACGTTACCGGATGGAACGTAGCGTTATTGCGAGACGAAATTGTATGAACACTGGACGGCGAAGCTCTAATGAATAATATCAGTAAATAAATCACTTGTGGTTTGCGTCGTTACGTTGTTCGTTAAATGAAGAAGTCGTTTGATATTAAATGCCTCGGACGCCGTTGTTCTACGGTTTAAAATTCACAGTGTGTTACTGTTTATATGCAGACAAGACAGTCGCGTATGTGGAAATAATATAAATGTACGCGTCGGAATGTCTTCACTTGCAGTCAACTAAATAAGGGACATATATCGATTTCAATTTGAATCGCATTACAACATACACACACAGACATATATATATATATATATATATATATATATATATATATATATACATATATGTATACATGTATATATATATATACATGTATATATGTATTCATATGTACACATGGATACATAGATAGACAAAGATTTCAGATAAAACCACTAAACAGATCATGCATAATAAATTAGAAATATTTATAGAATAAAGACACATTGGATTATTCAAATTGACAGCAATTTAATAAGATTTTCATATAGTTGTATAAAGCCACAGGTTTAAGATAATCTATCATGGTTATCACCCGAAAATAATTTCAATAGAGGTATGTTTTAATGGCACCAAATACAACAGTTTAATTCTAATAATATATCAAGTAGTATAATTAGAAATATGTAACTGCAATGAAAGAAAATCAAATTATCATTCGAGTTCAATATATTTTAATCATAATTAATATATATTATTGTTGAGCTATTTAAAATATATTACAAAAATTATATATCTATACCTATCTATCTATTTATATATACATATATATATATATATATAGAGAGAGAGAGAGAGAGAGGGTGAAGAGAGATTATAAACACATCTATAATTATTAAATATCTTGTAATAAGAAAAGCTTCGTTAAATAATAGTAAGTTGAAAAAATTATCCTTGATGTTTCTATATAAATGTACACATGAAAATTCTACTGAAGTTCAAAACAGATTCCAATATATTTATTTAATTGTTTAATACAACAGCTGACAACGCTTGTACGATATGAAATCTTTTCAAAAGGACATCTGCTCCAGTATCTATCGTGATATATAATCGTAGGCTTTCATAACAGGCATGCTTATTCCGAGATAAATTTTCATGCATTTAAAATGATTATCTGAACATAAAATATTTCTATTTCAATAATAAACATTTTACAACAGTTTCACAACAGACGAATGTTAATCGTTTTTCCTTTTCGAAATCATTTGAATTCTTAAAAGGACACGAACTGTTTTGTAAACGCTTTTTTATTAATGAAAGAAAAAACATAAAAACATTACGTAATAGCAATTTCTTTCACGGCTCTGTTAACGACCCAATATGTTTACTGATTAGTAATTACAAAATATTGTTACATACAATTGAATTCATCGATAAGATTACTCATACCGAGGTTATAACACATGCTCGTGAATTATAAACAAAGTTCATGGCGAGTAATCGGCATCTTGTTGCCTCACGTAAACAATAGACTTGAACCAAAACAATCTATTGTTTAAAAAAACGTTGGCACTGCATGTGGTTGGAAGTTTGGTGTCCAGACACGGTGTTATCGACCCAACATACATTCATTGTTATCAATAATGGCCAGTTCTGAAAACTCGATGTTTATTTTTAGGTTTCAATGATCTCTATGTGTAATACAGTTAGGATTTTAAGTCACGTCACAATGTTAAATAACCGATTGATTTGGAAAGATATAAACATAGAGTGAGCGTGGATAGAAAAAAATAATTTACATGGAAAACGTGTATACACTTCTAATGAATATTTTTAGAACTGGACATTATTTTTAAAAAGAATATAACACTTTTACAATTCTAGAATCTATTTTTCACAACCTATTTTTTAAATATAAAAAAAACAATAAAGACATTCTTACAGTAAAACACGGAAAGAGATACAAACAATAGTGTTTTAATATTTCACGAATTAATTAAATTAAAAACCATGCATACAATAACTGCAAACTTAAACTTTTCAACGAAATATAGCGAATCGAATTATAATAGAACGAAAATTAAAACAATTGACGAAACAATAATAAGTTATTATTGACATTGATTATCTATAATACACATTCCAATCTTAAAATAGATGTGAGTGAGTTATGAGCGAATTTAAAAATTAAAAACTGAATAATTTATAACTTATAGTCACATATGAATTATACATTCTAGGCTGTCGTTTGTATTTACACGGTCAACATAACACATAACGCACACCTCGTGTCAGGTGTGTGTACACGTTGGGATGATGTGTATTTAGGCGTGTGCCACTGTCCGGAAACGAAGTCAGAACATGTGGTAAAATAATATTCATTTTAGAAACCGTATTACTCGTGTGCACAGCACACCGGAAGAATATTGTAATGAATTATATTTACTTCTGATCAATAGGACTATTCAAAGTTCACAGGACTATTCGAATTAAAAAGCTTCCTACATATATATATATATATATATATATATATATATAAGGGGGCTTCGTTTGTCAACCCCCAGACTCGCTGCGCTCGCCCACTTGTCAATTATAAGCATGTCATATAACCGAATGAAACAATAAACATATTTCGGTATCATAGAAGCCTCGTCCAAATAACTAAACCGATGTCATGAATTTTTTTTATTTTTTGTCGATAATTTTGGTTTTATATATAAAGAGAGAAGAGAGATAAACATACCTGGGTACCATAGAAACCTCGTTCCAAATAAATAAGACGACGTCATAGAACTTTTATTTTTAGTGAATAATTTTGATTTTATATCTAGAAAAGATATGCACAAAAAAGGAAAGATTACACTTATTAACATTTCGTCACAAATTAATAAATTAAGAACTTTCGAATATAAGATTAAATTATTTGAGATTTATAAACATGTCATATATAATATATATAAGTATATAATAACACTTTCATAATGTTACAACGTACAAGTTTCAAAACATTTATGAAATAAGTAATGCTATCAGAATATTTTTTTACACCACAAACACATCTTAATTATTTCTGTACATTTTGATAAATATTCGAATATCGTTAATAGCACACGGATTGTGTACTCATAAATGATAGGAGACAATTTCGGTTCATAAATGTACTGTGATATTTATATTTTATTATGAAGAAATCGAATTTCAAATCGTCTTAACATGAAGATAGATCTAACAATTGTTTAAAAAATAGTTGTCAAATGCACTTCAGTAATTGAAGATTTAAATTTAATCTCATTAAAACGTAACTGGCGAAGGCCAAAATTAGAAAGGTATGGCTACTGGAATTATTTTTTCCATTATTTATATGTTTTTTTAATAAATATTCATTATACTTAAGTACGTTTATAACATAAATAAACATTATCTTTTATAATACAATACGAAGTATATATATATATATATATATATATATATATATATATATATATATATATATATATAATTACGTAAATGCATTGTCCCTAAACACGACTTGAAAAAATTAAGCGGGGAGATTAGAAGAATAAACAACGCGGGTCGACGCGTTAGCGTGCGCCCGGGACTCCATCGTTCCAGATATGAAAGTATAGTCGTCGTCATAATGACTGACCACACGTCACGTTAACTTTTCTTACTTCCTTCCATAAAAATCTATATAACAAAGATTAATTATTTATTTAGTAATATATATATATATATATATATATATATATATATATATATAACTATATCAGCAGCAGCAGCCACCTCTGTTAATCAACTGCTGGATAAAGGACTCTCATGATTTTCCATTTGTACGATTGAATATCTCTCTTTATATATATATATATATATATATATATATATATATATATATATATATATATATGCGTCTGTGTGGGTCGTATAATTTGAGTTTGTGGGACAGTGTATCAGTTTTATGTGTATATTTTTGTTTCAGTAGGGACTGATAAGTTGTCGGTAATAATTTAATTTATAACAAAAAAATTGAAGTATTCCTCCTATAATTTCAGTTGTCCTGTAATACATTCTATTTATTTTTTGTATTTATAATTATTTCATACCTATGTTTCCTTGTTTCTTTTCCTTAAAATCTCTATTCTTCACAATGTGGGAAAGAAAAACAGTGATCTCAAAGAAAAGAAACAAGCAATTATATATTTCGTTAATTTTTTATAAACCAGAAAGTCGGTATCAATTTCCGAGACATATAAAGTTTACTTGTATCATTAGATTATTCCAAAACGTTGTGTACTTTTACTACACAGTTACAAGTAAATAGTAGCACTTAAAGAATGTGTTGTTGCAATGATTATCCTCAATTTTCATACTAAGAGCCACAGCTTATAAAATTACTACATTTATAATCGTAATACATGATGAAAAAATGTATTTATTCGCACAAACAAACCTACATTTTAAATTTTATGAAAAAATATTCAAAGATATTAACTGTTCTGGTAATTCACGATATACGAGTAACACATATCCAATGTTTTACATTCATCAGTAGGTATCCAGGTTAAAATCTGTATTCGTTAATTACATGTTTTTCGTAATAACCAGAACATTCATTTATTAGAATTTACTATCCAAAAATTCATAAATAATAAATTAACTTGAACATTAATATTTTTCGAACAAAATAATTCGCCTGTTCTTTCTATTACGTTTTTTTCAAACACAGTCATTCAGGGACGACAGCGTGAACTACTTTGAACACAAATAAACATTCTACATGTAATTCGAATGTCTGACAAAAATTACCGTATAAACAAATTTGATGAATCGGTCAGGACATATGTTCGACACGTATGTTCTTTTTTAATTATACAAATCGCTTCTTAAGGTCGGGCATTCATGTACGCCGCCGTGGAATTTCACTGTCATTAACATGGTCACGCTTCACTAGCTACAAACTGAGACATATCGAATGATAATTATTATACATTATATCAACGTAATTAATATTTTTTTTAGTCGCTTGCTTTTCTGGCGCTGTCCATTTTTTGTTATGATTAAAAATGAAAGTAAAAAATAACAGAGATGTGCAACAAGAATCAGTGGTTCTCAATTCGAATTGTATCCTAAAACTGAAATGGAAACAATTTTCTAATACAGTCGATAAAAACGTGATTATACCAGACGTACAAAAAATAAATTACTAGCGAAGAAACTATTAAAAATATAATTATAGACGAGTTGTTTTTTTTCAGATTATATAGTATTTAAGATGTGATGTGTTTATACTGGAAATTAAATTGATAAAGCCATGACCCAGTGTCTAAGTGATGAGTAATATGAGTGATTGTAAATGAACCTCGAAATTTTATTTTTTATTGATATATATATATATATATATATATATATATATATATATATATATATATATATATATATGCATTATAGCTTCATGGGGCCCAGGAAAATTTGATATAGGGAGGGGAGACATGTACAGTATTGTACTACAGTAAAGAGCTTATAAAAGATTGGTTTGGGACTCCCAGATAATTGCACTTTTGCCCGTAGGATAACACGCCACTCAAGATCATAAATAATTATCAAACAATGATATACAGACCGCTGTATACAATAAATAAATAAGTTTTCGAAAATATACTTAAAACTAATTTTATTCGCGACAGTATATACAACAGTTGCGTTTTTATTATTCTGTCTATGTTTACACGCAAAAGAAAAAGAAAAAAAAAACGATTGTGTTGTTTTTGACGAAAATAATTATCTTCGCTTTCATAAACATGAATAAGAAAAAAATGTTCCAGTGATGTACTAACACAATTACATACTGTCTAGTGCGTCGTGTGCCGTCCCGGAAATGCGGGCATCGGGGCGTAAAGGTGTACGTCGTCTACCTGAATATCACCAAAAACCCCACATGAATATCTAATTAATCCACTGCTATTAAAAGTAACTGATATTTACGCAGTATTGACTATATATATATATATATATATATATATATATATATATATATATATATATATATATATATACATATATATATATATATATATATATATATATATATATATATATATATAGTCAGTACTGCGTAAATACATGTGTGTGTGTGTGTAACACATACACAGAGACACATTTTCTTCCAAAACATAATTTGTAAAACTTGATATATAATTAATATTATAGCAAATAAAATTAAAATATTGAAATTATAAGAAATCAATGCATGTACGTATGCATGAATATATATATATATATATATATATATATATATATATATATATATATATATAATATGTGTGTGTATACGTATATTTAGGTATAAATATTTTTGAACTTGTTAAAAGCATCATTAACATCTTTATATATGGCTCACGTCAGATCAGTTTGGCAGAAACATTAATTTTCATAAAATATAAAACGACAAAATGAATTAAACATCCACTTCTGTTGCAAATTGTTAAATGTTATTACAAGTGCACGAAGTATAATCTCGAATGAGATAAATTTCATGTGAATTAAATAGTAATGGCTGTGCATGAATCTATTTAATTTCGCATCAGTTTTGTGAAACGTAAACAGTTTTATGGAATCGACTTATCTTCGATCTAAGATACGAATCAGGGATATTTTATTTTTTTGCTTGGCTCTCGGATGCAAAACATCTATCTATTCCATGTCGAAAATTTTGTATTCAACTAGTCACGCGTTCGATTGATTTTTTTCATTGGCGAGCGATAAATAAATTGTCATGCTAGTGGAACATACAGTCTTTTGACGCCGTATTCAATTAGATAGTACAGTTAGGTGCCATTGTACCTGTGACGCGTGGAACAAACTGATTATAGGGTTATTACAATATTTT
>CM068323.1:13161415-13178915 GCA_034766995.1 Acanthacorydalis orientalis | reverse complement strand
TTTGAATCAGTAATGCACATAAAAATTGAACAGAGAAAATCGAATCGTTATTGGTTCATACATAATAAACCACGCCTTTCAATGCACGAAGTATTACGGAAACGATCGACTGCGCAACACTAGACGGTGTTTTACGTGGAAATTAATAAGATTTAATCATAGGTACAAATTGAAGAATACAATGATTCATATACATTACTCACAGAAATATTATGCATTTCTTGAACACGCAAATTGTACCTGCGAAGAATTTATGCAATGAATAATTACTATGGTATTTAAATGAAAATGAAATGAATACAAGTACATTAAATTGTTTAATTGTTGTAACGCAGTGAAAATAAACTTTTGTCTGAAATTTATTATTTTTGTAATGATTAGAAAGTACTAGTTTCAGTAAATTGCATTTGAATAATATGATGGATATATATTAAGATTTAAAGTAAATATAACAAACACTTTTTAGGAATTATGTAGATACAAATATTCTCATTCTTTGACGATTTTCTATAATTTTCGTACAATTATTTTATATTAAAATAAGATAGGTTTTATGTGAAAATTATGGAAGTAATTGCAAAAGTATAATTTTTGATGGAATTTGAATTAGAAATTTTTGGATACACACACACAAACATATATATATATATATATATATATATATATATATATATATATATATATATATATATATATACATATATACATACATACATACATATATATGCTAGTATTTGATTTTAAGATATAACTTTTATAGAAAAGGTTTTTATTATTAATTATTTACTAACTAAATTGTAAGCACTCCTATATTTTTTTAAAATATAAAGTTACAAGATAAAAACAGTGAATACTTAAATTAAAATTTTCCGCACTTCGCTATGTTATTAGACACAAGCGACATCAATGCATATTTGTTTGCATACATTTTACAGTATTTGTAAATGCCCGAATCATCAGATGGAAAAACTTAGAGATTACCGAATGAATTTGTTTTAACAAACACCCTTTCTCTCGTTTGTTAATTGAGTACATTCAATTGGAATTGAAACAACAATTCCAGCTGAAGTACTCAATGTAACAGGGTCCACCACGTGTAGGTGAGAGTAGAGCTGAGGTGCAGAGGCTTGAGAATGTCTTTGAAGGCATTCTTAAGTTACGCATAACACCTCCTTGGACCCCATAAAAACATATACGTATACAAACATGTATTTCACAAACGGATATTTAATAAGTGGGTAATATGTCCTAGAAATTGCAAAACAAAACAATCTACAATTATCAATGAATTGCTATATTCAATCATATATACTTCAACTAAAGAAAAAAACTAGAAAATGATACTCATGGCTTTCAGTGTGAAATAGGTGAATTAATAAACACTAACAGTATAATTCACCTTTAGCAGTAACAAAAATGTAAAATTAATAATTGTGGTATAAGTACTTCCAACATTTTAAACAAATATAAAAAAATAATTTATTGAAAATTATACATTATTAATAAGTGTACTGTAATACGGGTATGAGGTAAAAATAATACAATTGTATTTATTTGTATTTATTACACAAAAAAAATGTACACAAAATGTGTAGATGTATTATAACTTAACGGTACGACTTTTGGTATCTGGCACGAGCACCTGGACCTCCAAACTTTTTGGGTTCACAACGTCTAGGATCAGCTACCAATAATGTACGATCATATTGAATTAGAATATCTTTGATTTCTTTTTTTGATGCTTCATCAACATCTAAAAAACAAGGTAAATTTTGTTACCGAATATATATTTATATACATATATAAATAATGAATCTTTACATTTTTGATAATATGAGACAAGAGCTTTTGAAATTGCTTGTCTTATAGCATAGATTTGTGAGACATGACCACCTCCATTTACTCTCACTCTAATATCAACACCCTTGAATTTTTCCTAAAATTAAAAAAAGGTTACATAAATCATTATTTGTATTTATAATAAGATATTAGGTTATGAAAACATATCAGCTATGTTTGATTTCATTTTATATCAAGTTCGGGATAAATACACATCATTGAAAGGTGAACCATTAAAATATTGATTAAAAAAAACCAACCTTGCCCAATAATAAAATTGGTTCCTGCAGTTTATATTGGAGCATTCGTGGCTCCACCATTTCGAGAGGACGCCCATTTACTCTAAGATTTCCACGTCCTCGTTTACAATAAGCTACAGCTGTGGCAGATTTCTAAAAATTCATACAAATTATTAATCTTGATAGATGTACAAAACGTTTTCATTAACCGAAGGAAAAGCTATGCATTGTAATGACTTTTCATCCGAAACATATAATAAAAACATTGATTCGGTTGGTAAATTCGTCATCAATTACTCTCCTTTTTTGGAAATAGAAAAATTATATAAATAATAACATTTCTTTGGATTAGAAAGGGTGCTACAACAATTCTTAAACTAATATCAATGAAGTAAGTAATGACACTAATTGAATAAATTTATTGATGTGACCACGTGCAAGTGAGGTTAAACAAAATAAATATATGCTTACTTTTCTGCCAAAGACTTGAACGGAATGAATTGGCTCTCTTTTTGACTGAAACAAAATTGATTTTTCATTAAGTTGTATTTACACTTATTTTTCAATCATTAAAAAATTAACAATTAATACACACCTTCTGCATTTTGATTGTAACTTCAGGAAGAAGTTAATAAAAGGAAGTCTGTTAGTTAAAATGGTCGTCGTAAATACCATTTTACCAACTGTAACTATCTTTATTTATAGATAAAAAATTGTATTCGAACTGTAATATGCACGCACCTTCAGATCATTGAAAAGTACATTTTGTACAATGAATTGAGTATTTTATACAATCATTTGCAAATAATTATATATATATACATATATATATATATATATATATATATATATATATATATATATATATATATATATATATATAATATAATGAACTCTAATTTTTCGATATTTAATTCAAATGGAAAAAAATATTGTAAACATTTATTGATTTATAAATATAAATTTATTTCATAAATATATATTAAATTACAATGAAACAAGATTTCAAAAATATTTATCAATTGATTGGAATATATCTTAAAATAGTAAAAGTGTATAAATATAATCACCCATGAACAGATCTACTGATTTAAAAAAATCAAATTTATATATCAGGAAGGCACAAGTACATCACAGATTAGTAAAACTAACAAATCAATCCTAGGTAAATCAGACTCGAATTAATTTAAAAACGCGTCAGCAGTTAGTGCTACTAATTAGCATCGATGATTATTTGCATTATTAGAAGCAATTCATCTTTGTCTAAAACATTGTTACTTTGAGTAACTTTATGTTTACAGATCTTTACATTTAATTCAAGCTATATATATATATAATGTCATCTTAAAACTATCCCATATAAGTAAAATCAAAAATATATTATATTCATCTTTTCTATAAATATTTAAGCATGAAAATAGATATTTTTATCGTATATAATATGTAGTAAAAATAACTAAGTACAACATCCAAAATAAATGATATGTAGTATATTGGATATATATATATATATATATATATATATATATATATATATATATATATATATATATATATATATGAACTCAAAATAAGTTATAAAATTAATTACCCATCACCAAACATTATTTTCTTAATATAATGTAAATATTTAGACTCGACTGAACTCATTAGATATTTATACATGTAAATTATTCGATAATTGTTTTCTTGACGTAAATATTATATTATATTTTCATTTTTAATTATTTTTCCAGTCTCAGAATATCAAATTTTATTTATTTTATTAGTCTGAATTATCACAATGTACACATCTTTCGTTATTATTTAAAATGTCGAAAATTATGTGTATCACCTGATATACTACTTTGGTTTTAAAATGTGATATTTTCATAATGTATATTTTATGTACGTGTGTGTATATATATATATAGATGTAAACTGAAAACATGTATTGTATTAGTAAATGATTTTTGGAACAACTAGAGTAAAAAACTGGCTTCATTAGTAAATTTGTTATAAATAAAAAACGTATACTTCTTAGATCGATAGAAAAATAATTGCGGTTTATGACATTCAAATTCATATAAAAAACCGCGATTACTTTTCTACCGACCTAATATTTTATTAACGTAAAAACTACTGATCATAAAAAACTTCTGCTTTGATTTCCATTTCCTGCCATATTGTAGTGAAAAATATACGTTTAATATATATATATATATATATATATATATATATATATATATATATATATATATATATATATATATATATATAAATTTCCTAACATATATTAAAGATATGTGTTCTAGTCTTTTCATTAAAAAAAGAATTTTGTACTAAAACATGGATAGTTTTTTAGAAGAAATGAATTCACAAATCAAATGAGTTCAGTAAATATAATAATTATAGTTTGTACTCATTCAAATCAAGTCAGCGTCGATTTTCGCGCCCATTCTTCTTAAAGCAACAATAGTATTTACAGCTTTGATCCAACGTTTCTTAATTACATATCGTTTCAGTTTTTTCTTGCTAAGAGCGAATTCCGCATTCGTTGTCGTTTCTAAAAGCCATTCATGTTTCATTGCTTGTGTTGCAGACAATCTTCCCCTGTTTATATAATAAAATAAATCGGTTAATAATTAAATAATTATTATGTTCTAAATCCTTAAAACAGAAATTGTAGTGTAACTTGAAGAGAATAAACTGAAATGCTAAAAAAGAAATCAATAAATAGATGGGTAACGAATCAAATATTACTAAAGTTGCTTGAAATTCGTTGAACAGTGAAAACTGAAATAATAATTAGGAAGTTATTTTTATCTAAAATTGTAGAGTTGAGGCTGAAAACAAGATTTAAATTAAAAACCCATTAATTTAAAAATATTGACGTGCAAATTAAACAGCACAATTATATAGACATATTGTAGTACACAAACGGTTTTTTATAGATATTTCGTTTCCATAACGATTTTTTAACGAGTATAGAAAAGTTCACAAAGGATAAACTATACAAAAGGAAAGAAAATGATTGATATTTTATATAAAGAAAAAATATGTATATTTACAAGCTTTTTTTCGTTTGTATTTTTTTTAATACAATGAAAACAACATAGACAAATATTATATCGTACACTTAAAATAGTAACATAAATACCAATACAATAAAAATAATTCATTATTTGACTTAAATTGTTTCGTTATCACTTGAAAATTGACTAGTCGTATTTACTTGAAGTGACTTAAGGAATCTGCGAGTATTTTATGCTTTTTCATCAAAAATGTAATAAACAACAATGTATAAATGTTTATAACTTTTCTAGACGCTTTCCAATATATTTAATTATTTACTATGGAATCGTTGACAAGTAATTTAATGACACTTTTTTGGTACAGAGAAAGGTTGTATGTACACATTTATAATAATAAATCAAAGAATGGTCAGACACGTTAAATTTATATGAGATCAAAACAAAGTTTAAGAGATTAAGCTGACGGAATTTTCTCAATATTTTGAACAATATATATATATATATATATATATATATATATATATATATATATATATATATTCATCACACTATGCTAATAAATTAATTTGAAAAATGAAAATGTACAATATATTAATTTTAAATTGGACACTAAATTTAAAGGAAATCTGTTGACAGATTTCAAATTAATATCCTCCACTATTGTATATATACAAATATATATATATATATATATATATATATATATATGTGTGTGTGTGTGTTGTGTGTGTATGTGTAAAAATAACATAGATCATTTTTTAAATACGTTTGTAAATGTTATAAAACGACATCACTTTATCACATGCCATTTAATAACAGCCTTATAATAATTTTACGATTGAAAAAAAAATGTCAAGTTAATAGAGGTAATAAATAATTTAACATTTCCTGTACATCTATTTGCATTAAAATGCAACGTATTTTAAAATATTAAACATATTTATGTATACGTGTGTCGTGTATAGACGAATGTATGAAACGTAAATGTACGTATGTGTCCGAGAGTTCCATGGAATTATTGTAAAACCTAACTCTGTACATAAACCTAAACAAATTGTTTATACAATTTAAAATATCATTTGACACCGTTCGAAGATATAAACGGATGCGACTTTTTTATAACTTGTCTTGATTGAAAAAATGTGTTCAAGGAACTAATCGTCTTCTGTCCTAAAGCATCACTTTCTGTCCATTCCATAGACACAGATTTATGTCTTCCGTTCTGTGACGGTACTTTCTCTTGTTGCGTATCATCCCATTTATCCAATAGATGTAATAATAAATCTTTAGTATTGCTTGCTGTCTGTGATGAGGAAACGGACGATGTTGAAGAAAAATTCGAACACGAGCTAAACGAAGATATGCTGCCATCGGATTCTTTTCGAATCGACGTATCTTCACTTAAGTAAGTTCCTCTTGTGAATGGAGCTATAGGTACGTCTCTATTCAAACTAGTTAGTTTAAATTTCGTTCTACGGTTGGCGAGCCAAGGATTGGGATTAGACGATTCATCTTGAGAATTTAAAACAGTATTGGTTGGCTTGTAACCATTTATAACAGGTTCTTGAATAAGTTTGTGATGATTTTCTTGTGTTTTCGTTGTGACATCTGTTAAGTTACGTTTGATTTCTTCTGCGAGGCCTACGCTAGTGAACAATGGTCTCTCTCCACGTGATGGCATTATTTTTGACGAAACTCCCTCGAAGAACGGCTCTTTTTCATTTTGTTTCACTGCTGGATCATTATAATTATTCGTTATTTGTATCGATTTAGTGGAAATGAATATTTTTTCGGATCCGGCTTCATTAAAGGTTTCTGCATCGAATATTTTTGTAGGAGTGCTTTCTTGACTAGAAACTCCGCTACTTGATATATCATTGAAACTGGAATCGCTATTTAATTCCGTCGACATTGCAGCTAGTTGAGACAACTTATCAGATAACTTCTTTATCTCTTCAGCTAAATTAACTTTACCAGAAGTATCAGTCTTTTTAACAACAAACGAACTGTCCGAAGCCCTTCGGTCTAGATTCTGTATATGGCTAAGGTTATTCTTTTCCCATGACACTGGGAATACATCATCTGTGGACGTGTCTATAATTTCATGCTCAATTACGGAATCTGGTGATGTGCCTAGCGAGCAGCATGGCGAGGGCGAAAAACCTCGGAGTGAATGCTGTGACGCAGCCAGTTCTAAATATGATGGTTGTATCGGTGATATTATATGTGTTGAAAGGTCGAATAAATACGGCGAGTTCGGATGCTCGCCCCAACGTTCGACGAAAGTGCGCAAGTTGTCTTTTGTCGTTTCTAAGCCGGACGGTATAGGCGGAGGTGGTTTTTTACGCTTCAGAAAACGATGTTCAAGACAGTCTTCGGCCGTCATACGTGCCCTGAAAGAACAAGGCTAGACTAGAATATCGATTTAAGATTTCGACAACGTTCTTATTTTCATCACTTTCTAATTGTTTACGTAAGTACTTTGTAAAACAACTCGATTATTTCTTTCAATACAAATTGTGAAATTTTATAAGACAATATGATGCTTGTTACCCAATCAAACTATAACCTTTGTCATACTAAACAATAAGAATTATTTTAACATATTTGGGAAGAATTATTCACATATAATATTTTAATGAACTGCATATAATTATTTTCTTTAACAAATAATATTAACTGCTCTAAAAAAAAATATTCTGTTCAAAGTAGTGCAAATTTACCCTGAATTCTATATTACTCAATTAAAATCAGTAACATCATCAAGTTTGTACTCTGGCATTTAAAAACGGTTTAATGGCACAATTTCTAAAATTTATAAATCTACTTCTAAATATATTTCATTATTGTTTACTAACGCAAACAATAATAGATAAATACTTAGATTTATTTATATAAAATCTTTTCAAATTGAATTTTATTTATAAAACTATAAGTGTATATTTTTATACCTATAATCCCGAGTTTCTGTTCTCCAGCACTAGTTCCGGTATGTAACCGCTTTTCAGACAGACTTTAAATATTTCAAGATACTTTTAGTTTCTAAGTTTTACCAGAAAATAGCACACTTACCGAAACTTGTAGCGGATACCAGAAACTCAAACGATTCAAAAGAACAGACCATCAAAACAACTTATTCATAAAACTATACGAAAATATTGTTTTATATGTCTTCAGGCCAAAATAAAAACTTGGTTGATAACGATGTTGATATTAAGTAAGTTTTTAAATAATATAGTTAAATAAGCATAATAGTATCTTATTTTAAACAAAATAATGGATAATTTGTTGCATTAGTAATCATAACAGTTTCTAATATTCTCAAATTTATTATTTGTAATACATAAAATCGAATAAAAATGTATCAAAACTATAAAATTTTATAATATGTACGAAAATAAAATGCTATTAGCTAAGTTCTCGAATATATACAAAACATTACAATTCACTATCAATAGTTTGAATGTTTAGTTTCTAAACATTGTAATTTAAATGATTTGCTGAATTTTTTTTTTACTAACAAAAATTAAATCAATTTTATATATAAGCAACCACAAACAAATGTTTAATTATTAATTTATATATAAATACGATGTTAATAATTAAAATTCCTATCTGTAGATATAGTCTTTACTTTCCATTTGCATTATTTAAAACTATTTTATTTACTTCTAAACAAATCAAAATAGATATCTGCGACATTAAAAAATTCAATTATTAAGTACAAAATTTGAATATTTTCAACAGAATAATAATTTTATAGATTAATCATTTCAGAAACCCATTATTACAAGATTAAAAATAAGATTTAAACGAACCTCCATTATAATTAGAATTGTTTCTTATTAATATCTTTTTCGAAATGAAAATAAAAATAAAATTTTTAAAACGGCAGATAGGGAAAAATTTTTAATACGTAGTACATTGTTTATAGATGTAGAATGAAGTTTCTGATAGTATGAACTTGTCTGTGATTTCAGTGTAATAGAAAAAAAAATGTTAGTTTTAAAAGTCTATTACAAAACAAATATTTTTCAGTAAAAAAGAACAATCTACTTTTAAAATAAAATTAATTCAAAGCAAATACTGCTAAATATGTAAATAACAGTACACTACTTTTCAAAATAAAATTTAGAAATCAAATGAATAATTATTAAAAAAATGTATTTATTATTCAGTTTATATTTTTTAACATGTGGAGTTGTACTATTTATGTATATCTTAGAAAAAAATCCAACTCTGTGTTTAAATAAAAAATTAACATCTAAAAAAATGTGTAGTTTTCGAAGATCAACTTCATAATGTTAATATAAAAGCTTGTCTAGTATTTAATAATATATTTATTTTTAAAATAAGTTATATCCAATAATACATATATATATATATATATATATATATATATATATATATTTATGTATATATATATATATATATATATACATATATACTTGTATTTTAGTAATTACTTTAACAAATTAGTTATTACTCATTGTTAACTACAAAGTACTTCGTAAGCGATTAGTTTTTAATTATAACTTAAACCGATTTTACCCTGTTTAGTACATGAGAGCACGAAATTAAATGTAGCATTAAAGAGTAAAAACCCGACAATCCCCAGTTTAGTATCGAATAAAGTTCCTATTATAAAGATCTGATAAAACCATATATATATATATATATATATATATATATATATATATATATATATATATATATATATACATACATACATATATATATATTGTAAAAATGCACTCGTGTACTAACTTGGGTTTGTCACGCCTTGCTCTTTAAGAAACACCAAATATTGCTTTTACTTAATAATTGGTTATAGTATAAATAAAAATACAGGTATTCTAGAAGTTTGCAGGTTCTAGAATATACGATTGTTAAATGTATATTTTCAAAAAGTATTATTGGTATTGATAAAAAGGATGGTTCGATTGTAATGTTCTAAGGGTAGGCCATAAGGATAAAATAATACGATCAACACTGATAATTGCTGAAGCAGATGAACAAATTGTACATAAAAATATAGTTTATTGTTCTGAGTTTAACTGTACCGTTTCTTGAGTCTAATGCACGTTGATTTTTATAATACTTTGTTGATTATTAATTTTTTCTTTAATAAAACACTTATTTGACGTTTTTTTTATATTATTGTTTTTGTATTAAATCATCTGATGTTTACTTGTACGCATTACGTCAACAATAGTACTAATTCGATTTTAGTGTAATTCATTGTATGAAAAAATATTACTTAAATGTAGAATATGTATCGAAGAATAATAATTTTTAATACTGATTTACATTATTTCTTTTATTTTACAACGTTGATATATTCAATATTTTTTAAGTTTTAAGTATTTCCACACCAATATAAATAAACGTCTTTAATTATCCGTAGAAAAAACTAAACAAAATATTATACTTTATAAAAATACACCAAAGGATTATTGTTTTAACTTCACGAGTTTTTTGTGTAAAAAAAATTACTTAACAGTAGAATACACAAAATGCGCATTTCCATACTAATATATATTATTCATCACCTTGTAAAAAGACCAATAAAATCATTTTGTTAACAAAGACACGATATAAAAAATATAAATAGTTGATTTACAATGTCAGTTTATCTAACTAGATTTATTTGAACACCATTTATCATACTTTTATTCATAAATAATTATCAGATATCAAATAATATGACAGTAATAAATAAAAAAATAAATAAATAAACATATATATTACTTACTCTCTTTCCTTAACCAACAATTTGGTGATGAAATCCTTCGCTTCTTCAGAAATATCAGTGAAAGCTTCGTCGTCGAAATCATATTTCGCTACGGTTACATTCGCCATTGTTTCTATGTCCGTTTCACCCATAAATGGAGATAATCCTGACAATCTGAAATGGATTATATGTATATACACATACACCCGAATGCATGTAACTATGAAATACTTACAAAACATAACATATAACTCCAACCGACCACATATCAGTACCATAACCAATCTGATCAAAGTTCACGACTTCAGGTGCAACGAACTCTGGAGTTCCAAATAATACTTGCAGTTTCTTATTCGGATCATATTTTCTCGCCAACCCGAAATCGATTATTTTAATCCTGTTTCCTGTTTTTGTAAGGCATAGGATATTTTCAGGTTTCATGTCTAAATGTAAGATATTCTGTCTATGTACGAACTCAATACCCTCGCATATCTGTCGCATAAACACAGTACAGGATTTCTCTGTTAGTATAAAATCATCGTCGATTACTCTCTCAAACAGTTCCCCGCCTTCAATCCTAAAATTTATTTAAATTTAATAACCATTCTAAAAATACTTTTTTAGTCATTTCCTTTATTAAATATACATATGTAATGATTGTAAAAATATTTAGAATTGTTAAGTTATAATATGATACTTTAATGACATACAATTTTACATAAAATTGTATATCTTCAATACACAAATTTATTTTCAAAATGTATACAATATTTTACGACTTTAAAGCTGTTCGAAATAAAATACACAATCTAATAATTCTCATATTTTCAAACAAAAAAATTCTCAAATAAAGTGTTTCATTATATAAAGAACTGGTCAAATATATGAACAAAATTAATTTATTATAATTGTGTGTGCGAAAAAACTTACAGTTCGAGTACAACACACATGTTTTTTCCACTATCGAATGCGTCATAAAGTTGTATAAGCCGCGGATGTTTCAACATCCGCATGATTTCAACTTCTCTTTCCACATTACGTCTGTCATCACGTCTGGGTACAGGTACAAATTTGGCTGCTAAAGTTAAACCACTCGCTTTTTCACTACATCGATACACTGTACCAAATTTACCTCTACGAACGAAACAATAAATTTAAATTATTTCTCTGTATTTATTTTTGAGAAATACTATAGCAAAAATAAGTATAAAATAAACACTATTTTAATTTATAGAGATTGAATTAAGTACACATCCGGTTATTAAAAATAAATGACAACGAATTTAGTATATGACAGGGCACAAACATTAATTAGAATTAAAGGCAGTTCGTCTAAAAAAAATATTCTGATTGATTGATCGCGAGACACGGAACACTTAAAATTAGCAAACAATTGTTTCCTTGCTCATTCGCTTTGCATACCTTCCGATCTCTGATTGAAGTTCATAGAATTCTTTGGCGTCCACGCCGCGCTTGATTACGACATCGCGATACGGAAAACTGGGCTCGATTTCTGTAACAATACATATCCAAGATCATTATCACGGCCAAAATGTTAGAACCGGTTCCGTACATAAAAGTTTATTGTACGGTTTTAGCGCTATGCCGATACAATATTCTTGAATATGCATATGCACTTTTAACATGTGTACGGGTATATACATATATATACACACACATACATATATATATATATATATATATATATATATATATATATATATATATGCATAAATTCCTCAATGTATTTTAAGTATTTCTTTGATTGAATAATGCAATATTTTTCATGCGTAATCATAATAATCAAGAAATGAATCTAATCTAAACATTTTACACAAATAATTACAAACTAGCTAATAAGTGTAAAAATGAAAACGTGCATAAACCTATATCTAAAAAAAAAACTGCAACTGAAAGTATCTGCACACGCTGACCTAAACAGATAAATCGTTTTCCTGTTACTTTTTTGTGACGCTAAATATTGGTGTCTATTGAACAATAACCATTAATAATTTTATTAACAATGGTTATTATTGTTCGGGATAACGGTAAACCATTCAATCAGTCATGATAAATAGAAAAAAAACATTCCAAAGGTACATGACTTCTCTAATGAAACGAGAAACATACAGAGTGACCACGAAAAGCTAAGCAAATATCAATGTCTGGTAAAAAATTATTCTTTTACTCACAATATCAGTGAAACGTTGTTTGTTGAGTCGACTGTGTTTTTAAACCCTTTAATAAATAATAATAATATTCATACATACATATACATATATATATATATATATATATATATATATATATATATATATATATAATAAATGTAATCCAAAACTGATACAATTTCGTCAATTATCTAAGTGTTGTGAAACATTTGAGCAGGAAAAATATTATTATCAACTGTTTTTCGTTCCAATCACTTATGATATTTTAAATAAAATGATTAGATTAAAATTATATCTAATGTATTAAATAAAAAAAACACATTGCTGAAACAAAATATTTTCTATAATCATTTAAATTTAGTATATTTTATTACTAGATTTTGTATAGGAGTACCTTTTATGCACAGAACAAAAGTAATGAACCACTCTAATATTAATTTCCTTTTAAAGTTTGTTGCTTGTATTAAAGAATGAACAACTATGTTACTCTCAAGCATATAGATTAATTTCCTTCTTCATCCCAAACAATAATAAAATAACATCAACTTATTGTTATATATATATATACTCGTATATATATATATATCGATAGAAAACGATCTACAATGGAATACAACACACTTCTAGTATTACATTTTTCGTCCACATTGTATATTTGAGTTTCACCACAAAACCTGTTGACCTTTCAAATATACATGGTTATGGCCTTCATAACATATAGACAAGCTGTATTTTATGAAATGGGAAAACATTTTGGACGCTTGTTCGACAAAGACAGCACAGATATCACATATGGTATGGTAACATGAGTAACTTTATTAAGAACGGTGTTATTTACATGCACTATGTGGCGTTTTTATTTTTATATAAAAATAAGGCACTGATGTATATATACATATATAATAATTATAATTATTATACATAAACACAAATACGTGTATATATATATATATATATATATATATATATATATATATATCTAAAATGAATAATTATTGAAACAAAATGGCGACGTATTATATATATACATGTCATCAGTGTGTTAAAACAAGAATTTTTGGTTAAACATAAATCCATTTAATAAAATATTATTCATTTTAGCATGTCGTAGAAATAGTGAATCTAATTACTGTTTCATAAACTCAAAATGGTTGATGTTTGAAAAACAAAATGGACGTGCACAGTGATATATTTTTAAAACTGTGAAGTGACTTAATATATTTAAGACATTTATAAACGTAATCTAATTTAAAACATCTTTCATTCAGAGTGAAATAAAATATTTGAAAACGACTGTACCTCATGTAGAACATTATAAAATCAGTAATGACATTGATTTATGAGAGAATTAGTATCATTGTAGTAATATATACGATCTAGTGATTTTTTCAATATTAAAATGCACATACTAATGAAATTAAATGCATATACTTTGCAAATAATTATTTCATCACATCATAATCTATGTGTATTCAAATATTTAGAAAAAAACTTTGTTTCTGAAAAATATTTCGCCTAAAATTTCAGAAAACAATTGTGGTAAATATTCAATTTTTAAAGTGTCTTTCGAAGAACTTATCAGACAATTGAGAAAAGTATATTATTATTATTAATAAAGCATTCATCTGTAATATACAATTATTCACGAATAAAATGATAAAGAATTGTTAAACAAGATCAAAAATAAACTACAATTTTTGATTGCTTTTTATTATTTATTGGATTTTTTCTGTCCACTTTAATTAAAATAACTGTTCCAAATGGATGTACTAAATGTTTAATTTGTTTAAATTATTAAAATGGTAGCTGCTTGTAAACATATAATAAATAACCACATGAAATCTTATTACGGGTATTAAATGGCAAATTTAATATTACATAAAAGAAAGATTAGTGTGCTGATCATTAAATCTGGAAGAAATGTTCGTTTATTTCTGATAAATACACTTAAATTGTGTGTAACAACCACCGAATTCAAGTGAAATTATTAATAATGCCTTTACTATGTTAAAAATGAATACGTTTAGAACTATCGTACTGTCATTCTTTCTATTATCATTTTCTGTAACTGTAATTCTATTAATAGAAAGTATTTTAAAAAACAATTTTACTCAAAGTATAAAACATGACATTAACAAATATGATTATTTAAAACCTTCATCAAAACTGTTCGATTTGAATTTTAAATATTTAATAAACAACGAGCACTGCAACATCGGAAAAAAATTAGCTGTTATATTAGTGACATCGTACGTGAATAACATCGAGACTCGAAGTGCTATTCGACGTGCATATCCTCAAGATGTATTAAACAAACACGGTATCAAGAGAATGTTCCTCATTGCTGTTTCACCGCCGACAGATAATTTTCCAATTAGTGTAAACGGGTTATTAGACGAAAACAGACGATTTCAGGATTTAATACAAGGCGATTTCGTCGAATCTTACAGGAATCTAACATACAAACATATGATGGGGGTTCGTTGGGTTGCTACATATTGCCGACAAATGAAATATGTTATTAAAATGGATGACGACATTGTTATAGATTTATATAAGATAATTGCATATTTAAAAAAGACATTGGATCCGATATATAATAAACAATTACTAGCTGGTTATGTCCTGAGAGGAATGCTGCCAATTAGAGAAAAATTCAATAAATGGTTCGTCACAAAAAAGGAATACTCCCAATCATTCTATCCGCCTTTCGTATCTGGATGGTTTTATATTACAACACCTGCCGTCTATCGTCGATTTATAGACATTTACACAGGAGTTTCATATTTTTGGATTGATGACGTGTACGTAACAGGTTTATTAGCAAAATTACTCAAAATCCAACATTTCGATATATGCGAATTTTATACAGTACATCCCGAATTCATCAAATGTTGTATAGCAGATATTAAAAAATATAGGTACGAGTGTAACCTAATGGTTGGTCCTAACGGTGGAGATAATAATTTAATTGTTAAGTTTAGTGAACATATGAAAAAGTGCCACGAGAAACAATGTATACATAGACCTGAAAGTAAAGCTTTGAACAGGACATGCGTTGCTGAACGCCAACAAATACCTTTAGGAAAAGGAAAAGCACTGATCAAGAACTACAAATTATCTTAAATATTTATAAAAAAATGATATATTTAAAATAAATAACCAATTTAAAAAAATTATTGAGTATTGAAATTTTATAAAATGGGTTTCTCTTTTAAAGCTCATATATGGTTTAACAATCGATTAAAACGCTAATAAATTATTAATATGTTAATCAATCACATAGTTTGTTGTATTTTACTTAAATAACAATACTAATAGTAAATATATTTTATTTTTGATGAGACTTTTATTAATTATTGTTTTTTTGTTTTCATGACAAAACAACAGAATTTGTATTTGTTTCCAAACTATAATTTTTAATCATTTTTTTTGATGTTTTTAACTTATAACATAAATTTAAGAAATAACAATATGAAAAAATAAATAAATCGACAGCAAATCATGCAACCCACATGGTACATCTTTATTTCTAGTCAAGTAATATACATACATATACACACACATATATATATATATATATATATATATATATATATATATATATATATATATATATATGAAAAAAACATAACATTTTGTTTGTCTGTACCAAATCATGAGATTAACAAAGTTTCATGGATCGAAGCCAAACATGAATTTACACACCAACCTTGCGTATATAAAACTGTTCGACGAAATTAAACTACATAATTAAATTGTCTTGAAATATTCTCTATTTAAACAACATTCCCATCAATTTCAATAAATTATTTAAACAATATTATTTCCGTATGATCAACACTGTGTAATTTATTTATAGTTATTATACAGACTTGATGTTTATATTTACATATATTCATATTATAAATATATTTTATATATTTAATGCAATGTGTTTATTTATATACTTAATAAAGAATTTAACAAAATAAAATAATTTATTTTTATTTGCGACACGATACTTTGTTTGCATTATTGATGATTCGAAAGCAACTATTTTAGCAACGCTGTGGCCAAAGTTTTTATATACTTTTCTGTGATTGCCACTATATTAAGTTAAAGAAATGAACTGAGTTCTAAAGGATATTTGTACAATCATTTTAATAAAGGTAAAACAAAGAAGAAGTACAATACTGTACAATAAAATCGTAGAATATGTAAGAAATATCTATTATAAACAAGTAAAATAAATCAAATGACGTTTAATTGAAAGAAAAACGGAAAATTTTCCATAAACATACATAAAAAAAATAGATAGGAAAAGCCTTATAATATATGTTAAAGTATTAAAATATTTAAAAACGTAGACATTGATATGGACAAATCATTCAAAAAAATGGTATTTACAAAGACGTAACAAATGATTTTCAAGTACATTTTTCAGAATAGAAAATAGATAAGATATACAAAATGATATGAAAAATAGCTATGATAACACATTTAACAACAATAGGAATATGA
>CM068323.1:12991415-13156415 GCA_034766995.1 Acanthacorydalis orientalis | reverse complement strand
TAAGTATTTATAGTTTAAAAATGTATAATTAAGAAGTAATGTTTCTAAAAACAGGTATTTTTGGCATGTAATAATTTATTGATGAATATAAATCAAACAGATTGCTTTAGAGTTATTTTCAGTCAAGTTAATTTATAAACATACACATTACTTCCCTTTAAATTAGATTATTATCGACAATTCGATTATTTAGTCTATATTTCGTATAATTACATTTTAACAATTCATAATACAATTTAATCAATTAAAAATTTACTTTTTTACTTATCTCTTTATATGAAAAATAATAATTATAATTTTAAAGCATCATTAGCAAGTATCGCTAAACTACAAAGGACAGAACCATTTATGAATAACATTATATTAAAATAAAATTCGTTTGCAAGAATTACTCGTTTCAGTGATTTTTTTATGTTAATGATATAATTAAAATAAAACTAGTACTATTTTTCAATTTTAGTGTAAGTCGAGTATAAAAATTCAAATGTTCATTAGATTAAAACATATTTTAATCAAGTGATAAAAATAACTCGCAGAAAATAAGAATATGAATATTCTTTCTTTTCAATATGGTAATTAATTTCTTAACAAAGAGTATTATTTATTTTAGGGATTTTTTGTGCATAACTTTTTTGAAAAATTATTTGATGCAATTTTGATTAAAAATATTACAAACACGTCTCCACGTTTCTACTGTAAATTATCCTTTGTTGTTTTCAATTCAATATATTTTTTTAGAAAATGTTCATATTACTTGAAAACTATTCTATATACACTATACTTTATATACAACAAAATAAATTAAAAGAAGAATAAATGAAAGAAATTACGTTAAATGGAAATTAAACATTTGTACAATATTTCATTTCCGTTTTGTGACAGATAAGTTTCATTTTTAATATGCATTTAATGGCTAAAAACTACATTTAGAATTACTATGTACTATTATTAAAAGAAATATTTAAAATAAAAAAGGAATACTTGAGAAGATATCAATGAAGCTATGCCAAAATTAAAAAAATATCATTTGCATTTTTATGCAATAAGACATATTTTTATGTCAAATAAGTATGATTAATATTCAGTATGTTTAGAATCTTTTAACATGTATGCTGTATATGTATATGTATATGTATATATATATATATACATTTTCAAAAATGATTTTTAAAGACACTGGACATAGAAGATGAAGAAAGAAATGAACAGACATACTGTATAACTGATATTCGAAACCATGGTATTGAATACTTGGTAATTGCAAGGAATGTGTTCCACGAAAATGCAAAGAACAAATGATTCTTCATTTACAAGCACTAAAACCTGTTATTAATGTTGATACAACAAAAAGAAACGAATGTAAAACAATTATTGATTTAATTAAATTTCAATGCACAGTAAAATTTATAAAACAATGCAAAGATGCAGTAAATTATATCCAGACATTTTAAAAATGATATTTTTAAAATATATTCAATCACGAAAGTTATTACTTCATAATAAAAAAAAGCTCTTACTCGAACAGCAAGTTATTTCAAGTTAGATTTGAATTTATTTTTTTAATACAAAATAATACATTTCTTTCAAATTAATTTTCTGATCTATAATAATGTGTAGAATAACTTGGACTACTTTATAATTTTACTCTCTTATAAAGTATTAATAATAAGTACTATATATAATTAATGAAAAATTTAAATAAATAACTGATATTTTTTTCTATTGTTAATTTTAAAAACATATTATTAACATTGATTTTTCTTTATGATATATATTTACATAAATACAAATAGCTGAACAAGAAACAATCCTGCCAGTCAGTACACGTTTTCAGTCGATCTTATGCGCTGACCGCATGTTTAACTTTTCTAAAAACCATACATACTTTCTACATGTACAGCAGAAAAAAAAGAAAAGGGAACAAATAATTGAATGAAAATAAAACATACACAAACTGTCCACGAAGTTACGCGTTTTAACGAAAAACTTCAACACCGTATTCAATAATACACATTGTAATTCATTACCGAACTGTAATTTTATATTTATTTTTTAAGAAATAACTTTAACTTCTTGTTTTAATTGAACTCAAGAACCATCACATCCACACACCTATAAAATTCGAATGAATAAGAGTTCGAACACCCGAAATAGTGATTTTACACACAAAATATGAGACACACTGAGAAGGCATACGTCGTATACAACACACTTATGTTTATTTCTGATTAAAATTGGAAACGTTCTTCACCGAGAACTAACCATAGCACAAATGACTTGCACACCGTGCCGATAGGATTTGTATACGTGAGTTTGTGATCAGCGCGACTCGGCACGATTTGCGCGTGTACTGCAAGGTTATATACGTGGGTTGGAGAGATGTTGAATATTGAGATAATGCATTTAATCACATTAAAAAACTGTGTAAATGTGCTAATAAACTAAATTTTAAACACTTATTGTCAACATCTTTATTGAAATACTCAATAGAAAATATTTGAATAAACTATTGAATACTAGACATAAATTTTATAAATTTAATTTTTCAAAAACTGAATAAACAATCGTCTCGCTGCACCACAAAGTACAGGTAATTTTTTTTGTTCATGAACTCTACTATATTCTCAACTAAAATCTAATGATATTGGTTTATATTTTTAGTCAATACATTTTATTTTCTTAATTAACTGCTATTAGACACAAAAATGGCAAATAATATATTACAAAAGCAGCGAGCTCCTCTAAATAATTCTGATACATTTTTAGAGTAAGTGGAATAATTAAATTTGTATATATATATATATATATATATATATATATATATATATATATATCAGGTTTTTGAATTTAAAATAGTTCACAATCTTTTCCTGGTGTTTTGTTTGAATAAAAAAATTGAAATAAAAACGTCAATATATTATCAAATAAATTAGTTAAATGAAAAGTAAGTAAAAATCTATTTATAAAATCCGAAATCCAGAAACAATTCTGAAATTTAAGGACGGAGAAATAATTTTCATTAGAAATATAATAGTAAATTAAATAATTATGAAATATAGACAACTTGTGTTCCAATTAGTTGTGTATTTCAGTATAAAAAATTTAAAATTTCACATTATTGACAAAAAAATAAATCGTGTGTACAAATAAGATTCCAAATTTAAAACACACGTTTAAAAAATACCGGTAAATGTAATTTCAGTTTACTGATAATTTCATATGTATTTTTTTAAACGTTCGACACTAATAACTATATATAAAAAATCAAATAGATTATCTTACCATTTAAAATAATTATACAACTATTATGAATGATATAAAAATGACAGAGCTTTACACCTTGACATACAAATTGTTCTAGAGCTTAAGTTACATTATAATAATGGACTTCAATTACAAAACATGCGATCTAATTTTATATCTGTTTCTACTGACCAATCCGTGCGAAACCGAATACGATTTATTCTGTTTGACACACAATATTCTGATCAATGATCTGAAATTAGATCCTGAAGAAAAGAATTTAATTATAAAGTAACGATTACATACATAAAAGTTAATTTTATACACTTAATAATACTATGGTTTAAAAATAAAATAGACATTCATAGGATTTAATTCATTTCTATCCACATATGGTATTTTTTAGGACTTTGTAGTAATTCTAATAAAATTTGTTAACTCACAAAATAAAAGCTTTCATAAGCAATGACGCATCTCAATTATTTTGAATCATAGAGCACTATTTGAGACAAATTATTATTTAATTCTGAGGCAATGCACGTGTTTACACATCATTCCTCTTAAAATATGTAAATGAAAATTAATCTATGATACAAATATTTGATATAAATTAATATTTTTAAATGGAAATAATTTAAGGAAATGAAATACTTTCAATAATTTATATATATATATATATATACACACGTGTGTGTAGGAACCTCTATGTCGTGTAAATTGTACACGTCTGAAGTATACGGATGTCAAGAGGATCAAGCTTCTCGGACGTATAGGACTAGTTTATTTCAACATAAAATATGTGAGAGCATCTAAAAATAAATCATATCACAGCATGGGAATGGATTGCGAGCTGAGTCTCGGCCAGTCGCTAGTCATGATTATATTCATTCGGACGTTTCATTATATATATATATATATATATATATATATATATATATATATATATATATATATATATATGCAATACATTTTTATCTTATCGTAGGCCATTCAAATTTTGGTTAAGATCATTAAAAAGGGTGGGATGTACTAGTTATGATCAAGTGTTTCTAATTTTGTAAGAGACGCCGCCTCTGCAAAGTGACGTTTGCTACAATTCATTATTTGAATCATATTATTATTATTAATATGTACAAAGCTGTCACCTTGGTTTATTTTAAAATTATTCTGAATGAATTTGAAAATTGCATTGAAATAAAATAAGAGTTCTGATGTTTCTTTCCGTAACTGAGATTTTCTGCATATACATATATGCATACACACACACACACACATATATATATACATATATATACATATATATATATATATATATATATATATATATATATATAGATAGATAGATAGATAGATAGATAACAATGGAAATATGAGATATCAGAAAGACAAAACAATATGAGAAACACTAGATCGATGAAAGTGGAAAATTTTGACATATTTATATATATATATATATATACATATATATATATATATATATATATATATATATGAATGAGTATTCACGGAAATAGATAATAAGATATTATAAAAAAACACTTTCCATTGGTCTTATCAAAAGAAAGATCTTCTCAAGAACATTTCTGTCTTAAATGATTAGAAGAATCTCATTTTTATTTATACTGGCCGTCCATGTTCTATTTAATTATTCTTTTACAATGATTAAATAAAATTAGGTTGTTCAGTTCCAAATACGTTTAAAAAATATAAAAAAAATATATAAACACAAGCCAGAATTTAAAATCGATATTACGTTAAGTACAAGCATTTTTCACGAATTAATTTATGAAATTGTAAATAATTCAAGTATGTCGACTAGTCGATTATTCATTTTGTTTAAAACAAACTTTCCATTATATTATATTCATAAAAAATAATAAAATACACATCATTTCATAACAATTCCTTAATCCTATTAAAAGTATATTTATATATATATATATATATATATATATATATATATATATTTGAAAAAGTATTTTGAACAATGATTCAAAATTTGGCGAAAGCAACAAAACATCAAAAAGACTGTTATTTCAATAAATTTCTAACATTTGCCAAATACGTTCAAATGTAATTTTGTATTTGGCATTAGCAGTAAATATTACTCAGTAACATGTTTATTTTGTATAATACAAAGTACAATTCATCTATTTTACACACATAAGTTGAAATTGAAGTTTACAATGATTAAAAAAGTATAAAAAATTTAATTGTCTAATAAAAACCTTAATACTGATTAAAATTAATTATTATAATTAAGTACTTTTCCATTTTTATATCAATACACACACTGTATGTTTCAAATTTAGTAAATAGGCTTTTATTTAAAAAAAAATTTTAAAATTATATATATATATATGTATATTATACTGTATATTAATTAAATAATAAAATTTCAAAATACCTTATTTACACTGAGTCTAAAAATTCAACAATATTCTGTATAGACAAAGAACAGCCTTCCCCTTTTTTTAATAAAAGCAAATAAAAATTCACAAACAGAATATTCTGACGTGATAAAAAATATTATTTATTATATACAGAACTACTGTAAAGATTGTAACGTTATTGATAAATTAGATAAGATGATAAAGAGCATTATTCTCGTCTAATATTAATATTTAAAACAAAAAATAATTTACAAAAGATTTATTGGTACAGAAGTACAAAAATACAGTGACATATAATAAATGTCTACTTAATAAATATTCGATGTTTGTACGTCAATATTTTGAATACTGCAGAACAATTTAATTTCTGTATTCTGTGGATGAAAATTAAAATTAAATATAAATCGACAAACTTCTATTGTAGAAAAAATATCTATTGAAAAGAGAAGAAAAAACTTCTATTGTAAAAATGCTATGTGCACTAAATTAAGATAACAATTATATTATCTTCAAGTTTCTATTATTAAGAATGAATTGTTCTATCTTATGATTATTTTCATTGTATTAAACATTATAAAATAAATGTAATTTCGAATCAATGAAAATCTACGTGTTTACATATTACTTTTCGTTGAAAAATGTGTGAAAAAAATTAAAAAGATAATTAACACAAATTATCAGGGTTTCAATTATCCGAATTATCGAGTCACTGTATACTAACATATAAATTAATAAAATATTTATCAATGAAAGACAGACAAGTGTCAGTTTGAAAATATATGCCCTGCAAAGACGCTTATAAATAATTTATATATGTTCTGTCGGCATCTGGTTTATTTATTGTTAATGCACAGATCAAATAATAGACAGATGTAGATATTTCCACAAAAATGCAACTTGTTTTTCCCACAGTTCAACTTATATTATTTCAATTTCCGTACTTCAGTCACTAGAAATACATAACTCGTTTGTTTGTTATATGTACACACATACTTATTCGCAACAGTAATGACTATTTTAAGTTAGTAATACATGTTTCGATTTACTAATAATTTATGATCAGCGTACATTGATACATTTTTCACGTTTAATTGTTTTTATTGATTTATTATCTATGAAAAAGTATACATTAATTCAGAAACTGTATTTATTAACTATTAAGCAGTATACAAAAACTATCTCACCAGCAAAGATTATATAATTAATTATTGCAAGTTTATATTTTACATAAATGTACGTTTCAAATTTCAAATGAATAAATATTATTTGATATATGAAAATGAGTAAAAATTAATATAGAATTGTAGTAGAATATTTCATTAAAAATAGTAATTGGTTATTAAATTGTTATTAAATTGTTTAATAATAAAATCTGATTTTATTTATAAACATTATGTAAAAATGTTTCTGCCAAACTACTAATATATTAACATGAAGTTACAATCACCTTAAAAAACATAAATTTCTCCTTACTAATACTTAACTTTAAATATATCAATTAAGATTTCATACTTGCATGTATTCATAATACAAAATAAAAAAAAAATATTAAACGATACATTATAAATCATTTTCATATATTATATTTTCCGGCCTAGCTTTTGACGAGAAACGTTTAAAACGAGTCATCTGTTCAACTTACTCTACTCATGTTAAACGAAAAATTCCGAAATCCAGGGTTTAACAATTGCATTGTTTCTAGAATGTTACAAAAAAAAAGTTTAATTTTAATTGCCCTCCAGCCAATGATACTTAAATAATATTTATATTTGACATCCTTCAGTTTATACACTCAACAAAAATATCTGTCGACAATGACCTTCCTAAAGTAAACACATACTAAAGAATAGACTGAGCCAACAAATACATTTTTTTATAAAAACTGTGCTTACTTTAATTACTGTCATTTTTATACATTTCTCTAATATATAAAAAATACTTCGTCAAGACATACAATACTATATATATATATATATATATATATATATATATATATATATATATATATATATATTTATGAAAAACATACAAAAGATTTTTCATGACAAACAAACGTGTACATTTTATAAATTAGTTTCTTTTTTTCAGTTTTTGCATACACTTTCAAACAATTCATTACCTGAAGCTTTACTAAACAACCTGCCTTAATCCCATTTTAATTTAACTTTAATAAAAAATAAATTACTAAATATAAACGTGTGTATATTTAATAATATGCCAAACAGGCATCGCCGACCAAGTTAATTTTTGCATCACTAATAATGCATTACATTATACCATATTATGAAGTTTCAGTGTAATTTACATATTTAATAAAAACGATGAAAACAAGAGTAGAATAGTTAACCTGTCATGTGTTATATGTTATGGCAGAAACAAGATAACTTATGAAATGCGCAAAGGGGACGACCAAAACTGAATTACTTTACTGCAGATGACAACAAAGCTTTTTTTTAATATGTTTGTGTAAATATATGTAAACTCAGCATCAGCCAACAAAAATACGTAAGATTTCAATTCAAGGTAATTTAAAAGCCGTGCAAAGACATTTTAAAGCATTTTCAAGAGCATTTTTTACAGAACGAACCCTGATAAGTGCCAAATGAATAAGACGGCCATTGTTCAAGTTTAAACACCTACAACATGAACATCTTGTTTGGCACATACGACCGATCAGTTATACATAGAAAAAAGAAATATATAACATTATAAATCATTGACTCATCCATATGAAAGATTATATATATATATATATATATATATATATATATATATATATATATTATTTATGAAATATTCATGTATTAAAGAAGAATTATTACAAAATATTGTCGAAACACTGATGATTTTCATGTAGACATGGAGTAAATAGCTATGATTTACACTGGCTTTTATCCAAAGGAAATATTTCCAATAATTACAAATTCATTATGATCTAATCTTTTAATGGTAAAGAAAACAGGCAGATAATAAATATTTTTATTCGTGTAAGAAATTAAGTTTTATATAGGATTGTGAAGAAGTTTATTGAGAAAAAAGGATTACTTCCCTTGTTTCGCATATATATATATATATATATATATATATATATATATATATATATATATATATATATATATAAGAGAAGACAACCGATGGACAAGAGAAATTATTGACTGGGAACCAAGGAATATGAAAAGACCGAGAAAGAGACCAATGAACAGATGGGATAAGGATATTAAAAACTTTCTTGGAAAACTGTGGAAAAGAGAGGTACTGAATCGAACAAAATGGAAAATCATGGAAGAGGCCTTTATCCAGCAGTGGATTAACAGGGGCTGAAGATGATATATATATGTATATATATATATATATATATATATATATATATATATATATATATATATTTCATGTATGATATACTAAGGTTAGCACCTTCACGATAATTAAATTTTAATGATGTGTATTTTGACTTCAAAATTACATTTTGACTGTGAATACTCGTAATCACATCAAAAATCCTTTTCTTGAACAATCAGGTGATTAACAATAGTGATTAAAATTCATCGTTCAACCTGCGTCATCGAAGAACATAACAATCTTTTTAAAGAACCTATAAACAAACATAAGACGTTTGCCGGAAGCTGTGGGTGACGACAGTTACTATTTCGATGTCATTAAAGTTTCGATGTTTACATATTTTGTATATTTATTTGTATTTTTTTTTATAAATACAATTTTAATAATATAATTATACATTTTTGTATCTGTTGATATTCGATTTCAGTTTAATTGCAATGAACGTATACTATTGGTTGCTTTTATCTGTTCGTCAAGATAGTAACAATTTAAATTATATTAAGTTCTATTGATTAGATTATTCACATTCGACACTTACAAATGTTAATATATTTAATTTCATTGCATTTTTATAAACATATATATATATATATATATATATATATATATATATATATATATATATATATATTGTAATGCATTTATTAAAATTTCAATCATTAATAAATTATTTTTTTCGAGTCAAAAACTATTCTTCTACTTTAGAAATCAGAAATTAATTTTACAATGAAATTTTAAACAAAATGTTATTATCTATTCTTATAAATTATTTTACATAATCTATCTATTTCTTATATTATTATCTATTGAAATGAAAGTAAGATAATTAAAAATTGTCCAAATTAAAGAATGTGTTCACTTTTTCAAATATAAAAATTATTTTTCATTTTTATATTTACAATTTTTGTTCATTCGCGTTAATTATCGTAGATATTTTTACAAAGGTTAAGAAGATTTAGATATAATGAATTAGATAAATGTTCTTATATAATGGTTTCGTCCAAATTCAAAAGTATATATATATATATATATATACATATAAACTTACCTCTAAAAATGTATTCCAAATAGAAATATATTTTAAACAAATAACAAATATAAGAACTTTTAACTGTCACAACACATAATTAAACTAAAATACTTCTATCATAAGTACAATGTGCAAACATGTAATACAATATAATAGTAAACAGATCACTGGCAAATTTTACACCTTGGATCAAGATTAAAGCAGCCTTTTGTCTCGACTAAAGATAACTATCTGTAGTATGTAAAGCGATAACAAATACATTTTTTGTTATGTGCACACATATACATGTATATATAGATAGTGAAGTGTGTGTGTAGATAAGGTGGCGCATGAAAACAAAAGATCACTGTTACGTGGAAATATGAAAAAACGCGCGTTGTTTTTATCGAACACTGCAATTGTTGGCATCGAGACGTTCTATGCGTCGTTTCAACGGCGTCGAAACTAGACGCGAGACCCAAAATTAGAGCACGTCCCGCAGAGAACGACCGTCAACACGGTCAACAGTACGGGTTGTGGTGTAACATTCGTTTCATTTTTCCATTAGCTGGTATTCATTATTAAATAACATGTTTTTAACCATATGTTATCAAATAACGTAGCTGTTTATTGTTTGATAGTTGAATGAGATAAATGTATTTGTCTATTTATGGAATAGATGCAGAGCCCTTAAATATTTTTCACTTGATTATTTTAATGATTGCTATTAATTTAATATTTTTTAAATACTTATTACAATTTCAGTCCAATGTCTTTTATAATTTGCTTTTAAATATACCAATACTCATTGATATCTCCTTACTTAAATTACATGTTACATCGTTATTGCAAAGCATCACGATTTTTATAATATTAAGTTACATCAACTCGAATATATATATATATATATATATATATATATATATATATATATAAATCAAATAAATTATTGTGAATGAATAAAAGTTTATATTTTTAAACACTTTTTCGAGTACGGCATAATACGATTAGCAAAAATTTAATATATCATAATAGTGTAAACATTGTAAAAAGCATCATTTTTCTAGTACATATATAAATACGTTTGAAGCTATTATAGAATTGTAGGGCTATAACATGGGTACATAAAAAAATAAAAAATTATAAGCAGGTGACTGAAAAAACTCCAGATAAAAATCCTTGATTCAATACACAATATATTGTTTATTAAACTAATTCAATTAGATGATTTGCTATACCCTTCATTAAAGAGATCAGTTAAATCTTTTATTTTCAAATACAGACATTTAGAATACAGTCTAAGGTAATTTAACTATCAACAATGAAAAATTAACATGAGGATTTAATTATAGAAGAAATACTACCTTTTAGAACACAAGTAGCTAATAGTATAGATTTAAGTCAATAAGCACATGTATCTATCTATCTTTTTAACACTTGCTAATGTTCCACACAAATTATTTATTTATCATCAATTCCCTACTCTATAACAACACTTAAACAAATTTCCCCCAAAAGAAATAAAATAAAATTTTAACATAATAATCTTATGAAATAAATAAAATATACCATTAAAATATTTGCTAGATATTATCGAATTTATTTAAAGGGTCTTAACAATATGGAATATAAAAGATTCGACAAAACAGCTATAAGAACTGTTATAAAAAGAAATATATAAATATAATAATTTGTTAAGAATATGCCAAGATTTATTAAAGGGTAATATTTTTTCGATAAAACGAAAACGATAGTAAAATTTGGATATTTTTGAAAATTCAAAGAAAGAAATTTGATATCTAATAATGAAAACTGTTAAACATAAAATAATTTTAGAATGAGACAGAAATTTAATAAAGGTGTGATATACATTATTATGTATATAACGAATCTTTTTTTTTATTTTTTATATTAACTATTTTAATACACGTTAGAATCAAACATAAAATGGGTCAAACAAAAGGGTTCAGTTGAACTATTTTAAAAGAAACAGAGTTAATTTTAACTATTTTCATTTCATGATAATTTTTAAATTCACTGTTATGAAATTTATATTGAACAACATAGAAGTAAAGAAATAAATGCTGGCCCATTAGATTAAAAATAATATCATGGAAAAATTCTGCAACCTAAATTACTTCAGTACATAAAATACTTGAAATTCAAAATAGACACTTTTCATGGGATTCATGGGATCATAAATTAAAATGAGGCAAATACAATCTTTGGAGCATAAAATCTAAATAAAACCAATAAAATTACACAATTAATAAGATATTTGATTACTATATTTTGTAAATAAATCAACTAAAACATGACAATGTCACATCTTTTTATAATTTGTCTTATTAAAAAAATAGTGCTCACTATATATTTATTAAGGCAAATTAATTCTTCAATTAATGTTATGTTAAGCAAAAGAGAATACTAAAATTTATTCAAGATATTATAAATTAAGAATTTACATTTGGTTTTTCAATTATAACATAGGTACTTATAAAAATGAAAGAGAGATAAACCAAAAACCAATGAATACTCAACAATTATACATATCCCTAAACAGTAACAATTATGCTTTATAATGAAGATTTAAATTAAGTTCTCCTTTAAAAGGCACATTGGGTATTTTTTTCAGTTCTTCTATGTAATGTTTAGGTAGACCTGTTTCTTCTGCACCACTGATTATGAATCCACAGTATGCACTTGATGGTCTTCTTTCCATGGGCAATTCTTCTCCTTCCCCTAACGATTCAGGTGTTTTATTCTGTTGATATGTACGACATTTAATTTTTCCTTCACTAGTATGTATTTCAACATCTAGTGAAAAATACCAGTTATCTGGAACACCTTCCTGTTCATCTAAACTTTTCAAATCTTTTATGTTTAATTCCCATATAGCACCCCACACAGACTGTCCAGGTGTTGGTACAATCGTAGCTGAAGCTCCTTGCCATCGTTTTGAGTATGTTATAAAATCTAAACGATAATCTTTCAATTCGCCATAACCTTTACGAATCGCTGATGGATTATTATGATGAATTCGTTCAGATGATAAATTACTACCATAAGCAAAGTACATGAACGTTGACATAATTATTAAACTAATAGTACGAAATCAAATCTAATAATTTTACTTTTACTATTTTTATCTACAATATTATATCTCAATAACTGTTTACATTACAGTTCAGTCGATTTGTTTTCCTTGGTTTTGATCATAGTATAAGAATTAAAAATTCTGATTCTATATTTCGATTAACTAATAATAAGATTTATTTTTAATTTGTATGTGTGAAATAAGGCTGTTTCAATATTGTTACGATAGAAATATAATTTAAATGAAACATGTCATCCCCATAACATTACTTTCAGAGTTGCAAGTCTATAAAAAGAAAAGTAACATTTGCTTCTTTACTTGTATAGTTACAAAAGAAATCTCCCCTATAAAGCTACTCTTTTGTAGTTTACTTCAAAGAGATCATTCAGTTAATTTATTTGTAATTATTGATTACACAAAAATTAAATAGAGAAAAATGGTAAGTACTACATTAAATAAAGAAAATAAATACATATTCAATTATTTATAACCAAATATTCATTCTTTTTTGTAAATTTATAAGTTAATCATTCAAAAATTAACCAGGTGTTGACCGGCTATACTCATGGTTTTAATACATTGAATTCATTTTATTTTATTCAACCCACGTGCAAAAAGCTTTAAAAATTACTCATTGAATTGATGCAACTTAAAATCCTCTCCATGTCTATGATTTTAAAATTGTAATAATAATCATTGAAGATTAACCCAAAATATTATAAATTATAAATAAGTAAAATATGACACTTATGATTAAAATTTTAAATCAATAATAAAATAATTATATTACTGTTTATTTTTATATAAAGATATATTTTTGATGCATTTGTTGCTCCAAAATTATAGGTATCTTTAAATCCAGTCCGTGTTTTAAAAAATGAAGCAGAAGAAGAAAAAGCAGAAATTGCTCGTATGTCGAGCTTTATCGGTGCTATTGCTATTGGAGATTTAGTTAAAAGTACATTGGGTCCAAAAGGAATGGATAAAATATTAGTATCTCAAGGTAGAAATGCAGGGCAAGTTGAAGTCACAAATGATGGAGCAACAATCTTAAAAGCTATAGGTGTTGATAATCCAGCAGCAAAAATTTTAGTTGATATGTCAAAAGTTCAAGATGATGAAGTGGGAGATGGAACAACGTCTGTTACAGTATTAGGTGATTTGTTATGAATTAAATTGTTTGAAAATGTATTTTAAATACTAATAAAATATTTTCTGTCATAATACTAATATTTTTTAACAGCTGCTGAACTCTTACGTGAAGCTGAAAAGTTAGTAGAACAAAAAATTCATCCACAGACAATTATTGCTGGTTGGCGTAAAGCAGTTGATGTAGCTCGAAAAGCTTTAAGCGATGCCACTAGAGACAATAGTGATAATGAAACAAGTTTTCGAGAAGATTTAATGAATATTGCTAGGACTACTCTTAGTTCAAAGATTCTTTCTCAGCATAAAGAATATTTTTCAAAACTAGCTGTTGATGCTGTATTAAGATTAAAAGGATCAGGAAATTTAAGTGCTATACAAATTATTAAAAAGACTGGTGCTACATTAGAAGATTCATTTTTAGATGATGGTATGTAAAAAAATAAAAGTATTTATCATGAAAGAAGTGATAGAATGTATAATATAATTGCAAATAGTTTAATATAATTTTTTTTCTCTAACTTATTGCGAGAGTTAATAGATATAAAATGTGTTATTTTTTAATATGATATATCCTGTTAGGTTTTCTACTTGATAAGAAACCTGGCGTACATCAACCAAAACGTGTTGAAAATGCTAAAATTCTTATTGCAAACACTCCAATGGACACTGATAAAATTAAAGTGTTTGGATCACATATCAAAGTTGATTCAATGGCCAAGATTGCCGAACTTGAATTGGCAGAAAAAGAAAAAATGCGAGACAAGGTCAACAAAATCCTTAAACATAATGTTAATGTATTTATTAACAGGTAATTATAAATTATATGAAGATTTATATTCACTTGGTAAAACACATTTTTTCGGTAGGCAATTAATTTACAATTATCCAGAACAACTTTTTGCTGATGCTGGCGTTATGGCAATTGAACATGCAGATTTTGATGGAATTGAAAGACTTGCCCTTGTTACTGGAGGGGAAATTGTATCAACATTTGACAATCCTGATATGGTTAAGTTGGGACAATGTAATGTTATTGAGCAGGTTAGTATTTTTCATAATTTTTTGCATAGTTATATTCAACTGAAATATAAATACTAACAAATAGGTCATGATTGGAGAAGACATTTTGTTGCGATTTGGTGGAGTTCCTTTAGGAGAGGCTTGTACTGTAGTGATAAGAGGAGCTACTCAACAAATTATTGATGAAGCAGAACGATCATTACATGATGCTCTTTGTGTACTTGCTGCAACTGTTAAAGAAACCCGTGTAGTTTATGGAGGAGGTGAATGATTTATTTTTTATAATATATACAGGCAATATTATAGCATTGATGTTTTGTCGAAGAAAAAATTTAAATAAATCAAATTTACAGGTTGCAGTGAAATGTTAATGGCTTGTGCTGTAAATACAGCAGCAGCAATTACACCTGGTAAAGAAGCTGTAGCAATGGAAGCTTATGCTAGAGCTCTTCAACAGCTTCCAACTGCAATTGCAGATAATGCAGGTTATGACTCAGCACAACTTATTAGTGAGCTTAGAGCTGCACATGTTAAAGGAGATGATACAATAGGACTCAGTAAGTTTTTATACAAATAGACATAATATCTATGTACTAAAAACCCACTTTGATTTTTATGAAATAAAAATAAATTTTACAACAAAATACAAAAGTCATACATATTAATAAATTATAAGTTTACAGTCTTACTTATAGAACAAATTTTGTTCTATTATTTGAAAAATATAACTTATATAGTTTAGTTAATAAATAATTTTTATTATCTAATATAATTGATAAGAATTATGATAACTTATTTTTATTTTAGATATGAATACTGGCAAATTGGGTTCGATGAAAGAATTAGGCATTACAGAATCATTTGTCGTAAAACGTCAAGTACTTCTTTCAGCAACAGAAGCAGCTGAAATGATTTTGCGTGTTGATGACATTATAAAAGCTGCACCGAGGAAACGTACTGAAGACAGAGGTCTTTGTTAGATAATCTTGCTTTTTACATAATAATGGAAGTAATAAATACATGATTCTGAACAGAATCAATTTATAAATTGTTAAATTTAAAAAAAAAACCTTTTCTCATAATATCACATTATTAATTTTTTTGTATTAATCTTTAACATGCTGTACTTTGAATAATAATTTAATAATCCACAATAAAATGTTTTCTTCTAATATATTTAGATGTGTATTATTTCACACAAACAATTTTTCAGAAACAAAATAATTTTTAGGATAGAAATAAGTTAGAATTTCTTATTCTGCAGATTTATTAAAAATTAAATCATAAAACAACCATAAATACTTAATTGTAACTAAATTAAAAAATAGCTAGAAGCAACATATCTCATTTTTTACTTATATATTTAGTTGTTTTCACCTTTTAAAGTACTTATTAATTCTCCATTTGAAAGTAATTCATTAATTATGTCCAGTCCTCCAATCAGTTCCCCTTTTACATACAGCTGAGGATATGTTGGCCAGTCAGAGTATGTTTTAAGACCTTGACGAACTTCCTCATCTTGTAAAATATCGAATGTATCATATGTAACACTTTAAATTAAAAATAGATTAGTATCGTTTGAAATAAAAAAAAATAATACCCACATACCCTGTGTCTTGTAAAATTTGTATTAACTTTTTACTGAATCCACATCTAGGCTGTTGTCTGTCACCTTTCATAAATACCATGACATCATGACGATGAATCAATTCTTTCAGTCTAGTTTCTAAAGGAATTTCAGATACATGTTCTGTTGCAGTAGGTAAATTCTCATGTAATTGAAATTCTGAATACATTTTCAGTTTTTCAGTTATTTTGCCAGCATCGGCACCATCTATCCTGACAATAGGTTTTCCATATTTGAAAAATAAAACAGTAGGAACTGCATCAATTTGATTTTTTAATGAAACTTCTGGTAATTGTTCAGCTAAACATTCACATATTTTAATATTATTTTTTATAACTCCTGGACATTTACTGAGTTCATTTAATACATCATTTATATGTTTACATTGTTCAACCCATTCAGCAGAAAAATGAATTACAGTTAAATTGGAACCTCTGAAAATTTTATAATTTTTTATTCAGTGTATAAATGTGTACTTATATATATATATATATATATATATACATATATACATATATATATAAAAGTGAACAATTGTACATTAAAATAATACACAAACTACTTACGAAACAATTTGATCAAAACTCGAAGCACTATCAATTTTTAAAATCATTTTTCTGTTTTTCTTTTTAATTTAATGAAATCGGTTCTCAATTATTTGAAAAACAATCACACTTTGTGCTCTGGAAGTCAAACAAATTATAGGTTAGGCACGTACACTTGCACGATCTAATAGATTCAATTCAACTGAATAGATTAACTTCGAATCATTTAATTAATGTGGTGTTCATTAATAAGAATTTTTTATTGTATATATATATATATATATATATATGAATTCAATAAAATTTTTCATTAAGATACATCTTATTAATTGAATGAAATGTATTTTATATTTGAGTAATATGCTACTTTTTCACAGTGATTAATTTATTTTAAAAATATAAGAACAAGTCACTAAATAAAAATTAGAAAAAAGTAGTTATTATATTGAAAAATATATAAAAAAATAATCACATAAAATTATTGTCTACTTTATTCTCCACATTATTAAATGTTTTTATTGAATTAAGTTCATAACAATTTACTTACTACTACAAAACTTCTGTGTATGAATAGGCCAGGTATACATCTGTTTGTAGTTGTGATGTAAACAATAAGATTTTAGTTATAAAAAAATATAAATGAATTACTCAGAATGTTACATTAATATGCTTTCATTAGCAATAAGGTTAAATTTAATAAATGTTTGAATGTCCGAATTTAATAAATTTATCTTAACCTAAAATTTATATCTGCCTCTAATAAATATAAATAAAAATATACATTTTTTCTCGTAAAAGTTGAATTATAATTGCTAGTCAGATTCAAAATATATTTCAATATTGCTGGAAACATTTCTAACAATTTTTTTGAATCAAATTTTCATTCTGTCTTTAAATCGCTGTATTTATTTATTTATAACAAAAATTATTGTTTATAAGTTATAATTCATTTGATATACTTTATGAATTTAAAAATTATTTTATATAATTTTTAGTTTACAGGAGTTGTATGTGATAAAATCTCATATAAAATGTCAACAACACCTATTGTTCAGTATATTATTATAAGAGGAGACTTAATCAGAACAATGAATTGGCCAGTTGGAGCTATTTTAGCACAAGCTTGTCATGCAGTTACAGCAGTTATGCATCAATTCTATAAAGATGAAAATACACAATTGTATCTTAGTAATTTAGATAATATGCATAAAATTGTCCTTGAGGTATTTAGAACTCACAATGCTTTATATATATATATATATATATATATATATATATATATATATATATATGTGTGTGTATGTGTATATATATACATCCATAATACAGGTATTTTTTTATACAGGCAATTGATCAAACATCTATTAATGAATTACATGAGAAATTAGCTGAAAATAGTATAGATCACAAGTTATGGATAGAACAACCTGAAAATATTCCAACATGTTTAGCAGTTAAACCATATCCAAAAGAACAAGTACAAAAATACTTCAAGAAATTTAAATTGTTAAAAACATAGACTAGTATATAATAAACACATTAATTTTAAAGTTTGTTCAGATTATAAAACTGAAAACAAGAAAAAAGTATACATATTTCAGCTGACTATAATGTTTAAATAACCTTGTGATATTAATTACAAAAAATAGGATTTGTTTTGCTTATAAATATCATTTTACTTCAGATATTTTACATTGTATTTGTAAACTGTAAAAGTATATATAAATTTAATAGTGAAAACATTTTTCGATTTTGAATTTATTACTTCTTTCAATTTAGTATAATATACAATGAATATAATGTTGTTTTCAATAAATTAATATAATGTTATAAGAATACTGTGTAATGATACAAATAACTAATAAAAAATAATTGTGATCATTGTATTTTGTCTTTACATCATTATTTCTATTAAATACGATTTTCAATGTGTACGAGTAAAAAATTAAGGATATTAATACTTTTCTTGAAGAAAACGAGTGTGCCATTTGTATGTATGTAAAAATGCCTGTATATGTGTATGTGAGGCTGCTTTCATATTAATATAGATAATAAAATTATTTGCAGTTGGTAATACATAGAATAAACAGTAATATAAAGTTTTGATGTACCTTTGACTATATATTTTACATATTTTGAGGCATATATTTTTAAATATAATTTATTAAAACGGAATTTAATGTTAGAAACCAGTTCTAATAATTATTCATAAAAAAGCATCACCTAATTCGAATATTTACTAACTTCCAAATTGTTTTACAAGCATTGATTTCTCTGAACTTATAATAGTTTTAAATAGCACAGGGACGTATGAAATAATAAAACATGTTAAATGTACACATACATTTTCATAGATTAAAATATAAAAAGTATATATATATATATATATATATATATATATATATAATTACGATTAGATATAAAATATAAAATAACTACACATTTAACTCATTTAATACAACTCAATCACGTCTATTTAAAATCTTTCTTCTTCAATTGTATTCTCTTCAATTCTATTCGCTTCAATTGCATTCTTTTCCTTTTTTTGAGATGGTAATGTTAACGTGATTAGACCACAAACTAAAAATATGAAATTAATTATTACAAAAACTATTTTCTATTAAAAATTAGATAAACGGTGGTTATTTTTCCTGAATTTATTCCATAATTACATAATGTATTACTCTTAAAATATAAAAAAAATAATTATATACATATATATATATATATATATATATATATATATATATATATATATATATATATATATAAGGTAAGAGTTATTTCTAATCATATTGAACATACCACATGCAACACCCCCAAAGAGTCCAAATGTTAAATGACATTCGATATTCATTAAATGACCTACAATATTAGAACCTGCAATAGCTCCAAGACGCCCAACCATTAAAGATAAGGCCATTGCCATTGCCCTAAAAGTCATTATTTGAAATTTTTAAATATTCTTTAAACAGTTTACACTGGAACATATTTTAACAGAAAACCTTGTATTTTTAAATCATTATTTATTATTAAACATTAATTATTTACCTGTTACTTGTTGAGTATATATCCACAGTAAAACTATTAATTACCGGTATGGAAATGATCGTGATTAAATAAAGTGTGAACAAAACTATAACCAGCCAAGAAGATTTCACAAATCCTACAGATTCTCCGCCAATTGTACTTATAAGGAACATTGTTGCTGTAAAATGTATTAAATATCAACCTTTTTTTATACAGAATAATCAATTATACAGTTTTTGTGGATTAAATCCATTTTTTTCCCAGTTGATTATTTAATAATTGATTACTGGTTTATTTTTAATGACAGAATTATATATATATATATATATATATATATATATATATGTATATATATATATATAAGTGTGTGTGTGTGGATACATAAATAAATATTTAATATATACCTAACACGTTTTTTTTCCCAAATTTTGGAATAATAAAACCAACCAAAATCCCTGCAAACGATCCAACTGTGCTGATTCCCATTATAATTTTGTATACTTGTGTGTTAACATCATCAGTGCATATCATTTCTTCATTGCCATGTCCTGTTGTATTTGCGTTCTTATATTTTATATTCATAATATTGCAAGATGATAGTGAATTATTAGGATGTTCTGCTTTGTATGATTCCATATTATTTAACATATCGGGAAACCACATAAAAAATCCACTTGAACTAAAAATTATTTTATTATCAATTAATATAAAAATATTTCATTAAGAAATGAAGAAAGACCTAATGGTTTTCGAACTCTTTTTTATTATTAAACTTTTTTCTATTATTAATTAAAGTTTGGGTTCAAATTAAAAGGATAGACATTATCACTAAAAAATATACATCGCATTTAATGAATTAAGTCTAGTATCATACGTCATAAAAGCTCCAAATTGCAAAGCACAAATGGCTAAAGTTATGAATCCAGTTGGTAATTTAAATATTGGTTCTAAATTATGAATGAATGTTTTCAACGCTCCTAACAATGAATTATGGTGTTTTTTTTCAAATGATATTGTTTCATCATTGTAAATTTCCATTACCTATGAGAGAAAAGAGAAATCAATCAAAAAAAAGCAAATATATAGCAATAAACATTTATGTCATAACAGATACTTATTGAAATATTAAAATAAAAAAATTAAAAATTAGTTAGTGTAGATTTCACTAACCGGGTATGAACATTTTGGGTTTCCAGTATTAATTGTATACATGTTTCGAAATATTTCTAAGCATTTGTCGTTATCCCCATTCGCAAGTAAATAACGGGGGCTTTCGGGAAAGAACAATAAACAGATTGCTGCTATAAATCCAGGTAAGCCACATAATATTAGAACGAAACGCCAAGACCTACAAACGAATTATGTGCTGTAGAAAATATATCAGAAACTCAATTATAATTGACACAAGTATTTATTTCTTATACCTATACGTTAATCCTATAAATGACATATTTATTTCCCATCCTAACGGTATTACTGCCCAAGAAATACCTGTAATATCAATGAATATAATTTTCGATTTTGCGAAATTAAAATTATTTCACTATTCATCTTTTTTGCAGAGAAAATTTAACTGGGCTAGGAACATACTCATACTCTATACTGAAATTTTTAATCTAGTCTTTCTTAAGATCATATATATATATATATATATATATATATGTGTGTGTGTGTGTGTGTATGTGTATGTATGTATATAAATTGAAATTTCACCTGGTAAATAAAGGTTCGCAATAATAACAAATACATGTGCCCAGTTAATAACCCTTGCTCGTTTTTCTATAGTATGAAATTCTCCAATGTATACTAATGATATAACTCCTGGAGCTGCTATGCTGGAAAAGGGTATATAGAATAATTCAGATTTAAAAATATATTGTAACATCTTTGAAACACTTACAAGAATCCACTAAGAAATCTAAAAAGTATGAACAACCAGAGTAATGATGTGAAACTCGCTAGTAATGTACAAACGAAACATGATAATAAAGCCAATATTAAGATTTTCTTTCTGCCGTGTTTATCAGATACATAGCCCCATAACGGTGATCCAATTATTATACCTTTAAAATAAATAATTCATTAAATTTATATACAGTGTCAGAAAATTAATAATTAAATTAATTGTAATTGATTTTTAATTAATCAAATCTTATTTCTACCTAGAAATCCTATTCCTGATACAAATCCTTTTGAAGCGGTCGTCAGTTCTAAATCGCATTGAGCGCTTGGTAAAATCATACTCATACATATTAAATCTGTTGTTACGCCCATGGATATAAATCCAGTGACGAAAATTAATGCGATATTGTATTTTCCGAAACCTAATCGATGTGCAAATAGCAAATTAAACTTAATTGCAATGCAAATACTATAATTATTATTATATGACATATTTTTTGGGAGAATTTCTTTTTGTATTATTTACCTGTAAGTGCTACAGCGTCATCGAATTTATATTGATGTGTATTTTTACTCGATGATTTATCTGTAAATAACCATTATATGATTTTAGTGTAACAAAAAAAATTATCTACCTGTATACGAACAGAACTGTTTTTTGGGCTTATATATCATGTATAATGCATTTTTTGACAAGTTTCAATCAATACATTCACTTTATTATAATAAAATGAATTCGGAAATGTTGTATAGATTCAAATAATAGTCAAAATTTCTTTCCTAAATTTACTTGGCAGATGATAAAGTTAATCAATAACTATTTTAATTAGAATTTAAGTATTATAAATAAGTCAGTGACCTCAGACAATATAAAAAAATACATTAATGTATACATACATATATATATATATATATATATATAAGAAATAAAAAATACACAAAAGAAAAATAGAATGGATATAAAAGAAACAAATTATAGATTGACTAAGGTATAAAATTTAAATAAGGACGTACGAGATATATTTAAAACAATCGATAACATTATTTACTGTAAGCTTGGAATTATAAAGAATTTAGAGGACGATAGAGGTGATCAATGAACAGGTACAATAAATATTAGAAAATGTATTTTAAAATTTTGGGAGCAAATGTATTGCGTTGTAATCGTTGGAAATTAAAAGAAAAATGTTTGATAATGGTATACGTGAATTATTAATTAGTATTATCATACCTGATATTTTTCCAGTTATATCTAAAGAAGAAATTCCGTCTGTACCCATGATTATACTTTAGTAATTATTAAACAAACTGAACAAAAATGAATTTAAAATATTATAAACATGCCGATTTATTGATAAGTTACTCTAAAATCACGCCATTCACAAGTATAATAATTTAAAAATATTTTTTTGTCACTGAATTTAAATATGTATACGCGATGATTTGAAAAGGTTATCAATGCAAAGCATCGTTTAAAAAATTATACCCTATAAATATTATCACTAAAACATAACGATTCCGCGCAGACGAACGTGACTGTTTAAAATAAATTTAATAATAATCCAATAATGTGATCTAATTTTCTTTTTATGTTTGAATGCACCATAAATTTGTCAATGTATACTTTATCACAATGTAATGAGTTTTTTTTATCTGTTTGCATCAAATCATCATTACAACAAATTACTGTTTTATCAGTCTTTATGCTAATCACTATAAACTTTTAGTAATAAATGAGTTTGTGAATATTTTTGCACGGCAAATGTTCTATTATTCAACTTTCATTCCGGTATAGTAAATAACTGATTCATTTCGAATGATATGTAAACAAATCAATTCGACAATTGACTAATATTTGTCGACATAAGTGTTTTAAGGAATTTTTTTGACACAGCTGGGGGTTTCAACGATTCATTTAAACAAATATTGCAAAAAGAGGATGATGTATATATGAACTTTTTGTAAAAATACTGATTACATCTTTGTATTTAAAAATTAACATAATAGAAAACACACACATGCATACGTATATACATATATATAAATATAACCACAATAATATAATATTAATTTATAAAGCAAGTTTAGAAAGTTAAAAGGAAAAAATAAAGACATTTTCTCTTCAAAATAAACTTTCTATTTTGTTTATTAATTTAAACACAATGTGTTTATAAATAAATATGAAAATACTGATAATTTTTTGACTTATTATAGGAATTTTCGATAACTGTTGTTATACTATGTGGACCCTTACAAACAAAACAACTGTCGTATAAATTACATTCCACTTTCCTGAAAATAAGTCTTTTCTGTATTAAAATAAAACAATCGATGTGGAATTCATTTTGCATTGAAAAATGTTAAAGAAAACTAACAATGATATTATATATATATATATATATATATATATATACACGTGTTCATGTACAATGAAAATCATTTTCATGCAGCGACAAAATAGAAAAGGTAATCAAACTATATTGAAAAGGTAGAACAAAACAATACTATCGACTGCTTAAGTATAATTTATATTTAATACGCAAGTATTACTCAACAAAGATGCCGAAAATTATAATAATATTGTAAATCATACATGTCGATTAATATGTTTATCTAAAGATTACATGAATAATGTACTGGTACATTGAACTATGAATGGTTCAAAGCAATAAATTTACGGATATACATGTATAAATTATTTGTTAACATGTATTTTCAATAATATTAGCGTATATCTTCGATTCTATTATGATTGATTGGACTCGAACTATTGATATATGAATAAATGGCTTATGCGAATTCAAATTTATAATGCAGTTGTTTATTGCCGCATTGATTGAATCGAAACTTATCAATGAGTGAATATTAAGATTAAATATTATATACAACTATCTGTGTACAGATAAGAAAGGCTAAAGAACGTACCGGTTTGTTTATACTCTCGTGCTAAAAATAAATTTTTAAAAAATAGTTTGTTACAAACAGTTACAAACATTAAAAGAATATGGTTATATTTAATTCTTTCATTTCAATTTCCGTATTTTTTCGAAAAAGTAATCTGAGTTTCATTGTTTATATTCAGTGAAGGTTTATTTATTTATAAAAATATCATTAGGTTCTAAAAATGCGAATGAAAATAAATGATTCAGGACAGTTGTATTAAATAAGGTTTATAGGATATGTTGAAACAATATGGAATTGAAATAAATAAAATAAACGTTTTTATTTATTTACAGTTTATCAACAAAAAATAACATTAATTTAATTTACTATAAATTACTTGATGACGCTTTTTTTGATGCACTTGGAAGCATATATGCAATAATAACACATACTAGAAAGAAAGAAAGAAACATTATCAATTATTGAACCCGGTTATATATATATATATATATATATATATATATATATATATATATACGATACAAGCATCTATATAAAATATATTACCAAAGAGTAATCCTCCAAATATATAAAATACATAAGAACATAGATATTCCAACATGTATCCTGCTACATTTGTTCCACTAATTGCACCAAAACGGCCAAACATCAATGACATAGACATTGCCATACCCCTAAAGAAGATTATAAGAAAATGAAAATCCACGCGAAACATATAAGATAAGCAGAAATTTATATATGCTTTGATTGTCCGGTTTTAAATATTTATTGGCGATTTATTATGTGTAGTATCAATAATTATTTGAATTAAGATTGAAAAATTAAATGGCAATACTAATTAGAAGAAATAAACGTTTGTAAATTATTTTTGGTTTTCATTTCTCTTCTCAATAATTTTCTCTCTCTCCAATACATTAAAACAGTCAAAAGGTGGTTATTCACGATTCCCGTATAAGATTATCTGTTTGAGAAATCAATTACTTAAACAGATTTTATTAATAAAAACAATTAAAAGCTCAGTGAGTTCGAGGCTTTGAATAAAAATGTATCTCGTATTATAAAAAATATTTTCAGGCATTAGTAATAGTTTACCTGTAATGTGTTGGGTATATATCCACTGTAAATGTATTCGTTACACTTATAGCTATACAACACATCAAAAAGGTAAGTAGTAATATCATAACCAGCAACGGATTTTCAACTGGTTCAATAACCATTCCGGATATTGCGCTTACCAACAAAACAGTTACTAAAAATGGATACATTTTAGTTAATTTGTATTTAAATAGCAAGTAATTATTTTTCCATAAACAACAATAAGACTTTTACTCGAAAAAAATGTTGTTAAAAAATAATAAATTTAACATACTTAAAATAGCTTTATTCCCCACCCATGTCATAATAGCTGCACAACTTCCATAAATAATTGCAATAACCGTGCTCATGATTAAAGTGACTTGAAATACTTCTACGTTGACTGTATCATCACATTCTATTATGGTTGATGTAGCATTTTCAAACATAAAATTTTCTGATTCAATGGACTCAAATAACTTGCAAATTGAAAATCGCGACTCCGTACTGGTCGCCATTAAGTTGATCATTTTATTTAAAATAGCGGGATACCATAAATATAAACCGCCTGATCTAAAAAAGCGTTCTCAATGTTAACTGATTATTTAAATGATTATTTCGATAATGTAATACGAATTTCATATTTTATAAATTCATTTATATAAATTTATAAACTGAAAAACATGCATTCGCATAAATTGTTGTGAACTGAAAAAAATATTTTCGTGAAAAATGATTTGTCTGTTCATGAAAATCACGATATCGACATAGTATTTTTATTTATAAATCTTCAATCGTTCGAATTTAAATATCTGATAAAATAGTGAAAATATTATCATTAAAACATATTTTTAAAATAATCACCTACAAAGAATTCACTTGACTTCAAAAATAATTCTTTCTTTTTTCTGCTGTGAGAATTTAGTGATTTTACAACAAATCCTGTAGAGAATACAAATTTTACATTCATTTCTTTTTGAATATGTTTTTTTAATTTACTAAAAAAATATTCGAAATGTGTATAGAATATTATATACAGTTCGTTGACAATATCATCGATTAATGGACAACACAGACATATACTTACACAAAAAATGATCCAAATTGTAAAAAACATAACATAAATGTTTTAATAGTATAAGGTGGTAGAAAAACCGGCCCAGTTTGATTCCAAATAAATTTTAACACAGACAGAAGTGATTTATTTTCGTTAGGAAAGGTGACAGTCGTATCTGTTTCTGAATTTTTCAAATATTTAATCTAACAAAAAATTAAAATATATATAAAAAGATTTTCTTCTCGAATTCAACAAAAAAAAATATATAAAAAATACTTACAGGAAACGTATCCCTATTTTTACCAGTGTTCCATTCATAAACAGTTTTTAAGACTTCCAAAGCTTTTTCTGTTTCACCTTGACCCATTAAATATTTAGGGCTTTCAGGTGTTATGAATAAAAAGAAAAAGCAAAGGATCCCAGGTAAACCGAAAACAATTACTAATAATCTCCATGGTTTATAAAGTACACCCAACCAACTTATGTATAATTGCCACTCCATAGGTATAATTAACCACGATGTAGCTAAAAGATTTATTTATCGTTTTAGTATGAAAGCATTTACTTACAAACACTGAAAACATTAAAATGAATGATTTTATAAGTTATTCATATATGAATCTTGTTCATATTTAAATTAAATATATTGAGTCATCCCGTAAGTAATCCGGTTTTTTAAAATAAGTTTTGAAACAGCGAAAAAAAATTAACGTTTTAATTTTGATCCAAAATATATTTCCCGTTATTATTTACAACTTCCTAACATCTTAATCTTAAATTTTTAATACTCTGTCGATAAAAATGTTTGGGCTTTGCATTAAAGAAAGAGTCGAGCTTTCCTCAGAGATCACTCTATGTATCCTTGTCTAAGAGTAATAACATATGAACCATAAATTTCCTACAATTTTTTCACTGCAATTGTAGCGTTGTTGCCCTTAAGAAACTCCCAAAACTACATATGCCTAATATGCTATATATATATATATATATATATATATATATATATATAGATAGATAGATAGATAGATATATTGTTTGTCTACTGAACAATATATTTTCCAATTATGTTAGAAGTTATAAATAAATCTTATTCAAAGTATCCAACGTTCAACTATAATCAAATATTTATAACAAACAGATCATCACTGTTCCGAGATAAACAATGATTGCACCATATTATGTTATTCCGTACGACTTTATTTGTCTGTTTTTCAATAAAAATGTAAACTGGTGTATTCTACAAATATGTACCAGCCGGTTTGATTATTCATTTATTTGTCGATGGTTACTAACCTGGTAAATACACGGCACCTAAGGTAATTAGAGATGCACATAACGTTAACATACGCGCTCTAGTTTTGTCAGTATGGAATTCGCCTAAAAAAACATATATAGTGGCTGACGGGGATGCGATTCTAAAAAAAAAATTGATCAAATTTTTAATGTTGAAATTGTTTTGTATAATACGAATATAAAGTAGTGAGTAATTTCAAAGTTAAACAAACTAAATTATTTTAAGTTTCTTATCAAGAAGAAAAAACGTGATTCCATAATTAAACAAACTGAACATCTGTTTTATATTTATATATATATATATATATATATATATATATATATATATATATAAACTATACTATGTGTTTTTTATATACGCTTGTAAACATGACGTAAATTATTAAGAATGTTTTTCTACTTATTAGGAAGTTGTCTTTCAGTTTGTTTTTAATGAATTTTATTAACATTAAATAGAAAATATACAATTATGCTTTTATTATTTTATATTTTATAATTGTATTGTGTTTCTTAAAATAGTAATCTCGTTTTTCACTAAAAACTAAAAAAGTACGATCAATAGCTCCATTATTTTCTCCAAAATGAAAAATGTAACTATTTTAATATCATTGTATGTCAAGTTTTAATTTTTATACTTCATATTTAAATATTTTTCTTTTTGATACGAAAACTTTGATATTTCAAGATAACTTTACTTATACTACAATAACAGAGAACCGTATGATAATTTCGGAGTTATTTTATCATTTATATTTTTGCATTATCTACTTACAACAATTATAAAAAAAACTTACAGAAATCCGTTAATAAATCTCAAAAGAATGAATAACCACAATGACGTGGCGAAACTAGATATGACGGTCACGATAAAAGCTGATATTAAAGACCAAAACAGTACAGTTCGTCGTCCTTGAGTATCGGCCAGAAATCCCCATAGGTGGGAACTGCACATAATACCTAAAAATTAACCCGGTTTTCTGTACTCACATCGATCTGATCAATTTGAAGGTAATTAATAACGCAATTACCTAAATAACTCACGGCTGTCAGCAGACCTTTTTGTCCCAACGAGACATCGAGATCGCACTGTGCTGCTGGTAATATAAAACCCACACCGGTCGTTTCAGTTATAACCGCAACTAAACAAATACCCGAGACAAGTAATAACCAGATATTAAATTTGCCAAATCCGGTTAATAGCATCGCATCTTCGAAACTTGACGTATCGTCGTTACCTTAAAATTAATTTAAATATATTTATACGGGATGTATGTAAATTTATATGCTTTTATGTGAATTTTATGATTGTATAGAATATAATTAATTGCAGGCCCGTGGTTAGGGGTGCGACAGAGGGAGCATTGCCCTCCCCCCAACAAAATCTACGATTTTGGGAGATTTGAAAATCATGGAGAATCATTGTGATAATCTTGCTAATGGGCTTAACTTGATAATTAAAAACGCTTCTACGCGCGAAAAATAATCGTTTCTATGAGCGCGTTTCCACCGTAACAATATTGACATAAAAAATTTTACTCCCTCAAAAATTGTGTTTGCCCTTTCTCATATCACATAATCTTGCTACGGGCCTGATTAATTGTATTAATTATTTTATGATAAACTAAAACAGATTTTTTTAAAAAAATGAATTTGAGTTAGGAAATGACAGAACACAAATAAAAAGTATGTGGAAATTTGAAAAAATCTGTAAAGGAACAAATGAAAACTGAATATATTTGCAATACAAATTATTTAATTCTTGTAATAATATGTACAAGAATGAGGATTATAAAGTTTAATATATCTGATACTTTTTGACCGCGACGAATAAAAGAATATATTGTACTTTTGTTGTATTTGGATTCTAAACATTTAGTATCATGAAATGTTTGTGATTTATTCTATTAATTAAAGATCGTATTATAAGTCAAATAAGCCTGCATAAATTAATATTTTGTACTACATACAATCCCTTATAGAAATTTGAACCATTTTCAGAATAAAAAGCATAACGTACTTATTTCAACCTATTTTAATTAAAATGCGTTAATCATTAATAAAATATTTCTTAGTACTTCTTTTAGCAAAGGCTATTAATTCTTTATACGATACATGATTTCAAAAAAATCGCATACTAAAATTATTAGTATTATTCTAATATTCTTGATCCCTCAAACAGCCCCTATTAATTGACTATTTTTTTTTGTATGTATGTATATATATATATATATATATATATATATAACAAACAAACATATACCCTCATAATTATTTACATAATTTATTTTAATTCATAAAACGAAAAAAATAATCAATATCAGAGAATGAACTTGACCTCCTATTACGTCAGAAACCGCATAAAATGAATGAAATAAAAAGATTAACAGCTACTCTGTTCCTCCAAATAAAAGTACATGTATCAAACTTACTTTTCTTTGTCCCATTTTCAACACACGTGCTATTATTTGAGTCCATTTCAACTACTGTCGTTAGATTTCGTATGAACGTTTTGTGTGCACGTCCTAAACACTTTTTTGGAATGTCATCTTTCGTTGCTTATCTTACAATTTATCATCTGCTGACAGATTCATAAATTTGTCTCATAATGTTTGTACCCACGTCACATCTACTATTTACGATAAAATGTGCATTTTATTTATAGAATACGTGCGGCGTGTACGCGGAAAAATTTTAAACAATTGTCCTTAAATTCTGTTTGCACTTCTCTGACCGTTGGGTGTAAATTCAGAGATGCACATCTCTTTCATAAATAGTATTTTCAAGTACTGTTTTGTAAAAGAATATATAAAAGAGAACCTAGTTTTTCAAATAAATTACACATTTGAATGTAAAAAAAGTTCGAACCTATGTTTACTGCCTAAAAATCTTATTATTATATGTAACGCAACAGTCATCACTGAATTACTTGATGCTTATTTTTATTCAAACAGAATATCGTTAATTTTATTGATAAAAAAGTAAATACAAGATTACAGTATATCTTTTAATACAGTGAGTTTCAATCAGTAGGTTGCAATTCAGTGTGGGACTTCACGAAACAATAAATACATTTTAAACGTTTTTATGGGTAAGATTGATTTAATAATCGTTAAAAATAAAAATTTATCATTCATTAAGACACGTCATACAAATATTTTAAATCGAAATCCTATTTTCATAGATAAAAGTTTTGGCCCAATTTTTGATGTGTATTCATGAAAAACATCCTTTCCTATTCATTAAAGCAATCTTAAATTTGTTGCTATTAGTTTATTAGCACATTTATGTGAGAAAGGGTTTATATATATATATATATATATATATATATATATATATATATATATATATATATATAAAGCAATGAAATTAATTTTGAACGAGTTCTTGAGTGCAAATAGCATTAAATGAAATAATTGAACCGAGGAAAACAAATTGGAAGATTTGATTTAATAACATAAATTTATTTAAAATGACTAGTGTGTTTATAAAACTGTCTTTCATTTTTTCAATCATTATTTAGTAATTATTAATTAGTATTTAATAATTATTTCACTATTAAGAGCCGTAACAGTATGTAAGATAATAGGTAATCATTGACTGATAGATGATTAAAAACCATTGTTTTAATAAACGAACACAAGTTTAATAACAATTATTTCATTGACTAATACAGTTTTCATCTGTCACTGACAACGTTTACTAAGACAGAAATATTAATTATTTAATTATGTATTTATGAATGAGATAAATACGATAACAATAAATTTTATATTCTAATGAACAGTGGCGTACACAGGTAGGGGAAAGGGGCCCTAGCACCTCCCAAAAGAAAAGGGGAAAAAACACTAGAAAACAGAACGAAATCATTGCGCGAAAATGCTCTTATATACATAGAGATTAATGTTATCCCCCATCACTACCCCCTATAATATATACACAGAGAGATTAATGTAACCACGACTGGAGTATTTTAAGAGCTTTGTAAAAAGAAAAGAAAACTGGATTTTATTCTTTTATTAATTTTTTTATAAACACTTAATGATCTATATTGAATTCACATTAAAAATTTGTTTATCCGTTTAACTCTCCGTCCCCCTCCATGATTAAATCCTGAGTGTAAACTGCAAATGTATATATACTTTTAAAATTAAACTTAAATAGATTCAGAGTGCATAGAGAGTGAGTGCAGTGAGAGAGATTCTTTTATTAATGCCTTACATATATTAGAAAAAGAATAATTAATTTCTTTAATACTTAATATTTAATAATTAATTAAATAATTAAATTTAAATAATTAAATATATATATAATTATAATTATTAATTAAATAATATAATAATTAAATTTAAATAATTAAATTAAATTTAATAATTAAATAATTAATTCTTTTGTACATACTGCGTTTCGCTGTATTATTTGATATTTAGTTTTGAATTTCATGTTTACTATTTATCTCTCTCTCTCTCTCTCTAATATATGTATATATGTATATATATATATATACATATATGTATGTATGTATATATATATATATATAGATGTGTATCGTATTAAAATCCGTTACCATTTATTAATTCCTCTCTTATAAAAGAATTATATTTTGTACTTTATTTTTGTAATTATTTTTAATGTACTAAATGATAATTTCATCTTTTATTGGATACAAGAGTATTAATGCATCCATTTCAAAAGGAAATCAGAGATTCGCATTTATACGATAATTTATAACATTTTTTATTTGTATAACACTTTCTAGCATACTTATAATTTTACATGACGGGTTGTGTTGCGAGGTTTACTTGCAGAAATATTAAACGTTTTTATTTTGTTCAGAATAACAAAGATTGTATTAATTAATATCAGATATATTTTACATGATTATTATATTAAAGAATATAAATGGATTCACCAAAATGTTCATGTTACTCTTTAGAATAACCAAACAGTTGTTTAAATATTTTATTTTCAGTAAAGTAATGAAATATTTACATTAGAAGTAAAATACAAATTCACAATACAGAACTAGATCTACTTTATTTTATATAAAACAATGAAATAAAAATAAATATAAACTAAAATATATAAAATTTTATAAACATAACAATTCAAATTTATATATATATATATATATATATATATATATATATATATATATAATAAAAGTACATAAAACGTTCACTTATGATCATTTCTCTTCCTTTGATGCGTCTGGTAAAAAAAATGATAGACATGCACATACTAGAAAAGAAAATAGTTCTATTGATTCGTGTGAAATATAATATAAAAGTTATTTCAAGTGAAACACATTATCTGTAATCACTACCTATGAGAAGTATTGTAAATCCTTGAAAAGTAGCTTCACAGTTTATATCAATTAAAATTCCAAGAATGCTACTTGCAATTACGTTCCCAAGTCTACCGACCATTAAAGATACACATACAGCCATAGCTCTGAAAATTGTTATTTAATTAAATGTTTTTCCAAAGACCAGTCTACAAAATGTATATTGTATAATAATTAGTGGTCAGAGCTGATAAGCACACTTTGTCCATATGACAATGCAATAACAATTTATATATTTATTAGGTCTTTTTACATCTGTCATTCCGTTTGTGTATTTTTCTGATAGTCTCGACTCTCAAACATACGAATATTTATCTGCTGCTACCTAATTAACTAGCATTTAAGCCATACTTTAGTATCATGAAAATAATTAGCTGATATCTACTTATCTACAAGCTACCCGAGAATGGCTCAGGAACAGAGACCAATCGTAGAAGATAAAAACTTGCATGATTCACAAGGAGTAAGATACCACCACCAGGATAAAATTTGCCTATTTTTAAATTACAGAAAAATAAACGACATGACAACACATTGATTGGATTCATTTATTAAGGTCCGTAGTCAGGGGTGGGCCAGTGGGACATTCCCTCCCCTGGTTACCCCGTTTGTCCCACTAACAAAATCTGCGATTTCGAAAGATTTGAAAATCATGGAGAATCATTAGGAGAATCTTCTCAATGGGTTATACCTTGATGATTAAAAACTTTTTACGTGCAAAAAAATCGTTTCTATGAGCGCGTTTCCACCATAACCCCCAACAATTTTGACATAAAAAAATTTTGCCCTCTCAAAAATGGCCCCATATAATATGACGGTTTGACTACGGGCCTGTCACGAGTGTATTTTATTATCATTTGTATAATTTATCGAGATAAACTATTTTCTTTTAGCTACATTAATAAACGTTGTAAATAATTGTTCTCTTCTATTAAATATTTACCCACTGAACTTTATTTTAATTACGTGCATACACATTTTTTTATTATTAAATGATGAAAAATATGCGGAAAACAAATAACTACTAGTTGTTTTTGTTTTATGTAACAATTTGGAAAATTATTGAAACTTTACCTGACATATGTAGGAAATATATCAATAGTCACCATACTAACAATCAACGAAGTAAGACCACTGATCACTAATAATATAAAAAATAACATTGCAATTAGTACTTCATTTGTTACGAAATACAGTAAAAAACATGAAATTGCTGGTAGGATGTAGGCGAAAACTAGAAAAAGATATTTAAATCAATTATAATACCAATATAAAATATAGCTGGATATAAACAGGGCACAGAAATACACATACACATAAATACGATAAGTAATAGTGAAAAATAAGAATATAAATAATAGAGGAAAAAACAGTCCAATGAAACGATAAAATAAAATAGAAGAAAGTACAAGAAAAATGTGTGGAAAAGAAAAGAAGTTAAGAAAAAAAGTTAGAATATTTATTCGGTTGTAAATTATCAAAAGGCAACAGTATATAATATTATAAATTAATACAAACTGTATTTTTCATTAAATTCCACACTTGAATATTAATATGTAATGACATTAATTTTATTCCAAATATTATTCTATTCAATTCATTGACTGTTACTGATTTGCAGTAATTTTTTTAAGAAAAACGACTAATTAATTATTTTTTTTCTTACTTAAAATATTTTTTCTTCCAATACGATCAATTAACAGCCCAATTAAGAGATAACCTAAAACATATCCAAAACCAATGCAGAGATTCTGTACAAACACAGACGAATCTATATATCCTTTACAGTACTGCACATCGTCTGTAATGTTTCTGTCTGCAGAAAGTGTCATATTAAAATCATTGTTTATGTTTTGTTTCGATTGATCAAGCGCTTGACATATTGTGAACTCTTTTTCATGGTTCTTATTTTCCATTCGATTGATGATTTCAGGAAACCAGATATGTAAACCTGTCGAACTGGAGTGATAAAAGTGATCGTCAATGTAGGAAATATTATAATAAAATTATCAGTATATTGACGAACCAGGCGAAACATCCGAACAAAAGAATAAAAATTAGGATAGTTTTCTTCAAATACGGATGACGGAACAGAGGTATCGTTTGGTGTATCACTTCTTTCATAAAATCGAGAAACGAAGCATTTGTTTGCTTTTCGTTGACTACGAAACTGATATCTAAATCTTGCACCTTAATTGTAAATAGAAACGATTCAAGTATTGACTAAACAAATAGTCATCAGTATGTAAAGTGAAATAAAAGCTTAAAATGTACTTTTTAAAAACAAATACAAGTGTAATATTTATTTTATTTCATCGAATATTTCCTCACCGGATATTCATCCCCACGTTTACCCATGTTTATTGCATAAACAGTTTTTAATACACTTAAAGCTTTTGTATGACGACCTCGTGCTAGTAAAAATTTCGGACTTTCCGGAAACGGTATAAGTGCTATCGTACATATAAAACTTGGTAAACCACACACGACCATGAAAATCCTCCACGAAGTGTATTCATAACCTTCAGTTATAAATAAACTCCAATTTTGTGGAATTATTAACCACGCCACACCTGATTTAAATGACAACGTTTTAGAGCTATACATATATTCTGATTTATTTAGTAATACCTGGCGGCAGAATAATACCACATGCAAGTAACATAAACGCCCACGATAGAGACTTTTCTCGGTGTTCAGTTGAACTGAACTCTCCTAAATATGCCAGAACTCCGGCAGAAGGAGCTGATAAACTTAAATATAAAAAAAATACATTCAGAACTTTATACGTAACGTATAAGTAGTTATATTTATGTAAATAGCAACAATAATTGAAAAGTTACTTACAAAAATCCAGTAAAAAATCTAAAAGTTATAAGTAAAGAGAAATTATACATTAACGACGCAATACACGTGCACATGAAACTAGATAATAATGAAATTTGGATTATTTTCTTTCTCCCTCTCGTATCAGTCATAAATCCCCAAAAGTGAGATCCAGAAATAATTCCTGAAAATTAAAAACTGCAGAAACGAAGCATTAAACGGTTAATAACGGTTAACGGTTAAAACGAATAATTAAACGGTTTTTTAAGAAGTATTATATATGAATCACTATTATGCATTTTATTCAAATGATGTATTTTTTAATTGCAAATCTTTTTGTAACGAACAAAACTCTCTTGTGAATATTTCTTTTTTAGTATTAGAACTCTTATTATATAAAGAAAACTATTTCTATATTGTTTCTTTCCTGATAGTAATCAAGGTAATTTAAGAAATATCGCATAATTCAACATATACATAAAAGTGTATATATATATATATATATATATATATATATATATATATATATATATACTCCAACGCAGATACACAGTACCTATAGACACTATAGATGTAAATAATCCTTTTTTTCCAGATGTTAAATTCAAATCACAAGCAGAAGCCAATATATAACCAGATGATAACATTTCTGTTTGTACTGTGAACATACACATTCCACATACAAGCAACAAAGATATATTAAATTTTCCATAACCTATAATAAATAACAATTATATTATTTTTATGAAACATTGTTAAATACTGAAAAAGAGAGATAGATTAGTGATATGAAATCAATTTTAGGTGCAAGTGAAATTTATTTTCATTTAACTATTTTTTACCAAACACAATAAGTTACACTATACGAATGTTATTAAAAATATAAAGCGTTTTGTTAATTTAAAAACATATTTATATGAATTTCAAATTATACCTGTCAATATTAAGGCATCGTCATATAATGTCTTAGAACAGTTATGGTTCGTTGGCTGTATATTGGTGCTGATGGATACTAAAAGAATAACAATTATATTTATAAATGGGCATAAAGATAAAATCATTAGTGTTTTTTTCGTTAGATACTGTTATTAGTTGGAAATACATCAGCTATTTTTGTTAATTATATATATATATAAACACTTTTTCATCGATTAATTGTGAAGCTGAAGACTAACGTCCACTTTAAAATTATTCGGGTGTACCCATCATTAAACTGAATGTTAATTTCCTTAAAAATTACAATACTTTTGAATGAGAATCAATTAATTTTAATTATGTCTAATAGTCAAGCACTGCATTTGATACAATCTTGTATTATTGAATATAAAATTATAAACATTTTTCATTAATTTGTTTTAGCATTTAAACAAATGTTTATACACCCATTTATAATCCAAAAATATCCGTTGAAATTATGTTTAATCATATGTTTCTTTTAATAGAATAAAATATATTTTACTATTAATTCTGTACTTCAAACATTTACAGAAAAGTTTATTTGGAATCTAACTGCACTTAAACATTTTCATTTTAATAAAAATGTGATACAGTGAACTTTATTCTTTAGTGTCATAATTAATTAATTACAATATATATATATATATATATATATATATATATATATATATATATATATATATATATATTAAAAAAATGTATATAGAATGAATAGAAATATATGTATTTATTAAATATTAAATTAAATATATGTTTGTCCAAATCAGTTCGTTTTATAATATAATTCTATCAAATGCGTAATACAGGTCGATAATTTAATTTGAAATAAACACTATATCAACAATTACTCACATGAATTTCGTTTTTCTTGAGTATTAATCATTTTACTTAACAAGATTTTAACTTAAAGTATACTTTATAAGTACACTCATGCATTCACTTAACTATTTGATATACGATTGACTGCAACAGAAACCAAATCTACAAAGTGATGTACAAAACTTTAAATGCAGAACTGAATAGAATAGAGAATGCGACTGCATTAATATTATATAAAGCACTACGGCTCGTAGTGTAAACAATGTAACAATTTAAATATAATTTATGTATTTAACAATTATTGAACATTATTATATAATGAATGGCATAATAAGAATATTTATGTTTTTGAATTATTTCTTTTATTATAGAATATTGTGCGTGCCGAATGGCATTGTCACAAATTTCTGTTGACGTTTGGTTCTACAATTCGCAATTTTTAAAAAAGTACGTTATACAGAATGATATGTGCTTTTCACTTATGTTCTCTAATAAATGTATGTATCATTACAGGTATACAAAATATAATTTGTTTGCTGTGCCGTGTTAAAATATTGAGATGTGAAGATGTTATCAAAAAAGTATACACAATCTTATTAATTAATTAATTATATTCGAATTGTAGAAAAAATATCTATTACTTTTTTAAACATAAAAAGTAAAAAAAGTTATAATTGTTTTATATGTATGATTGCGTGTAAGAAGTGTGGCAGATGAACAACTGAGCGATTCACAACGAACAAGACGACCAGAATAAAAAGCGGTAAAATTTTTAAATTGAAAAAGAATAAAAACAGATGTTTGATATGTAAGTGTTTTATTGTTGTAGAACTGTTTCGACTGGCATGAGACATGGGTAATAAAAAATAACACTTTTCTAATATAAAAACAGTCACAGAGCAAACACTGCTCATCAGTATTTAGATGGTTCTTTAATTAACTTTTAATAATATCCTGTTTTCCGAAGAGACCAAACGAATTTAGTTTCACATCATATCTTCAAATTATAATACTTTTATCGAAATGTATCATATATATATATATATATATATATATATATATATATATATATATAAAATACACATCCATAAGCGACTTATTCTATCGATCCGTCAAAACGACGCCATATTATTAACGGCGTCGTTCAAAATATCTCCTGTGATGCATAATTTCTTGATCAAACGCCTATTGTCCGTTCGTATAACGCCGTTCAAACCCTTATAATGTTAAACGATTGTTACACATGTCCCTTATGATTTGTTTGTTTCTCGTTTATTTTAATTATCTACACAAACACTTTCATCAATTAACTTAATCGTACATTCACATGTGCTAACGACAGTAATTTATTAATTCCTATTTTATATACGAACGTTCCCGTTTTAATCATAAAACGAGTGGAAGCGTACCAAAGGTAAAACTGTGAAGTGAGATAGAATTTATTTCTCTATCTGATTGATATTTTCGTATTTATGCGAATAAATTATGAATAGGAATAGTTATGTTAACTTTTCATTTGAATATCTTTTTTCATAATAATTTAATATTATTTTTGTTGTTTCAAGGGCGTTTTTCCGAAGTAAATCTTTTCATATTTCTTATCATTGACGATGATACTTCATATTTCCAGTTGTATTCTGTCGCATTTTTAATATTTGTTTATACTTTTCTGATTTATCATTTCTATTTAAACATTATTTATATAAAAATATTTTATTTTGTATATATATATATATATACATTTGTTAAAGCATTTACTCATAGAAATTTAGATTTTTTGTGAAAAAATGCCATTGAATAACATGTTTTAATTATTTAAATGTGTTTAACAGTATATCAAACAAAGAAAATTATATTAATTAATACATAATTTTCATCGCAAACCGTGAAAGATAAAAACCTACCAAGGAAAATATGTTATATATAAACAACTATTTATGAGATGCATTACAATACTATTTTGTAGAAGAAATTGAAATAAAAAAGTGATTCCACCCCAACGTCAACATATGTAACAACCATGCTCTCCTAATATACAGAGTTCGCGAGAAGATTCCATAGTGACCTTTTGGGTGATTCTGGGGGTGGACACCCTTGTTTCTTCATCCCTGCGTTTTAAAATCAATATACAACGTTCTGTTATAAAATTACACTGAACAGATTCATTTTCCTGAAATTTGTCTGTTTTCTATTTTATCACATTTTAAAACTAAATGTTGTTCTATTCAAGTTGTGTGTGTAAACACGTTCTTACCGTGTGTACATATATATATATATATATATATATATATATATATATATATATATATATATATATATATGTATTATGTTTATTTTATTTTTCATTGATCACCCACGGTATTTTCCTCATCCATTTGACGTCATGGATGGTGGAAAAAATATATCAGGCTAGCAGAAATACATTGAGTTTATTATAACACAGTGTATATATATATATATATATATATATATATATATATATATATATATATATATATATATATATATATATACATACATTGTAATGTTCCTAAAATATATTTTAAAAAGTTATTATTGTTCAGAATAAAAGATAAACATTGTGGTAATATTAATTTATAACCAATACATCCATCAAAAATATATTTTTTATAAAAATACGCACATTTTTATAAAAAAAAAAATATTTGAACGGTACATCTTATAACTTTTTGTTACTAAATATACATTCCCTTAATAATCTAATATAAAATAATTGTAATATAAAAAAAACTTACGGCCATTATTGATTTCGTGGCGTATTTTGCAACAGTCAGGTCTGTGCGTTTGTATGAAAATGGATTAAATACATTTCGAAACATTAAGAAATAAGATGTTTTTAATTTTTTCCTGTTTTATCTCCCTTGGAAAATATTTGTAAATATATATTATATGTTATTTACTTAACTTAAATGTATTACTGTATTTTTAAACTAAATGACAAGTTGTTAAAATGTATTATTTCTGTTAAATATTTTCAAAGTAGAACAAATAGTCAGTATCATTTTCATTGCTATATCATTTTGGATACTAGATTATTTTTCCTACATATAAATATTTTTTATTTTTTAAACTGTGTAACCATATTTTTTTCGAACAGAAATGAATATTAAAATTACTGATTTAAATAATCAGTACAAATATATATTTTTTAAAGGCACATTTTATGATATTCCTATTTAATCAATAAAACAGTACCCTATGTTTATAAAAAAAACCGACATTTTCATTCTTCTTAAAATGAAAGTTTAAAATAAATGAATTATGCCTATTTTGAATTGTTATTCTACTATTTCTTTAGATAATACTATTCTTTATGTGACGACGTTAAATAAAAGAAGAGAAATTTCCAAAATGTATGTTTGTAATAAAATAAAAACAAAAATAAGAAGTATTTTCTGATAATCACACGAACACCATACAATTGTTCCTTATGTGTAGCCGAAAATGTATGTGAGCTTGTATGTGTATCTACCCTTTTCTAAATTCCCCCCATATTACATCGACCAATAGAAAATGTAATCAATAATAAGGTGTGTCAGATAGCTGACCACTGTCGTATAAGCAAGGGTGACTTATTGATTAAATATATTAGTTGGAGGAAGTCCTTATAGAATGTCAGGACCGTAACTAATATTAATCATACGAATATTAATGGAAATTTCAAATATAATCAAAAAAAAAAATGTTTTTATAACCTGAATTAGTCATACAAATAACATTCAAACATTTATTTTTCTTTCAAAAATCAATCAATAATTTCTTAAATGTAAATTATATATAAAAATTATATATAATTTACATTTAATTACATATTTGAAAGTTAATCGATAATCTGAAAATATTTAATAGTAACTTAGATTTTTAATATATATATATATATATATATATATATATATATATATATATATATATAATATTTTTATGTGTGTGTACATTCATCATCTCTCTCTATTATAATTACAAACTAATCAAAAACTAAAAAATATAATTGTAATAAATTGTTACTTAAATAAATATTACCATTGTCGACGTCGAGCTAACATAGGATTTAAATTCATCATATTTAAAGTACATCCACGACATATGGATATATGGATCGTTATATGGATTTTTTTACTGGTTCTCATTTTTTATTAACCGTGAATATATTCTACAAATAAGAATTTTATAGATATTAAAATATATCATTTTACTTAATATATGTATGTATATATATATATATATATATATGTATGTATGTATGAATAAATATATATTACCGTTTTGTTAATTAAATATTAAATTCAAATTGTTATTGTCATTTTTGAACGCATACGATAATGATTTCAAATCGATTCTCCTCGTTCTATCTCCAAACATGTATACTTAATCACCAAATTTCAAAATGAAAATGCAGGAAGTCCCGGACCACTTCCTCAACTTTCAAATAAACATTATCTTACTAACGACGATAAGAAAAATATTTAACTATTATCTTCCTTATAACTGTTAACTTTAAACGCGAATTTGAACAAAAAACATGTTCAAAACGGAACGTTAACGTCGAAACAAAAACGTTAAAAACCGTCTGCCGCGTTCACAAAAATCGCCTTAATTCGAACTGTTAACATTTAAGCGAATTTGAACAAAAATATGTTCAAAATACAACGAAAACTTGCAACTGAACGTTGACTTCACGACGCTTGCTTGATTCTTCATTTCTTTCCTCGACGTTTGATTCACATACGAACCTATATAAAACCCATACCAAATCCTAAACACCGCGGAACACCTGTGAGCAACATTCGGAAGGCCGGCCTTCCTGTGTTCCCCAGCCGTCACTTCGTCACGAGGACAATGAGGCGACGGTGTCCGCAGGCCCTGAATTTGCATCCGAGGCACTGACTTTAAATCTATGTTTTGCCACGGTCGGATGCGGGACTTGTCCTCTTATGCACAGCTATAAACGGACGTACAGCGTGCCGGATAACGCGAGGGTGACCCGATCGGTAAACGAGGGATCGGGCTGGAAAGTAAACTACAAAAGAAAAGCACGGAGGAAGCCTAATGACCGTTATACACCAGTGCAATGGTGAACCGTAACACACGCGATGAGATCAAAACTCATCCCGGCTTGTGACGTCACCAGGAATAAGTCCGATCCCGCCGCGCCGGTGTTCCGGAACGCCGTTCGGTGTTATACGATCGCGGCTCTGCGACCGGACTGTCAAGGGGGAAAACAGTACGGCCGGACGTGACCAACGGGTGTCCTAAGCTAGTGGACATTTCTAGAAAACGTCGGACTACGGGGCGGACGACACGCGACCTACCGCCGACCGGCCCGTCCCTGAATTCGTCTCCGAGCGTCGTCCGACCGATAGACAGATCGGATGGCTCCGCCACCGTGGCTCTCTAGAGGATGACCGTTTCAACGGCACGAATGCCGAGGCTGGCCTCTCCTAGAGAGCCACCGTACGGGAGTCGCAACGTCTCTTATACGCTAGGCGCTTAGGCGAGACTACTCCAAAAGACGAGGCCCTCCCGAATGCGCGACTGAAACTCCTATGACGAGAGAAAACGCGAGTGCAAAGCTAACATACGTCAAATATCCGCACTCTAAACAGTTCTAATGGCAGCACTTAATTAAAACCCTCTTCACCTGCAAAAAATACAGACATACTTAACTTGTAATTGAGTGCGTCGCGCTCTTTACTCTCTCTCAGTTCTGCTCACTGGTCTGTTCTCTCACTTTCCCTCTCTCCAGCTTGGACAGGAACCACAGAACACTTAATTGAAACGAATCTATTGTATACTATTTTTTGCCGGACGGTCGTACGTCCGATCTGATAATCAAAAATCAAACACTCCCGGGTGCCTCTCTCCTGCAGAGCCTCTTAACGCGCGCGCCCGTGCAGGCCACCTGGACAGGAGGTCGAGGACGCACTCGAAGATTCGAACGACACTCGACATTACTTTTATTACTTTTCGCGCACACACACAATCATCAAAGATTTCACTCTTTTTTAGACGAATTCGCTAAGAAATTATTTTTAAAAACGACACGGACGACGGTTGCGAGTCGTTTTATGAACGTAACTGGCAGCGGGAACCGAACCGGTGCCGTGGACCGAACCGAACCGGCGTGAGAGATGAACGAACGTTACGGAAGAGAACTTTGGGATGCGCTGCAAATCTCACAATGCAAATGGATGCTTTCGAAAGAAATAAATATCAAGACGAACACAGCAGGCATAGCGTTTGGCAACTTTTTTCTGTGCTTATCACAGAACAGATTTACGAACGGCATGGGGCAAAGCTGGATTCGATTGATTAAATTAGAAGAAAATATCAAAACCCCACGAGGGGCGTACCCGATTTTAGAACAAATTGAAAATCAAAATGCTCTAAGAAGATTTACTGGTCTCTGAAGCTGAAATCTAATATTTAAATTTTGGACAAAGATTTTCAAATAATTAACAAAAAAGCAAACACTACTGCAAGAGAAAAACATTTTTTTACAAAATTTAATCTATAAAAATTCAAAGAATCTGAAGAAATTTACAAAAAAATATATACAAAAAGCATTGAAAACAAATCGAATCAAGAATTTAAAAAATGATACAGGGAAGGTATTTTTGTGTATCGACGGAGATGAAAATCATATAAAAAATACGACAATCCTAAAAACTATTCACTGAAGACTCTATTTCGATCAAAGACTTTAATGAAGATTTATCAAAAACAAGCTATTCATTTACTTTTAAAAAGATATTAACTTATTATCAATTTATTAAAAAATAGATAATTTATTTGACTTAAAATCAAGTTACGTTAAATGTTTATCAAATTGTAAATTGAAAACAAACAAAAAATTTACTTTAAATTCAATCAAAGAAGTTAATGTTCAAAAAAAGATCATTGAATCCAATTAGATTTGAAATTTACTATTATACTTTGAAAAAAATACTGAGTAGTCGAAATTACAGCAGCAGCATCCATCGTTCTCTCGACGATCCGGAACCGAGATCTGGTCACGAGAGCCAGATCTGTGATATTTCGGAACGAAATACTGAACCGCCATCCGCTGCCGAGGTAGAAAATAACAAAAATAAACGCGGAACCGACCGGACACGCGACGCGGACATACGGCGAGTCATCACACACATCGTCTCATCCTCACAACACCTCATTTTGCTCGTCTCGTACGACAAGCAGGAATACTACAGCCGGATTCTGATCCCCGGCCGCAGGGATGTATCTTCAAAGTCAGTGGGTAAGCCTGGCTGCTCGACTTCATTTTAAAAACGTTTCTTAAAAGTGAAATTCCGAATTTAAAAATGCAACAACGATTTGAGATCGGAATGCGACTGAATTGCATTTAAATTAACAACTGAATGTTCCTGATTGCTGATCCTGTGATTTTAATATTATCGTTAATTAACGAACTGAAGACATACGTGCTAACTAAAATTTATGCGACGCCATCTTATTGAAAGCACGTCCATTCTCATTGACGTTTAAATTAAATTCAAACTATTTCATTCTTGCTTTCTAAAAGAACATTTACGACGTTAGTATACGCTTTTTCTGAAAGTAAAATAATAACAAATAAAAATTTTAATTCGCAAACTTTATATATATATATATATATATGTATATATATAAATTGTAATTAACATGAGATGACACATAACTTCAGAACAAAATAAAATAAGAATAAATTCAAGAAGAAACTGTTTTGTAGTCCACAATTATATGCGGTGTTTTGTTCAATTTTCTAGCTCAGATTAGATTTTGAATTTTTAATTTATCTACTGTAATTATCATATTAGTAGAGAGGAAATGAATTGAAAACCGTGATCACATTCAGTCTTAATAAAATGCTATTAAAATTGGCATGATTTAAATTTGAAATTTAATTTCACAAATCACACAATACGAATAAATAAATAATTAACAGATAATTGAAAACTTACAACAAAGAATTGAAAACTGACTCATCAAGATTATGTCCACCATGTTGGTTATTCATTTTTACTAAATATTATGTTAAATGATGAATGTTAATATGATGAAAACAATGTATGAGTTAAAATTTTGAAAAATTACTAAGTATATATTATTTCTACACACTCGGGCATAAATAAAAACTTGAAATTACCTCATTTAGGTTTTGATTTATCCCGTGATTGTTACTATGACACTTACACTTGAGAAATGAGCATCGAATAACAAAATAACAATTGAACACTCAACAACGAACTCTATGAGTAATGATATTAATATACCACAGAATTAAAACTATTCTTCTAATGACAATACGCAAACTCATACTGAATCGGCAATATTTCTATATTATAGAATATCAAATTGAAATTATTCATTTTTTAAGAGAAATGCATTATTTTCAATAAATTAAAAAATATACATTTATTAGTCTTGAACATAAAATATACATTTATTAGTCTAATAGTCTTAAACTCACTATTACAAATAATAAAAAATTTAAAGAATACAAATAAATATTCTACGAGATTATTATGTGAAATTCATATTGGCGTTTAGTATCTGAATATGAAAAAAAAAACTCACTCATAAAAACTATGTACGCTATTGTCTCTTTAGTAGCTATTGCTTTGATAAAAATTTCGTATAATGCTATTAAATATTAATATAAAATCTATTTTATTTTACACTTTGTTATATATACACACATATGTTTATATATATATATATATATATATATATATATATATATATATATATATATATATGGATTTATTAATATTTCATTATTTTGTAGAACCAGACTTTGCATTCTATACATTTATTGATGTTTCCGTGTATATGCTGTAAAGCCGTTATAGTTTGACTTACTAATTGGTAAACTAAAAAGGTACTAAAACATATCCAGTTTCATTTTTGTATTATTTTATTCGCTTTTTCATGTATATAAAAATGCAAAATATATATTATGTTTATATAATGTATTACAATATATATATATATATATATATATATATATATATATATATATATATATATATTTATATATATTATATTATATATAAATATATTATAATCAAAATATACTTTTTTAATTTTTTAAAAAACTTTAATTTTCAAATATATATATATATATATATATATATATATATATATATATATATATATATATATATATATATATATAAGATAAAATAAATATATATGTACACCAAAAGAACAAAATTAACAGTACAATTCATTGTTGTTATATTTTTGTCGGCTATTGATACATTCGAATAATGAATATAGAATGTGTTTATATTACGATTGATGACATAGTTTGATAATTAGCAAAGTACAGCATCCAAAAAAAAAGAAAATAATCAAAGTAAAGATATATCAAAATATATTTTAATAAATATAGCGAGAATATATTTGGAAATCAAAAAGGTAGATAGGGACTATTTTAAGTTTAAGAACTACATTTATATAGAGTTGAATATAAATTATAGAATGGTAAATTTGATTTCCGCGTACATTTCTTACAGAAGCGTAACATATAATACATTGTATTTAAATTGTCATTTAAACCGTGGATTATTTTTTATCTTCCACGAAAAAACTTCTAATGATATAAAATAGTTATTAATGTTAAAGACATATATTTTAAAATCAACAATAAATTATTTAATGATAGCAGTAATATAAAAATTGGATTCAATTACATACATCAGTGTAAGATTTTTAAGACTAGTATTCACATTTGTTCAGTTAGTGATTAAGTGTTAATTTACATTTAGATTTAATTATTTTCGATTAATTAAGATTAGTTATAAACACGTTATAGACTAGTTATTTTTCTAAATACTAATCTATAAGTTTTTGTATTTTTATTACACATTGTTTAGAATTTAAAAAAAAAATCGATTGAAATTATATGTTTATAAACATTTATTTTTATGTAATTCACTCATTATATATCATCATTAAGAATCGAAACAAAGTGTCATTACATTATCAATTATAATATATTTTATTAACAACTTGTCAAAAAGGAAATCTAAAGATTTTTTTGCCTTCATCTAACTGTTAAATATTCAAATTAGTAAGAATTAGTTATAACAAATCGTTAAATGAGATTATTAACCTATCCTTCATTTATTTGTAAGTAAATTCGATGATATTAAAACATTTTGATACGGTCCTGACAGACGTTATATGTAAAGCTACTGGAAAAACATGCGCTCCTAATAAAACCCGCTACTGGCGTCGGAACACCCGCCATTAGCGTCGCCTGGAGCTGATCGCACTTACCGGAATAACCCCTTTCCGGTTTAGATTTATATGATGATATATATATATATATATATATATATATATGTATTATATATATTATTTATTTTATTATTATTATATATATATATATATATATATATATATATATATATATATATATATATATATAAGGCATACATTTATATAAAACATATAATTTTTTAACTATTTAATTATTAATGAAAAATCGCGATTACTTATTTTATTAAAAAAGTATAATTTATAAACAGTACGCATAAATGTGAGTATATATATATATATATATATATATATATATATATATATATATATATATATATATACATACATATATACACACACACACACATATATATATATATATATATATATATATATATATATACATATATAATACATTTCTTTTCTAGTAGAGACAAAAGTCAATACTAATCAAAAATTTAATACTTATTGTTAAAATATATCCAAAAAATATATTGAACTTATCCCTCACTGAATCTTAAAACAAAAATTTTGTAATAATTTATTCAATAACTATATGATTATGGATATAAATTAGTTATGCAATAAGGATAGACAGGAATTAAGGGAAAAGCATTATTAATACACTTTTAAAATAAATTTAAGTATTTTAATTGTAAAAATAGTACGATATATAAATTATTACATTTTTTTCATTAATCTTAATGTTCAAAACAGCTGCATAAAGGAAAATTAACATTTAAATTAACAATATAACTGCCAAAATGTTAATAATATTCCATAGCAAACATAAAAAGTTAAATAATTAAATATATTTGTAGTTAACATATTTTATAATAAAGCAATCTATTTTATATGATCATTTCATACTCTAATATTTTATCTAGAATTTTTAAACTTTTGACTATGAATTAGTTATCAAAAAATTTAGCATGCATGATAACAAAATAAAGTTTTACATCTGGTATGTAAATAAATACCATAATGTAATTGTCTGATATGTAAATAAATAAAAAATGTAATTTATCACAAACTTTTTTATAAATACATTTTTATTTATATTTGTATTTTTTTTTAATTATTATCCAATTAAATTTCTTTCATAGTTTAAAAATTACTTTTCACACACTTAGTATATATATATATATATATATATATATATATATATATATATACATAAATAAATAAAATTGAAATTAAGTATCAGTTCAAGTTAGTTATTTTATCACAATTTTCATTTTTATACTGTACCTGTACATATACACACAATCTGTGCATATGTATATATATATACACACACTTATGTTTTTAATTTCTATTTAACAATAATTATTTCTTACACTACTGTATATACAGCATCCGTGATACGTGCTAACAAAGGTAATAGAATATCTTCATTTAAATGTTTGCTCCACTTTTCTCTCAATATATTTTCCGCTACAATTACACTATCATCTTCTAAATGATCACTCTTCATAATAAAAATTATTATTGACTTTGATACAAGTGGCATTTCTTTATCGCAAAAACTATGAAAACTTCTAGCAACATTTCCAAATACTTCATCTAAATTATTTACAATCATTACCCGACGTTCAACTAATTCTTGTTTAAATTTTGTAACAACATATCCATGATCTTTTAAAAATAATTCACTGTTCAAAATATCAGAATCTACTTCTAGTGGATCTTTAATATTAGCATTAAGAGCAATGCTTGCAACTGAAGCTATTTTTTGTGCAATTTTCTTTGACGTATTCGACAAACCTGAATGTAACAATAAAAACACTGATGGTCTTGATAGACTTACTGTGTCATCAATTCCACTCATAAAAGAAAACCACAAATCTTCATTCTGAGATGGAAATTCATTTTTAATCTGTATTATTTCATATTCTATGTTGTATGGCTTAATTTCTACTGGCATATATAAAATTAAACCTAAAATAATTATTGAAATAAAGGCACACAACATACAAATATTTAAAAAGAATTTCTTTTGATATTTCTTTTTTAGATCAAGTACTTTTTCAATCTTTTCAAAATTTTTTTCAATCTTATTTTCCTGTAACTTTTCTATATATTTTGGGTCTCGAATATTGCTTGTTTTTCTCCTCTTTATATTGTCAAGTTGTGATACATAATCAGTATTATTAGATTTATCAATTACTTGAACATATTTTGTTGCATTGAGATTTTCTACCGTTTCTGTATTATAAATATACTCTTCTTTAGGTAGTACAATTTTTTTATTCCTTTTAGATATGTTTATAACACTATCTGTGTCTTTAAATGCCTCACTATACAAATGGTTATTTTCTGTTGTTGACATTCTTAAATCATGTATAGAACGACGACCATGAATATTTGAATATTTTATTTTTTCCTAGAATAAACGTAGTACTATTTTATACAAGCATTGTTACAAAAATACTGCAAAACTGCATTGTCAATGTACGCATGTTTGTATGTATGTATATGTACATATATATATATATATATATATATATATATATATATATATATATATATATATATATATATATATATATTTGAAAATACATTCAACAACTATACATAATCAAATATGTTTTTATTAGCTGTTAATAAATTACCATAAAAGTAGCACAGATTTCTTTTCAACTATTTTAAAGGGCATTTAAAATGCCATTTAAAATATCATTTACTTGACACTTCTATCAACATTATTTCAACTGTAAATTAATACAAATGTTTATTTTTATCAATATACTTGACAGTTTTTATCTATGCATATAAATGTAGTGGATCATAGATAAATATTTCTGCAAAACGTATGTCAAATTCATATATCAGTTATACCGACTTTGAAATGAGTTAAGAAATATCTTTTCATTTTTCTAATGTTATATTTATTAATTAATTGTATGGCATTTGTAAATGTATCCACGAAAATAAATTAATATGGGCTTTTTAAAAAGTATAACCTAAACATAATGTATTAATTACTAAATATTTACTCAATTTCACGTTTTCTTTTAAAATTGCACATAATAATACAAACAAATAAAATAAAGAATGGTTTAAATGACATATGCATCTAAGTAAATTAACCCTTTTATCCAATCCAATATAAATACAAAATCTAAGTTAATTTTATAAGTTGTAGAATACCTCTATAATTATTAATATTCATAAATCAGCCTTTATATCATACACATACTTACATACCTACATATTATTACAATATACTGCAAATTCTATTTTGGACAACTGGCAGGGAAGTTTAGTATTTTTGATAATTCATTTAAAATTTGACACAATCGTACTAAAATATAAATTATGTATAGTATCAAATTATTTTTGTCCTTAATAAGAATATTATACATATTTACTTTTTTCAACAAAGTATTTTTAATGAGTTGTAAATAAAACAGAATCATTCTTACTTGTTGCCTTAGGTTAATAACATATAATTGAATTTTAAAATAATTCAATTACATTAAATAAAAACAACACAATAGCTTAGCATTATTTAATAACAATGAATTTGACAGCAATAATAACTATTTTCAAGTATTATTCATCTTTGACTTATAAAATATTCATTAAAATACATTCCTGCATATAGGACAGGTTGGTTTATTGCTTATACTGAACCATTTGTACTAAAAAAAATAATGAGAATTAAAGTATAGTCATGTAAATTGATAATTTTATACGTTTATAGCTATTAATACTTACTAAACACGCAGAATGAAATTTTTTTCGACATGTCTGACATACAAGTTTTGGAAGCTGATAAGTACCGGTGTGTATAACCGAAAAACATATGTTACATTCTTCAACACCATCAAAATGCTTATCTAAATTACTTTTCCACAATAAAAGACCATCCCGAACACTACCATTCTAAAGATTTCCAATTGGAATGAAACACTGTTTAATATTTAAATATTCTTAACCGTTTAAATTATTACCTGATGTGTAAGGAACAATGAAAGTTGCATTAAAGAATTACGCCATTGCGCTGTAGCACCGATTTGTTGGCTACATTTAACACGTACTGGACCTAATGGATAATTGTAAGGTAAAGATATGGATAATTCCATATGTGCTTCATCAACAGTGTAAGTTGCAACAACCTCTTTAAACTGTGGGCGTACTTTTACCTTAATATACAAATATAATTATTTAATGAAAGTAATGGAGTTTATTCAGTAATAATAAAAAAATGATAAAACAAAATAATTTCAATTTTGTTGATTTTAGAAACTGGATTCTAATACTCACTAATGTTATTAAACACTTACGGTCATATTATTGAATTCTGTATCATGCTTAATTATAGCTTGTAATTCTCGTGAACACAGCTGAGGTGATACACATGCTGCTGTAATTGCATCAACGACACGCGCAACTCTAGTTTCAGTTCCTGACCACCACTGACGTACTAAAGCTGGTAACCATGATAAAGCATTGCCGTATACCCAACATACACAACATTCAAGCCACTCTGGTGTTCGTGGTCCTTATATAAATCATAATTCATCATTAAATACAAATTTACTGTTCACTACTTTTAAAAATGTAATTAATTTTAAGTATTACATTATCATAATTATTTAAATTTATTTTTTTGAAACTAGCTATTAAGTAATAACAAATAAAAATTACAGTATTGAAAATTAGTAGACATTTACCTGAAATCTCCATTGATGGTTTATTAGTAAAAAGGTAAGAATTGGTTGATGATGGTAAACGCAAAATTTCAACAGGCATTAATTTAATTAAATTCTGAATTAAGTGTTTTAAATAGTCCCCATCTCTGAAATAGTTTTTTTTATTTTTACAATTAATCAAACATTTTAATACTAATAGAACATACCGAATCCAATCAGCATATCGATATCGTAAATACGAAGGTGCTTCATTTATCATTGAGAGAATTAGTGACCAAAGCAAAAGATACCCACATGTGTAAGTAAAAGCATCTGTATAAGGTTCAATACGACAGCTATCTTCAGCAAGTCTAATAATGTAAGAAATACATTTTAACAATTAGATAATACATTTTAAAATATAAAACAACTGCTTACTTAAAATCAGACAACATAGTTTCAATAATGTCTTGCATTTTTAACAAAGTGTTTTTGAATTTGTTTAAGGTAAGTTCTTGATTGCTGGCAGAGTCATTTTTAAATACCTGACTATCAATTTCAAGTAGACTTTGAGATATATGTTGTAACATAGTATAAACTGATAATTGTATAGCAGGATTTGTACTTTGTAATTTATCTATACATATTGTTACAAATCGTTGCCATTTCAAACCATAGTTTGAACTAAATATTACATATGGTTTGGTATGAAATATACTCTCTCCAATTTTGTGTACTGTTATTATCTGTTTCCTATCATTCAAATCGTATTTATCTAAAATAATAAGACATTTACAAGAAATATATCTGTATGTTTATGTATTATATTTATATATATATATAGAGAGAGAGAGAGAGAGCTTTTTCCTATATAACAACTGTAAATGAGATTGTAAAATTATTTTTTAATCAAATTATGAAAACAATTAAAAATATTAGTAACTAAAAAAATTAATAACTATTATCTGTGGATATAGTTAAATTGAACACAGAAATATTTATTCACCTATGATATTTAACCAAGTTGATAGAATCCCTTTATTTACATCACCAGCTACAACATCTTTCCATTCGGCTATTAAATTTTTATAACCAGGCCCAGCTGCTACATCCTTTTCAATATTTTGCATAAAAACTGTTACTGCATTAAATAATTGAAATACAGCAATAGTAAAATTAGATACCTAAAGAAAGTAATAATAACAAAATAATAATATATATATATATATATATATATATGTATATATATATATATATATATATATATATATATATATATATATATGTATATTTACTTGTAAAGACTGAATATTATAGGAAGACTTTTGAATACTATCAGTCCACGAAGCAAGGCCTATTGAAATAAAATCCCATTGTCCACTAGTAAGTTGAAAAGGTTGTTGTGAAACAATACTAGCAAGTAATCGTATTACTTCAGTCGCTGTTTCAACTGTTATCCAATCAAATTTTGAGACATCACTAGAGATGAAAGTAAATTTAATAAATACTGATTTTTTCATAATAAGTATTGTTAATTCAAAATAATTATACATGTAGTTGTCAATATGCATTAAATACCTATCAAAAAGCATGGCTTTCTCATCAGAGCTTCGAATTGTACGTACAACATCTAATGCTTCTGCTATCTGAACTGCTGTCTTTTCTGACAAAAGAACACATCTTGCAATAATCAAAGAATCAACAGAACTTTTATTTTTAATGTTTATTTGGTCACAAGAGATGTGCTTTGAAAAAACTTGCAGTATATGTAAATATCCAATATCAGTTAATATTAAATCACAGTTGTTTGTGGATACACTTTCATCAAATAATTGTAACATATTATTAGGTGTGGAATTTAAAAATTCTGAATTGAATATATAAAAACAGTTTGCCCAAAATGAGCCCTCTAATCTTGCTTTTGATAGTAACAGGTTTTTAATTTGATCTAAAAGCGAAGCATCAATACTATCAAATAAACTTTTCAAATGCTTTTTAAACTGAATAATATCATTTTGTAAAGAGTTAAAATCACTTGACTGAAAAAGAAAAATTAGTTTAAAAATATTGTATTCATTTATATAAACAGTATATTTATAATTATTTTTAAATTTTAAAACTGGCAACAGAATTAGCTAAATAGCTGATTTTAATTCAACCTTAATTTTTAAAACAATGCTTTTAAACAACTAAAAATATATTTATCTTACATTTCTATAAAAATCCATGTATGACTTAAAAATTGAATACATCAGAATAACTTTCAACATGTGGTCATTAAGTTTATTCGTTGAAGTTTTTAAAGTAGGTTCTTTCTGACCTATTTCATCAACTTCATAGTCATCAGTATCTTCATTCTCATCAGTGTTTTCAACACTTTTAGGTTTTTCATATAATTGTTTTAATATTTTTGATGTTAACATCCCCCATGACATTAATTTATTACACTCTACCTGAATTTTCATATTTGGATCTGTATCACCAAATTGAAATAAAGGTACTTGTTTTGGATAACTAAAATTCCCTGACAAAATTTCAGCTGATAATGTGATATCAATTATGTCTGACAACCAAGCATCAATTAGATTTTTTGGGGCATTTAAAAAACAGTCTGTTATATTACTGATATTATCAACTTCAAAATTAGTCTGTGATATTATAAATCCAGCAATTACTAAAACAATCCGATCGAGAATAGATTCTGTTATATTTTCACATGAAAATAATTCATTAATTACTATTTTTGTGAACTTATGTGTTAAACCAATAAATATATCTGAATCGCACCCCACAATACTACTGATTACAGTGACTGCATCTTGCCAAGCAGTTTCAATTTCCCATAATGTATCTTTACTTAGAGAATCGGTGCTAATTTTGGTATTACAACTTAATGTGAATAATGCTAATAATAGTTCTGTACCATAGGTAGTTGCATTCGCATCTGAATAGAGATAAGCTGAAAGAACAGATGTAAACCTAGCACACGTATCAAGAATGTATAAATGTTCTTTAGGCTTTAGAAGAGGTTCACAAAATATTTCCACAATTTTTTCAAGAGCATTTTTACTTATTAATAATTCTGCAAAAAAACAATTTCAGATTAGAAATTTTACTTGTAATAAAAATTTTGTTGTTAACTTTCAGAAAATGTATTTACCTCCATTTTCATCTTGTGTACATCCTTGACGAATAAGTAACATGTATTCAGGATTTGCTTTATCTGCTTCTTTTAATACAGTCTTTGCAGATAGGATAAATAGATTAGTCACAGGTTCACTACAAAGCCATTCACGTATAATTGGTTCAGTTCTATATGGATGGGATAAAGCTTGTGCTATACATCCACGTAAAATATTTTTATCTGTGAGCTAAAAAAATATATACTTATTTGCAGCACAATTGAGTTCGCTCATGCTTTGTATACTATTACATTTTATAAAAATGTTTTGTTACAAGAAAATTACATTTTATAAAAATGTTTTGTTAGAAGAAAATTATTGTTTATTAAAAAATTACCTTAGAAAATGAGTCTAGAACAATATTTTTTCTATCAGTATCAAGATACTTGAATAAAGTAAATATTAAATCCAGAACAGATTTTTGTGTATCTTCACTTTTGTCTAACCAATTATAAAAAATATTGTTATGCAACTCCATAATATCACTTTGTTCTGTTGTACTTGATTTTACATTTAAATACTGGAATAATTCAAAAGATTCAAATTCTTGTGCAAGTGTACAAAATTGTAAAAGTAAATCAGTATTGAAATTTTCCATAAGAATATTCATATAATTATCAAGTAAAGTATATACAACACAATTCAACTCTTTTACATATGTGTCATCCATATTATCAGAGTTACTTGTAGAGTAATTTTCAACTGATTCACATGTTTCACTTATTTTTTCCGATGAAAAAAATTGCACTTTAAGGTGTTTTTTACATTTTGAATTGGAGTTCCTTTTTAATGATAAAATTAATTCAGACTGTTTTTGAATTATAGTTGAACGCACTTCTGCATCATATACTTCTTTTGATTCTGATAATGTTTTAACTAACATGACAGAGAGTTGTATCAAAAAATTACTGACTAAAGTGTTGTAATTAATAAATTCAGTATTTTGACGATTTTTACTCCAGTAATGAATTAAAATAGAAATTTGATTGAAGACTATTTTTGAAGCAGCATGTCCATCAGTAATACACCATTCAATTAAAGGGATTAATTGAGAACTTAATAAGAATTCACACAGAGGAGTATCACATTGATTTTTCAATATGACATAACGTAAACATTCAGTAAAAGAAACAGCTACTGCAGATAGTTCTGATCTGCTCTGAATAACAGAACGTTGTTTAAATCTATAAAAATATATATGGATAAAGTTATATTTTTTATGTATGTATGAATGAATGTGTGTGTATGTGTACATATATATAAACAGAACAAAATGTTTAAATTATACAGTACCCTAAACGCATGTTATCAAAAAAACATGAATAAAATGTATGGGCATCTGGTCCAGGAGGAAATTTTGATATTAATGGTAATAGATTGGGATATATCGAATTAGCATTCCCTTGTCCTGCTTCTCGTAGTACACGCCATAGTTTTGGCAATATAAGCTTATCAATATTAACATGTGTCCACCAGTCCTGAAATTTTGTATAAATGAATGAATATGCATTGTGTGTGTGTGTGTATATATATATATATATATATATATATATATGAATTCATTTTCATTACCTCTACAGTGGTCAAAGCAAGTAAAGCAGCTTCCCAAACTGATGATACAACAGCTGGATCTGTTTCATCCAAATTGGCCATAACTGTTGTGGTAATTTTATTAACTTCATCACTCATAAGAAATGATGCTTTCTGACATAACGATGTTAAAACATTGAACCAAGCAGCACGTACAAGTGAAACTTTATGTTTAGATAGCTCCCAAAATTTAGCATTTGATATGATTTTCTTATTTAAATCAGATACAACTTTTATTTCATCTTCTGGTACTTTATGTAGATATAATGTGTATCCTTGAAGACTTGTTATTAAAATGCATTGATATTTAGCCTCAGCTTCTTCTGCCGTCATTGTTCTTATCAAAATATAAACTACTTAATTGCATATAATAAATAACATACAACATACATAAACATAAATATCATACACACACACATACATATATATATATATATAAACATACATATATATATATATATATATATATATATATATATATATATATATATATATATATATATATATATACAGTTGTGTATATTTAGGTGTACATACACTTATGTAGTGTGAATTTTTTTCTAATTATAAAATCTGAATGATTATTTCTTTACAAAAATATTTACCTTAGATTACATAAACTTTGAGGAGTTTGTACAGTCAAATTATCACAGATATAGCTAAGTATTTCCTCTTGGCAAAATATAATTACTTTTGTAAGCTTGTTGGGTGGAAAGGCAGCCTATAAAATGGTTAATTGTATTTATATTTATATATATATATATATACATGTTATATATATATATATATATATATATATATATATATATACACATATATTTAAATGCAAAAAATTAAATATTCATATGCTTACTTCAAAAGACTGTTTTGCTGAACTTGCAGCAGGTGCATAACTATCATACTGAGATGTAAACCAAGGACCTATTAATTGTTTAAGATAAGGTACTAGATTTCGTTTTGCTTTTAGTGCCACTGCCCTTTGTGCTATGTGCGCACCTTCCCTAACTCTATGTTCAACATCAACAGCTAATAAACAATAAAGTCGTGGCCAAAAAGCTAAAACACTTTTAACCACTTCTGGTTCTGTATTATTCACCAACTCCGTAAATTCTTGTAAAGCCTACAAACATACTATTCAGAAACATTCTTTACTATAAACATTTAATTAATGAAATACCTTTATTTTAGTAACAGAATCTTTTTTATTCATTTTCTTAAGCACTAACTGAAAATTATTATCAAGATTAGGATCTATATCTTCACTTCCTGTAGCACCAAGTGAAAACCCTGGTATAACAGGTATAAAGGAGCCTTCTTTCACTGTCGAAAAACCAACGAATGCTGGTATTGAAGTTCCCAATAACTCTGCACTTCGTCCACTACTTGAAGGCTATTTTTTTTAAAAAAATTAAATTAATTTCAAACCTTTGAGGTTATTTATAAATACATTAATTGCTTACTTACTCGAACATTATTTTTCGTTCGCTGTGATTTATTTTTTCCGCCCATTGTTATTTTTGCAATAAATTTTCATCAATATGTTTTATCTTAACAAAGTGTTTGTAATAGGTTAAGATAATTTTTGGTAAACGTCAATTTTTGTCACCCCGTGATGTCACCGGAGTTGAAGAAATTGATAAAATATAACTGTTGAAAAATTAATGTAACTGGCTTTTTGCAAAAAAAATATATTGAAATTAAATCAAAACTAAAATATAATTTTGTAAGAACTTAAATTTATTTCTTTGATGTATTCCAAATTATATATATATATATATATATATATATGTATATATATGTATATATATGTATATGTATATATATATATATATATATATATATATATAAATGTATGTATATATATGTGTATATATATATATATACATATATAAATAAATTTAAGCTGGTTATGCCTACACTTAATATACAGTCCTGAACAATAAAAACGTATTTTATATTAACATGTAAATATTTTATTTATAGGTAATTTATATTAAAAATAATAAAATGGCATATGGTACAATAATGTATGATTCAACGTATAGCTGTGGAGCTCGTACAGTGATGGTATATAGTGCTTTAACTTGCATTTATATGCCTTTAATATTGATATATTTGATATATATTGATAAATTGTATAATATAGGAAAATTTAACTGTTTATCGGTTTTAATTATATTTATGATAATGGAATTGATTAAATTTGGTCTTGGGTTAATGATAAAAAATATATCATCTTTACCAAAAGATACAAAGTCATTAAAAATGAAGAAATCTTGTGGAAAATTTAAAATAAAAGAAATATTTAAATCAGCTTTATCGATGTTATTTATCACAGCCGTTTATTTTCTAATTGCAATTTTCTTTGGAGCACCTGTGCTTACTGACCATGAAGAAACATTAATGGTTTCTTTGCTTGTTACTTGCTTGACAGTTCTCCCAAGTTGTATAAACATTGGAGTTGATGTGACAATGTCTTTATTAGCTGGATTGAAGCCCATGCCTGGAGATTTAATAATGGAAATGATTCAACATAATATGCAATGTACAATTTTTGGAACATGGATTGGTGCAGTTGTCATACCATTAGATTGGGATCGACCGTGGCAAGTATGGCCGATCCCTTGCTGTTTAGGGGCTATATTTGGTTATATTTTAGGTCATATATTAATGCTTGTTAAGTTAATGCCATATGTTGCAAAACATGTTACAAGAAAAAATCAAAAGTGTATATAAAAATGTAATTTATATTTAATTTACTATTTGTAATAATATTCTGTTAAAAATAAATATATAAATATTTATACCTCTTTTTTATTTTGGAGAATGTGAGAAGTTCTTATTACAGCCAAATTTCAGTTAGTAGTAATAAACATTTTTGTACAAATACATAATGTTTATAATTTTATATGTGTATTACTAGTTATTTTTTTTAGGAAAAAATATTTCAAATATCCTGAAAAATGAATAAGGTTGATTTAAAAAAGCATTATTTGGTGAATATATATACATTTATTTATATATATATATATATATATGTATATATATATATGTATATATATATATATATATATATATATATATATATATATATATATATATATATATATATGCATATATAAATTTATTAAAAACATCATTATAATAGATTCAATTTACACCATCTAATGTTACATTTTATAATTGATTACAACTTCATATAAAAAAGACAATATTTTATACCACAACCGATAGAGTGAGGACTACATATTAGTAGAGTCCAATTTACATCAGTTACGTAAACATGTATATTGTTTTTTATTATACACATTTTAAACAATTTATTATGAAAATAATATACTTAAATATAGAGATCTTGGTACTGTATTATCAATCACATTGCATAAACATTTGTTTGATATGAAAATTTATTATACATAAATTTATAACAAGCCCAAGACATCTATTCAATAATTAATTTTTTATATGATTATATTTTTTTTTATATATGTACAGTGTGTATTTGTTATATTTTATATTTAATATACAGTTTTATATATATATATATATATATATATATATATATATATATATATATATATATATATATACATTTATTAGTATGATAAATAAACATTTCTATCTATTTAATTATATTTAAGGCAACTGTTGTTTTCAATTAGACTAAATTATTATGAAAAAGACATTTCACTTTTCACAGTTTTTATAACAACTCTTAATGAAAATTATTTTTAAAATTTCCAAAAAATAAAGTACATAATTTAAAATTCAATGTCACCCTCCATTAACATATTTTGATTTATATATAATACAATAAGATTCATTAAACTGTATTTAAAATAATATAATCATATAGTTAACAAATACATGCTTTTATTTTACAGGCATTTTAGTTAGCACTAAATGTAATATTTATGAATTAGTTTACAATTTCATGATGAAGCAATTTATATTTTGTCAACTCTATTTTTGGAAATAATTTATGAATTACTGTTACTTTCATTTTAACTAGTGTCACCATGTTTATAAAACATTTGATTTTATAAATGATTGTTTATTTTTATTAATTTTTCCAAAAATAAGTTCACTATTTCATCAAGAAATGTACAAAACTAATTCAAATTCTGTATGAATAAAATAAAATAATAAGTTTTATTTAATATACATATATATATATATATATATATATATATATATATATATATATATATATATATATATAAAACGTGAGAATTTATGCATATATATACAATTTTTAAATATAAGAAACTACAATTAAATTACTAAAACAATATCTTGATTACAAATAATACACATTTTTACAAAATAATGTATTAGGTATAAAAATTATAATAAAAGATGCATGTTTTGAGTGCTGTATTTGTATACAAACTCATAAACATGCATGATTATATATGATAAAAACTAATAACCTGACATACACAAATATTATAATTTTACTAGCACATTACTACAAAATTGCCTTCACTAGTTAATTAAATTTTCATACAGTTGTATTACTTTCAAAGAGCATTTTTTTTTTATAAATAAGTAAAAAAACTAATGCAGTTCCAAAAATTTAATTTATCACATTTTTATTCATTCAAAATAATAGTCAGTATACCAAAAGAGGCCGTGATCAAGCATTGAATTAGAAAGAAAGGGTTACGACTTTTAAAAGTACAATTAAAAAATCGTTAATTTATAAAAAAATATGCTAACTTTATTATGTGTACAGTTATATATATATATATATATATATATATATATATATATATATATATATATATATAAATTATGAAGTTACATTTAAGTAACCTCATATTACAAACAAATGGTATTTTACTAAATAATTACTATTTTTTTCAGATCAATTTTACTTGTCATTTTTGACATAATTTTAGTAATGAAATTTGTAAAATGCTTAAATTTCTTCATTAAAAACATTTTTTTATATATTATTTCAATTGAAAGTAAAATAAAACATTTGGTTTTAACACATACTTACAATAACAATTACTTATGTTACTATTAAACAATAGTTAATATTTACATAGGTTTTTAAAACTATACATACAAATATATATATATATATATATATATATATATATATTATTTTACACTTATGAGGCTTACTTTCTTAATAAGTCAGTTTTCAATTATGTCTAAATCGTGTCTGCAAGGACGGCATTGATTGTATAGTGTCGTATGATATACAAAATTATATGTTTAAAAAATGTGAAATTTATGGGGTATGTTTGGAAATCATGTCATAAACATCGAAACACTAAATAATTATCTGCTTTAGCGTTTAAGTAAAAAAAACTATTTACTTTCGATTTAAAAATTAAATACATTAATGATAAATAATATTTACAATATTAAACACGGGGTCTAAAACAAATAAATATAATGCAGAAATACTTTGAACATATGCAAATAGAAATAATTGTGTACAATGAAAAAGGTATGAACAATCAGTACAATAAACTGAATATTCTTTTATCATAAGAATTTTGTTGCCAAAAATATATTTCATATCAACGTTAATTTTAGATCTGCTCAGAAATAAGCTTACATGAAAAATTCGGATCAAAAGATTGAAACTCCAATAAAGAATCAGAGCATTAAGCAGATAAATTCGTACATGAAAACAATTAATTATAATAGTTGTGTATATACTGATAACTTTTTACAATTAATACTCCAAAACAGAATTTATAAAAAAAATGACCTATAAAAATAATCTTAATAGTGTGCTAAAACAAATATTTTTTCAGTATTTGGAAACTATAACTTTCGAAAATTAGAACTTTATTCATAACATTGATGTTATTTCATACGATTTAGCACTAAGTCCGTAAGGACTATAAGCCCTTTTTGATATGGAGAATCGGCTAATGTCCTAGATAATCTAGCCGCTTCATGGCAATGACGTTTCGCCAAAAAACGGGTCTGTTCCAGACCTTGTGATTTGTGCACTAATTCAAATGCGCGTTCGCAATCGCCAGGTTCTTGGAATCGTCGCATTATCATTGCATTCAGTTCAGGGTACTGTAATTCACATTCAATATTGAAGTTTAATTCGTTGCTTGATGAATAAGTTGCAATATGTGTGATAGTAGTACTGTGTAATTTTTATTTGAAATTAATCTTTTCATGTTAAATGCTGTCATGATACATTTACAAAAATTAATAACGATACTGTATTTGAATCTGTTTAAAAGAATGTCCTTAAAACAGTACTTTACGAATTCCTATATAAAATAAAATAAATAATCAATATGTCCTCTTCATAACTGAATTAATAAATTAATCTTAAATAAATTATTATGGACATAATAATACCTAATATTATCTTTACAAAATGATACTTCCGATCTTCTCGACTTGATACCTTTCGGCATCGATTTTTTTCATAAAGAATCGACATTAATCAATCCTGAAGTAAATTATAAAATTGTATAATACTTGAATTTACAATATAAATAATAAAATCTAAAGAGAACCCATTACGAAATACGATTCCGTAAAGACAAAAATACGATTCATGAATGATTATTGAAAGTAATTTCACTTACTTGTTTATTATTTTATTTTTTTAATTTCGTATCAAATTAATTTCATTTTTTGTACACATTGTGATATAAGACATTTTAAATCTGTATACGTGCATTTATATATAAGAAAAAAAAATTTCGATTTACCTTTTCGCAAGCAAATAATACAGGCGCTGTAGCAAGACCCAGTTTAAGATCTGCAGCTGTTGGCTTTCCCATATGTTCGCTTGTTGAGACGAAATCTAATAAATCATCAACTAACTGAAATGCCAAACCCAAATTGCGACCATACTGAAAAGAAACGTCTATAATTTCTTCATTGGCGCCTGATAAAATCGCCGCCTGTAAACAATTTGAATTGAATCGAACGTTGATAACACAAGATCGTTTTAATTTTCACAATTGATTCATAACGTTTGCTGCAAATGCACATGTTATAACAACAATACACTATTCAAAATTTAAACAACTGAATAAATAAAACAAGTATAATCTGTGTCATATTTACTGAAAAAAAAACTTCTAGTTTGACATCGAAATTATTCATATTCTTCTATTTTGACGATACTATAATTTTTAATTACAATTTCATATTAATTTTAAGATTACTAGCTATTCTTTTTAATAACCTTTTTGAATAAATTAATCTTTTTTCACACTGTTATATATATATATATATATATATATATATATATATATTATATATATATATATATATATTATATATATATATATATATATATATATATATATATATATATATATATATATATGAAAATTTATCTTTTTTTTAAATTTTGCTTTTACAAATATTGACAGATTATACGAAGAAAGATTGTAACAAAATGTGTAGCATATATAAAAACCGTAAATATACTCATTACCATTATACACACATACATACATACAAACATACACACACACACATATATATATATATGTGTGTGTGTGTGTTTATAATATAAAAAGATAAATGTTAGTAAATATTTACCGATTTTATAGAGTTCGCTATAAGGGAACCAGTCTTACGATAAGTTTTCGTTAAATAATGTGCAAATCGTTCATTTTCTGTTTCCTTTGAACCTAATTGCATGAATTCTCCTTGTACTATATCAGTCATTATCTAAAAATAGTGTATACATATACATATAAGTAATAAATATTGAAAATGCAATTACAACGATAATAAGTAAATAGAAACCATTGTTTCAAAAAATATTTTTTTCGAATTAATTACTCGAAAAATTTACAACGACCATTTAAAATTTAGATCAGTGGAATGGCTATAAAAATAAAAAGTGATTGTAGATTTTTAAACTAGATATCATTTTAATGCATTCATTACTTGCTCTAGATGTTTTGTACAGACAAAAAAAGAAAAATAATTAAAACTCCACGTTTATTAATAGTAACATTGACATATTAAAGACTGGGTCAAAATAAAAGCAAGAATTTTTATAATAATCTTTCAAATATTGTATCTGTGAACACTAAATCTAAATATACAATTTTTCAGGTCAACAATCAAATAAATTGACTACACCTTACTTACAGCCATTTAATAAATTATTTGATTTTTTTTGGAAAATACATTGTTAGAAAAAAATGTTTACCTGACTAAGAGTTAATGTTACATCGTCATGTCGTATTTTAGCAATCATCATTGCGGTTACACCAAGAATGTAATCGCCGGCCATTGCAACCTAGAAAAAAAATTATCGAAAATTATATTATAATTTTTTGTTTATATATTTTTTATTAACAATTTTTTTTATTTAATACAATTTTCAAAACATTTACACGCTGTGATTATTAATAAAACTTCGAATAACTAAATAAGCAATAGTTCCATTTAACTATTTATTTATTAAATGAGATCGGTGTTAACGAACACATTTAATGTGTATAAATGGCTTCCACTAATGAATCGTAAATTATTCATTTTTATTGATACGAATATTTCATTTATAAGAAAGATTCATTAATACTTGCAAAATGCACATTGAAATCCAACAATTATCACCTATGAGCATGGTTAATATAGGTGTATGGGTGCATGGTGGATAGGAGCATGGTTAATATGACCAATATAATATCTGTTTTTCTTTCAGGAAAAAAACATAATGCATAATACGTTAGTAAAATATCAAAACTACACTCATCAATATTATTATTTTGTATTATAAATCATAAAAAAATATTATTTTAAATCCATCTTATAAGACTACTGCAAACATTCGGGGACTGTAGAATAACTGGTAAAAAAATGGTACATTTTCTTCTAAAATTAGAATATCGCCACATTTTCATCTATATTTTCAAATCCGAACCGAACAACACTTTACATGTTTTAGTTTTAAATATCCATCATTTTTTTTTTATTTTTCTCTAATATTTTTATTGTTTGGCCATATGTCACCTAATATATTATTATAAGAATATAAGGATTACTTCATGATTGATGACGATACAAAAATATATACAACTATTTTTCCATATGTAATGGAATGATAAAGATTATTTAACAGAAAAATAATGTTAAATGAAAGAATTAAATACAAACATATATATATATATATATATATATATATATATATATATATATATATATATATATATATGTATGTATGTATATATTGCTCAATTTTTTACAGTTAGAGAAGATTTATTTATATTTTTTTAATAGTTGTCTGACAGTCTAACACTAATATTTCAAGTGTTTTCAAAGTAAACATTGAACATATTTATTTGTAGTGTACATACATAGAAATACAAACACACATATAAATACACACACACACACGTGTATATATATATATGTATGTATGTATGTACGCAAGCTTCGAGGTCTAATTCATTTACAGTCTTTTTCTAATTTTTAGAAAAGTCCACGCATGTGGTCAAACGAATATTAAATGTAAATGCTTCACGAGGAATTGCACAAGAAGTTGTAATAATATGCTGTTGTAACTGTATACTGGATTTATGTTCAGACACTAGTGATGAGAATTGATTTTAAAAAATCGTTTCTTAAAATCTATAATATTATAGACGAAATGAATTCGTTAAGTATTCATTATGTACGGTACCAGTAATTCGTTTTCTTCGTATAAAATGAAGGTGAAAGCAATATATACATATATATATATATATATATATATATATATATATATATATATAAATATATGAGTGTGTGTGCATGTAACAAAATTTTCACGAAAATCATTATCATGGTCACTAGGCGTTGCTTGCAATTCAATTCAGTTTAAGAAAGTGAAATGTAATTAAGATTTTTGACACGATTACTGTTTCACAACATTATATATGTTGAGAGCACATAAGAATAAAATACACACACATACACACTCGGGAGAAAACTGCGTATTATTCGAAAAGAACGTTTATTTTTTTGTATCTAGCTGACAATTATTGGGTATAGTTTAATCTAAAACAATGTTATTATTAAGTAATAGTTACAGGATGTGTCAAAGAAATGAAGTGAAACAATTTATGAGAAAAATATTTTACAATTACAGTGAATGTAAATGAACTATAACAAATCAAAAGCACTGATGAATAAATAAAAAAAACGATCTTACTACATAAGTTTCAATATTTGAGAACATCCAAATAGAACGATTTTTGTAATTGTCGAATTTTATTGGCATGGCCATTTAATTTACATGATAATTGTATATAATTCAATTAATAGATGTATAAATGTTTTTTTTTTGTTATTTTAAATAAAATAATAATAGTTCCATGTATTGTTTTATTTCGTAATTTTATAATGTTGACCGTTTTACTTACAGAACTGATCCAGTGTTTTAGTTTTCTTAAAAAATATTACTTTTTGAAAATCATAATACCTTAACACTCACTTAATGTTGAGATCTATTTGTATCTTTTATTTCTATTAAAATTTCAAATCAAAAATGATGAATATATATATATATATATATATATATATATATATATATATATATATATATTAAACACTAATATTTTCAGCAGTAAATGTGAATAGATTAGTATTTTGTTGACAATTTTATTTTCTTTTATTGACATTAGAAAGCTAATGTAAATGATAATTTTTTAGCAGGTAACATCTACATATTATAACATATATATATATATATATATATATATATACACACATATATATATATATATATATATATATATATATATATATATATATATATATATATATATATGCATGTGTGTGTTTGTGTGTTCAATATTTTATACTATATTATGGTAGCTTTTAAAAAAATCCATAAACAGATAATTAATAAAATAAAAAATAATTACTTTCAATATCGAACTAAACAAACGTGAAAATATTCATTTCTTATAAGTATGTGACTAATTGAAATATAAACGAAGTGAATTATTTTTTAAATTTCGCAAAAAAAAAAATTCCAAAAAGTTTTTTATTAAACAGTTTTGCTAACTATTTTATTTTTTTATCATAATAACGACATAAAACAGTCTTATTGAAAAGAAGATAATAGTAAAAAGTTCTTGAAATGTCAATGGTATTTCTGATTCTGTGAAAATTATTTAGTACTAATTAGAATGACTCATTTATTAAGATGATGCAACGAAGCTTTCACTAAAATTTTAATAAATAATCATTGAAATATCTTTTACCAATTGACCATGTTTATTACCAAATCTTATAGATGTGCTGTCACTTCTAAAAAATATATTGTGGTAATAATCACTAAGTCATTATGTTTTGTTCTTAAAATAGAAGGCCAGTGAACGTTTAGTCACATCTCTCTCTGTATCTTTATACACACACACACACACACACACATATATATATATATATATATATATATATATATATATATATATATATATATATATACATAATCATATATCAGAACGTGCTTACATTTAAATTCTATTCAAATTTAAACCTTCTGTAGACTTTAACCATTGGCTACATTAATTTCATTAACATAAACTGATTATACAGAAGAAAATTTAATGGAAATTAAAAAATTAACTGGAGTACATTAGCATAAAATTTAACAGTACACTTAAATGAAACCATATCATGTTATCAAACACTATAATAATTTATTTCACATTTTGCAAACTTATAACTAATTCGATATTTATTACATATTTTGCAATTAGTGCTTTCTATTTATATATATATATATATATATATATATATACATACAAGAAAGTAATTAACAATAAACATTACTGAGTTCGCCAAAATAATTATGGCAGAAAGTTTCATGATCGATTATAATAACTTATTATTACATTATTTGATTTAAACTCATTCTATAATACTCTAATTGATGGTTTTTAAGTCAGATATATATATATATATATATATATATATATACATATATATATATATATATATATAATAGAAAGGTATATATAAATTATTAGATAACAATTCTGTAAATGTAATCTCACAGTAAAAGTCAAAATAAAAATAATTATTGTCTGAAAACAGAAGATAGATAAGATTTATTCAAATAATAATTGCACATCGCAATGTTACTATTATGTAGTATTTAATTGTAAAAGAATATCACACACAAACATAAAATATACTGTTGTGTGATTCACATAACAGTTTTAGCACATGCTTTTGCGGTGCGTTCGCATAATTAATTATCACATCAACGAAATACAGAGATGATGCACTGAAGCGTTACAGAGGAAAGCTGTGAGCGATTTTCAGGTCAAGGTGATGACTTTTAAAGAAATTAGCAAACGTTCTCACATTTCCTAATGCATTAAGTGATACGAGCGTATGCTGGTCAGTCAGCCATTTTTATTCTCGTGTTGAGATTTTTGGTCAGAAATTTAATATGTATGTCGATTGTGTTATGCAACTTAATTATACTTTTCAATCATATACATTCATTGTAGTGCAAGAATATACGAATTTAAAATGAATTCATATATTAAACCATATACTTAAAGTACATTGAATCTTTTTTTGAAATACAGTACTTTTGAAGTCGACAAAGATTTTCATTACGGTAAATCAAACTTTTAATTTATCAAACAAAGATCATAATTATTGTATTTAAAGTAATTTAAAAAAATATTCTTTTTATCTTTTTACTTAATAAAAAACTATCTAAAATCAAAGCAATGATAACTATTAAATATGAACAATCCTAACTGTCATATATTATACTGTAACAAACACAAATATTAAAATTATAAAGATATTAAATTAAGAATTTCAGACTTATAATCTATTCTCTATCGTGCATTTAAGGACGTACGCGTACATCTGCAATCACATTATGAAATTAAATACCAAATCAACTAGATACAAAAGGAATCATATTTTACAGCAACACTTTCTGATCTGTTGTTACACTGTCATCGAAAATGTATAAATAATAAATTGACATTGGTAAAAAGATTGTTCATCAATGAAAATACTTTTCCATAAAAAAGTATACTTATGAAACGCAAATTCATTAATATTTCATAAATTTAATTCGGATCAGTGTAAACTTTAAATTATTTAATTTAAAACAGATTTCATTTAAATCATATTTTAATTTTACGGTTTCTTATAAATATATAAGAAATATACTTAAATTATTTTTCCTAATTTTAAAAAAAAATTATTAATTGGACACTTAATAATTACATAACTAGTATACAAATACATAATGTGTTTATATATATATATATATATATATAAAGGGGGCTTAGCCGACTGATCGCTTCGATCACCAACCCCTGGGCTCGTTCACCCCCTTCTCAATTATAAGCCCACATGCAACCGAATGAAACAATAAACATATTTATATAAATATAAATAAATATATTTTTTTGAAACTCATATGCCTATATAATTATTATCTGATAATATATAGCTACGTAATCGTTATATATATATATAAGTGTGTGTGTATGTAGTATCTCTATATAAACAAGGCACTAGATTAATTTTTGCAAACCTTTTAGTTTTTTCTGACTAAATAATGTTTGGAGGACAATTAAACGATATTAAGTTGAAGAGCCGAATAAAATAAACAAAATTGACCTTTATGATACAATGCTTGTTTAATTACAAGGTTTATTTAATTTAGGTACAAGTTTTCGAAAACTTCGTTATTGAACCTGTTCTATTGATCTTATTAATTAAAGTAAAACAAATACAATACACCGGCTATGCATAGTAGTATGATTGATCAAACTAGTTAATTTTTATTAAACACTTTCGTCACGTACATACACACACGTGTATATATATATATATATATATATATATATATATATATATATATATGCACGGATGTAAATACATAATGTACATACATTTCAGACAACAATCTATTGTAATGTGGCTGTCAGAAAAAAGAAAATGTTCGTTTAATTATTTAAATTGCGAATAAAACTTTCAGGTCAGAAAAAATACATATTCAGCATAGTTTTCATAAAGTGTATTGAAATAAATTAAAATCTGCTAAAACTAAACCTATAATATATATATATATCATAAAAGATGAGGGTGGTTGTTCGGTTGGATAAGAGGCGATCCACAAATATGATTGCAAGGTACTTATTGACTTCAGTGAATATTCGACAAAATCAGCATAAAATATTTCAACGAACGATTAATGGCAACAGATTTAATATAATTATTATAATTATCAAACTTTTATATAAGTTTCAAGTAAAGTGTAGCGGTAGCTGTGTTTTTATAGACGTGCACACAAAGTTGATATACAAAATCATGAAATTAAGATTAATTTCATTACTTTCATTCCATCCAAGTGAAATGTAGGACAGAGTATACCCATACCACAAGTTAGAAGAAGGCTAAATTACACAATATCTATTATCGACTAGTAAGTCATATTGTATTTTGATACTTAACACATACATATGTACACACACACACACACACATATATATATATACATATATATATATATATATATATATATATATATATATATTAATGATAATGTTTAACATATCTTGAGGCAAGGACAAACTTGTACGTTGACCTTTTCCTATGTACTTTCCGGTCGCATGAATGTTTTCAAATTAAAACAATGCATTCTTATCAAAGGACGATTTAAATTATCATATTTCGATAAATGAAAATAAAAATTACATTACATTCTATATTAGCACATATTATAAAATGTGAACCTAATGAAACAAAATTGATGCACAGTACATTATACTGTTTACAACTCACACTTGTACTCAAACAATATGTAACGTCAATAAAAACCGATATTTAATTGAGACATCTTAAATACAAAAAGAAGTACAATTTATTTGTGCTGGAAACATTCATTAAACAATGAAAAACTGTATGAACGTAATCTGTCGCCGGTTAAAATAAAAACATTTAATGGACAAATCTTTAAATAACTGCTCGCTGTTGATGTAATAAATAATTGAAAAATTAAGTAATAATTACAAATGACAATAGTATTTGTTTTATACACAATTAATAAATTTCTGCAATATGCAAATTATTTACATGCACATGTATATACACAAAATTGGATAAACCTTGAGGCTTTTTACACAATGTATATATACATATATATATATATATATATATATATATATATATATATATATATATATATATATATATGTGTGATTCTGTGTACGGAGTAAATATTCTTGAATTAATACCAAAACTTAATGAGCAATCGAGTTCAGCATTGAACATTTCGCCTACTAACATTAAGAAGAAAAATCCACCTGTTGTAAAGTACATGCACGAAGGAAGCATATATTTAATAAAACAAATTTAACGAAGATAGCAATGCTCGATCAAGAAGGTATTAGTTATGTTCTAAATTGACTACAAGAGCAGCTGGTCTAGCAGGTAAGCGAATGAGTAGTCCGTTGGCTACTTTCACTAGTATCATGGGCTTATTGTGATTATAATTTTAATTCACACACACACATTAAAAAATGTATATGTGTATTATATATAAATGTCAAAAATTAACTACAAGAGATAGTTATGTAGTAGCTTTATTGAGATGTGGGTAATTATATTATTTTAGATAATTAAGATGTCAGTTTTTGTTACGTACAACATTCTTTGAAGTTAACGATTAAACGAATGAATAAATTCATATAAAATATAAATACTTCGGTTTTCAATCAAAAGTCCTCTTAAATGCAGGCATTAATAATTTTCTCCATTACACGCCTATTCCTAAGTACAGACAATGACATGAGGGATTCATCTGATGGGAGATCATTTTTAAAATATTATTTTCAATAATACAGTATCACTTAGTACAAGTTTAACTGTATAATAAAATATCTTCAGTCATAATGCGACTGAAATTTCATTCATGAATATACGCTGTACAATTACATGGTTTTATTTTTTAATTCACTGAACTAAAATTGTATTTTCCTCATTTTAAGCCAAATCACAAATGTCAAAACACTCATCGATTGTATTCAATGTTTTTCTTGAAGAGCGAGTCACAATTTTAAATAATTAATTTATGAATTTTTGTTCTCTATAAATTTATACGAAACGAACTCTTTTAGACATGACGAATAGACATTCCTCAATGATTTAAAACTTATTCGCAGTGTTTTGAAAAGATTTAATGATTTATATTTGTGTCTCAAACGAAAACAGAAAGAAAATATTTTTTTCTACGAAACTATTACGATTTTAAAATAAATGAATTCATTTATTTCGAAACCAAAACGAACGTCTGCTAAAAAAAGTATCTACTACTGTTTTTTCTTTTTAATTTTGTACTAAGTTTGTGCATTTGATAAGCAATTAAATGAAATTTTCGCTGATTCATTATCTTGTTTTGACTTACTGATTCGACTAATTATTTATAAGTATTTTTTTGTCGACTGATGCAATAACAGAGCATGCGAATAATTACAGAAACGGTTCTAAAATTTAAATATTTTTAATTTACATATTTTCGATAGTAATAATTGTTTGGTGAAAACTATGAAGAAATAGTAATATCATAATCATCTCAGACTATGGTATTACAAAATATTGTGTATATATATACATATATATATATATATACACATATACATATATATATATATATATATATATATATATATATATAACAATTACAGTAATACACAAAAATATGGCATAACGAACAATAGGTAGTTCTTTTTTGCATAATAAAAAAAATTTGAATTTTACCTTTCAAATTTTATAAAAGTATGAAAATTGTTTAATAGAATAATTATTTGAAGAAAACTTCATACACGCACACACACACACATATATATATATATATATATATATATATATATATATATATATATATATATATATATATATGAACAAAAAAATCTAAAAATATTTATTTGGGTTGATTGACTACTAAATACCAATTTATATTTTGGCAATTAACTGCGACATTTTTTTCGTTTGTTTCACTGGTTACATTACCATTAAATTCATTTTAATATCATTCGTATGCTGATAACGTACATGGTTCATAAAACGCATCTCTTGCAATAGTAAACAGACAAACCGGTTCCACTGCACCTTTATTTTACACAGGTCATACACAAGAATTAATCGTCTAGTATTCCAGTTGAGGATTTTTTAAATTTATTCTGGCACATATTTATTTGAATATTTTCATTCATTTCTGTACACTATTAAATTCGTTCAAAACAAATAAAAGATACTAAAAATAGATGTAAAATGACAAAGGTATTTACATTTTTAATAATAAATTCATGAGCTAAAAGCTTAAACACTAATGCCAAAAATATTATCATAACGTAACAAATTGTTGACAAATCAATAACTTCTAAATAAAGTTCTAATTTAAGATTAGCTCAAAATCTAATACGACTATTTATCACATTATATTGTTACATATTTACAAAAGGATTCAAACATTACTATAATGCTTTCTATTGTTTGCTATTTTAAAACATGGAAACAATACTAATAAAATATGATTTATGTTTTACATAATTGCATTTACGACTTTATGCCAACTTATTCCTGCATAATTTTATAGCGATTGTATATTATGTTTTGAAGTATATATGTTTCTCCTTGATCATAGATCATTTTCCTGTGTGAAATGAAAGATATATTCTATTTGTTAATTGAATAGACTATTTTAAATTTAAGAAATATTCAGTCTATATTATCTAATCGTTTTTTTTTAAAAAAAAGAAACACAAACATTTTACTGAAATTAAAATATGTACTGAATATCTGACCATTTAATTGTTACCCAATGAAAAACAGTCAGCATATTTTCACATCCAAACCAGTTATAGATAATAGTTGTTTTTTTGAATTACACGCGGAAATGAATTTCAATAGTTTTAAGACTCAACTTTCTTTGAATAAAAATATTTTAATTGTTTATGAGTATACATACATATATATATATATATATATATATATATATATATATATATATATATATATATATAAGTTTATATGTTTTAAAAATATATAGTTTTATTTACTATCATATTATTATTTATTGTTTTTTTTTTATCTTTATTGACAATCTTATACAAGAATCCATAGATAAGGAAGAAAAAATACTACGCAATCTAACAAATATTTTATTTTATAAATAATAATATATAACCAGAAAAATGTGATTTAAATTAAAGATATTAACAGGTTGAGTTTCGTTTTTAAGAAGTGGTAGTACGTTATATATAGCAAATTAATAATCAGGGTTCAGTATGTTCCTTGATAGATTATCAAGAATAGAAACATATATATATATATATATATATATATATATATATATATATATACCTATGTGTGTGAAAATGTTGCGTGACTATTTTAGAATACACTACATCTTTTTGCTCTGTTAAGTTAAACGCATAATAAATCAGACTGAATACTGTGAAAATTGCAAGTATTACCTGAACTATACATTTCATAACATACAGCGTTTATTAAAGTTACATTACTGATGTTATTCGGTCGCTGATAAGCACAATTACATGTCAGAAGTACTTTTTGCCGTGTTCAATTATAATTACTCTTAATGTATTTGTATGAAGCTACTGACATGATTTCGTATGAAACTGAATACATAACAAGACTATTTCAACTTAAATTGTATATTGCACTGTTTAATTACCGTTCTACTAAATAAATACATTCAGCACACTGAAAAATACCTAAGAGAACACTAATCGAAGATGCTATACGATGTGTATTTATTCATTTGGATCAAATCATTGCTAAAGATTAATTATTCATGAACGAAATTATAATAGAATCAACGCAAACGTGATGGTGTTTACGTGGGTGATACACTTTTATATTTAAGGTTCATGCATGAGACAACGCTTTATTTGAAGAGGTATAAATCCTTGTATTTTTTTCCGTGTAGAGGTCCGTGTACTTTACCTATGAAATTGAAACTTAACATCTGAATGTAAAATAAATTCACAGAATTCGGAATGTCAGGGTTACAGAAATGTATAAGTTAAAAATTATAATACAAACAAAAGCAAATAGATATTATACATATAATAATAAAAGTAACGACCTCTAAATTCAAATAAAGGAATATATATATATATATATATATATATATATATATATATATATTACAAGAATGTAAAACTGAAGAATAATTGATTCAGTATTGGGTTGTTATAAGCTGTAGATTATATATATATATATATACACGAATGTGAAGAAGATAAATGTTATCTATCTAACAAACATCATAGGATAATTAATATAAATAACGAAAAAGTATATCTATAAAATAAGCAGAATTATAATTTCTGTTTATTAATATACTGTATGGACTGAAAATTGATTTCTACAGATTAATTGATACGTTTAAGACGATTGATTTACAAATATTGACCACGAATTTAAACAACAACACGTGTCATAATCACATCGTTTTTTAATAATAGTCGGAGATCTGGAAATCGCTTACATTTTTTATATTTGCAGAAGATCTATTTTTCTGTATAAGTATTTATACAGAAATTCTTACATTATAATTAATTTTACACATTGATACACAATATAACGCTGAAAAAAATGTGTAAATTTCGTCAATTTATAACAAAAACGTTAAAGAATTTATAACGAAATGTGAATATTGAAATAATAGAATGAAATTCGAGAAATTTACATACAATAAAAAATGTATAGATACAACATACTTTATCTGGAATAAAATGTAGTGCATCTTCTCTTGTGAATAGAATAAAATGAAATTCATGTACACATTCATTACTATTTTATTTATGTGTTCATAATGAAATGAATATTTTCGTGCTTGAAGTTTATATAACGAAAATTAATATTTCCACACACATATATATATATACAGTTATTAGTAAAGGGAACGTAAAATTAATACGAGTTTGATATTAAATTACAAAAAGTTCTATAATGTTTTATTCATACATTTTCTAGAATTCTAATTAAATTTTAAAATTACAAAATGATTGTTCAAATGTACAACTAAAACTGCATATTACTATTCATCGTTCATACAGCTTACTAGAATTGTAGTAAAGTGTTTATAGCACAAAACGATTTTCCATTTTAAATATAATCAAAACTGTTTTAAATTTATTTATACATTTAAAATACAATCCAGAACGTTACTTCTTGTTTCGTTCTGATTATCAGAAAGTACCATTACCTTTGATAATTAACCTTTAGTGAAACGGTCCTCGTAAATGAAAATATTTTCAATCGTTAAGAACTATTTGATTATAGAATCGAGATCGATAAGACACGTAATGACGAAAAAAAACATACAAAAAACGAGAATATTAAAAAAAGATAAACCGAAGAATTAGGAATGCGGATATTCAAGTGTGTTCAGAAGAAGAAGAATGGAGAAAGGTGATTCGGGAAGTGAACGGATGTAGTAAAGTACATACGCACATACACACACAGGAAGGTGTGTAAACATTATATATATATATATATATATATATATATATATATATATATATACACACACATATTTTAATAATGACTTATAAATTGTGAGGTTTTATATTTAAACGTGGTATCGATGAACATTTTTTTAACAAATATTAGTCAAAACGTTCATCATTAGAAATTTAGATAAGTTACGAAATATTAAGCAATCAACTTTTTTTCTAGATTGATTGAAAAAAGTATAAATAAAAACATTCAATGTTGTTTTTTTCACTATGTCTATAAACATGGGTTTTATGTAAATACATTGGATATAAAATTTTTCTATGTAAATTAGTAATTTGTATGCGGATATATATATATATATATATATATATATATATATTTATAAAATATAATAAATTTATTTTTATCATCTGTAGAAAGTATATGCATATGAATGCATGGTTTACTTTTATATGTTTTTTATATATATATATATATATATATATATATATATATATATATATATATATATAAAAATTATACTTTATGACTAATACATTACGGAATCACACATTTGATATTTTTCACACTTCCTCTGTCAATCAATTCTCAAATACTTGTGTATAAATTAAAAATATATGTTTACATCTTCCACAAAATAAAAAAAGTATGCAACACGTGCTGAGTTTTTAAATTAAAAAAAAAATTGTTGATAAATGTGCATCCATCAAAAATCCGATCTGACAGTGCGGATTCATTTCGGAACTGGACAATTGTCAGCTCCAAGTTGTTCATATCGGTATTTTACAAAAATTTAGTACAGAGTATGAAGGTAATTCCGAGGTGCGAGATTTCAATTCTTTCCTCATTCCTTCGATTTTACTGAAATTATATGTACCGATTCTGTCTCTAATTCTCAGCTTAACTAATGTTATAGTAACGATCATATGAAGATAGAAATAAAAAAAATCGTGTGTACGACAGGGCAGATATTCTTTGGCGAAATTCCATCCATGCCGGATGTTTCTTAAACGAGTTTGTTAGACAATACAATGAAGCAAAGTGATTTCCTTTTATTAAACTAATCAATCTCTTTGTTTAGGATTTGACTTAGGTTATTGTACTTATGATATTTATTTCATAACAAGAACATAAATTTTATGCGTACACGTGTAAAACCTCACACTTTACAAATACTACTCGTATCCCACCTTCCATTACAATGTCTGATACTCTCATCAGCTTTATGTAAATTCTTTACCGCACTTCTCATTTTTTTCATTTAAGATTGTATCATTCTCATTACAACATTCAATAATTTTCGATATTTACAACTGTAAGAAATTAATATCAACATAATTAAAGTCAATCTTAAATTCAAGTGCTTATACAAATCAATATTTTTACTTCACATTTTTAACAGCACAGGATAAACTATAGAAGATTGTTTTCATAACACATGAAAAACTTGCTCATGCATTTAGAGTCCTGCTGCTATTTAATATTGAACAATGTTACATGTTGTCCTTGTAAATGTAATGATCAAATAATATATATATATATATATATATATATATATATATATATATATATATATATATATATATATATATATATATATGTATATGTATATAACTTAAATAAATATGACGAATAATAATACGTTTTAACTTAATGTATACAAAATATTTAATCTGCATTGCGTGAAAATAATACAAACACAAAATTGTTTCTTCATATCCACGCACTTAATATAAAATACGAAATTCAAGTAATTATCAGTTGAAATATTTATTAGAAATTATACACACATCATAAAAATATCTAACCTTTAATTATATATTTAATATTTATCTATATTGTGGTTTATGTATTTTAATTTAGTCAACATATATATATATATATACATGTATGTATATATATAAATGTATGATGAATGTAGGTACTTATATAACAGTCTAAGAGATATATTTTCTCCTAATTTCTTAACGGTGATATGTTTACTGAAAATATACTAATGCATTGCGATTTTATAACGTACGGTTAGATCATTGAGTGAAATTCAGATGTGATTAATTACGAGTTAAGAATATCTATATTAACGATACTTTGCAGCAGTCTTTTTTATACAATCACCAAATTTTGTACGCTCACGCAGAGCTTTGCGTAACTCTTTTTTAACATAACGTATATTGACAAAAGGTGCGCTGATGTTGAATTTTCATCAGACATACAATCAGTTTTTTTTTTAATAGAATATACAATTAACGATACTTTCTGTTATTTCGTAATCTGTCTGTAATCGAAATATGTAAATTAGCAATCATTAATAATACATAGGGCATAGGAAATTACTTCGCATTTTCTGAAGTATTGGATGCTTGCCAAACGAATCTCATTGTTTTACAATATACAGTTTTTCCAACCTTGTATAAGAGTTATAATTCATATATTAATATTTACTATACATTCATAAAAAAATAAATATATCATTTTTTGATTTGAAATAAATCAATGTGCAATACGACAATTTTATATATTTTAATAATAGACGGTTAAAACGCCAAAATATCAAGGTTGTCTAATATACAAACCATTTCAATTAAAAATAAAAATTTCATTTAATGGATTTATTATATGCAGTCCGGTCTTTTTATGTACCTTTTCGAAACACTTTTTTGAACAGCATTCTATTTTGAAAATTTGACATTGAATTAGTAAACATACATCGAGTAAGGCAATCAAACCAAAAAATAACAGACTACTTTTTTACAGTACTTTTCATTATGGTGCGAATAAAGGATTGAAATCTGCGATTATTTTATTTTTAGTAACGAACTGAGCAATGTTTAATTCTAATAAAAAGTTAGTTGTTTATGCGCATTAATCGTATGTGTATATGTACATACATACACACATACTTGTACTATTTTGTATAGCAACTATTGGTTTTCCCTAACTCAAATTATATTCACAGGCTGATTATTATTCAGTATAACATATTTGATCATCAATGTAATCCGTCCTTGCGATGATCATGCACCATTGAACATAAACGACTGTCAGGATGATGCGCGATCAATTTTAATGAAGCTGTACATTTATTAAAATCCTGACATGCTATTTACGCGGAAAAATACGTGCTCGGCGTGTTTAATGGAAAAATATTTCCTGTAGAGTTAGACTACCTTAACGCCACAATGTCAATGGACAAGAATATATATATATATATATATATGAATTTTAAAAATAAACTCCTCACCTTTTTATTGTTCCACATGACGTTTACGCTAGGTTTTCCACGACGCCTATCTGCGGAATCTATGACGTCGTCGTGGAGCAATGATGCGGTATGAATCATTTCACTAATACAGGCTATATCTCGTTGCGTATTGAGCAAACTAATCGAAAGGAAAAAAAACAACATCCATTGAGTAACTGCTGCGCCGAAATAAATTAAACAATCTTATAATGATTACATTTCATATTAGAACATCTCGCACAAACATTTCTAAGAACTTTCGTTAAAATACAGATTTATTTTTTTAATATATTGTCTCTTCTGCACTGCCTGAAATTTACTGATTTTAATAAATTTTATAGAAACAACAACAACAGCTACAACATAGCGAAATAACTTTGCAAAAGTAAAATGTGTTCCATTATTAAGAACAATTTGTATAAAATAAATCTCGAGAATTATTCATTTCGTTATATTTTAAACTCGATAGTATTTCTATTAACTTACTTATCGTTTTTATAAAGATGATAGTTAAGAGCTCGGGCCATAAGCAGACACACTACTGGACGTAAAGCTTTTCCTTGCCCATCGAAATAGTATGTTGATATCGCGTGAAGTTCGTCGTTGTATGTGTTTTTACGAAGATTCTGAAAAAAGTGCATATTGTATGCGTATGTATGTATGTATGTATATATATGTGTGTGTGTGTGTGTGTATGTTCGTGTGTGCGTGCATGTGTATCGTATTTGAATAATTTTTCAATCAATAAAAAAATAAATGAAAACATGAATCATTAAAAATTTAACAATTGTTGGAATTTATGAGTATAAAAAATCAGAATTAAATAACAAAATAAATTTACTGAACTATAAAAGTGCATAGAAAACAAACGCCGTGCTCGTTTTGTCTATTTTTTCAACAAATAGTAACAAAATTAATAACTCGGTCGACACTAAAATTATGGGTATCGAAAAACAGCGTTGTTTTCTTAATGAAAAGAATCGAGTATGAACTGAAGGAATTAATTGGCTGTGCGTGGCATTGGCTTCGTAAAAAACATCCGAGTATCCCTCCAGCAAACTCGGGGATTTTTATGCAAATTGAACTTCAGGTGTGCGCAGTAAAGAACGAAAAAAAACGTTGTAATAAGTTGACTAAAAAACATAACCTACAGATCAAAAAAAAACATAGAACCAAAGACATTCCTTTACTATATATATATATATATATATATATATATATATATATATATATATATATATATATATATATATATACATGTATGTATATAAACTATTATTAACAGGTTGAAAATATAAACCGGTTACTATCTTTATTTTATTTTACATGATTCCAAAACGCCATAACTATTAAGGTAACACCGTCATACGGAGTAACAAAGAGAACGAGTTTTGAAATTAATCTATATTCATTTGAAAGTTATTGTTGTTAAAAAAACTATTCAAATACTTAATTTTCGTGGAGTGTTAATTTCATAAACGACGACAATTTATTATCATTTAAAAAAAGAAACAATATCGCGTTTCATTTGTCTGCAATTGTCATGTAACCTTGAATGCGTTTGAACGAACAAGTTCAAGAACAGCACAAATGAAAGCTTTTTCTTCACGAACAATCTATCTCACATGCTAGACATTCTTTAACAATAGACATCGCGAATGAGAAGTGAAAAAGATAAAACATTATCCATGTAATATTTTTTCAAGTTATTAAACATATTGTACTTAACTTTAATATATATATATATATATATATATATATATATATATATATATATATATATATATATATATTATGATGGTAAATGCTCATTTAAATGTCGTGTCCATGAAAATCAAAAAAAAAATGTGTGTGTATATATTGTATATACGAGTAGACACAAAAAAACTTGTTTTGATTTTCATGTTTATTTTACTTACAATAACAAAACTTAAATCAAATATTGTAAACAAAATAGGTCATTAATATTTATTTCATATTCACATCATAACATCCATTAACAAAACACGTCACTCACATTTCATTCAAAAATTAATACAGTGTAAAAGAACAGCCAGTTTTAAAAAAAATGATTTTGAATTTTCAAATTAACAAAAATCAAATAATATCACAAACTTTTAGAATCTTACTTTCGGTGGCTTTCCAAATAATGACAGCATTATTAATAACGAAATGCGGTTAATTGTATGCTACATTTAACTAATCTAATACATGTCTGAATATTAAAGCTAGTATTATTATAATTATTTCATTAATTCTGCATAAAAATAAGAACAGTTTCGACTGAAACACTTTGTTGCATAATCGCGAGCGTGGCCAACTAATATGAAAACAAAATTGCAAACAGAAACGCGAAATAAAGTTGGAGACTTCAATGCGTGTGTAGCTTACTATAATATATACCATTTTTTAAAAAAAATGTTTAGAAGTTTCAGATTCGATGAAAATATTAAAATATGGAATTGTTTTAGTCGTTTCATCTAGTAATATATATATATATATATACATATATATATATATATATATATATATATATATATATATATATATATATGTTAAATAATAATAACAGTATAGATTCGGATAGTATAAAGGTTTTATTTTTTTAAAAAAAAATAAATGTATTATCTCTTGACAGCACTTCAATATTTTTTTGAATTGAAATCGAAAAATCAATACTCGTCTTTAATGTACGCTTAATTTTATCATAAAATAAATTGCGGAAATACTACTAATTACAAAAATATATATATACTTACATATCGAATACAGTCAAATACATTTTTAAGATCGTCACTCAGCAGATGATAAGGATCGATTTGGTATTCGGGCAGCGAGCCTGGTTGCTGTGTTCGCATGGTAGATTGCAGACGTTTTGCTACGTCCGTCACCAGCGATGTATTCGAATTTGTCTCTTGAGGCCGCTGGTTTGTGACAACTGACGATGCATTTGACAGCGCGCGCACTGATTGCTTCGATAATATTCTCGTTTTCTGCAAGAGAAAGAAATATTTTGTATACTTATATCCACAACAGAACATATATATATATATATATATATATATATATATATACAAATGTAAAATAAATTAACATATAATATAATCTATATAATATACCTACACACACACACATCATACATACATACACACATATATATATATATATATATACTATAAAAAAAGTAAATATGTATACAGATATATAAATGAACCTTATATTTATTATGTACATAAATCTGGTACTAAATAATAAAAGATAAAAAATAAACATAGATAAACCGGATAATTAATTTAATATTTTTTAAGTGCACACTTCGCTTCAACGAGTATATTGTTTTTTTATAATTATACAAGTATAACATATTTTTAAAACGATACTACGCACAAAAAGAAAGTATACTATTAATACTTTGTTACATTCAATTACCTGTAATATACTTTTAGTTTTAGAGTGATTCATTTCGAGAAAACGACGAATTCACTTTGACCCACTAGTTTTAATAAATTACTTCACATGCTGCACATCAGTCTAGTATGGGTACTTATAAATTATATGCATTTTACGTCGAATTATGTAAATATTCTGTGTACTTTTTATATTTGCACATTGATTTACGTACTTCACTCGGTTATAAATTTCGACACTTCGTCTTAAAACATCTACCAAAAAACTATGCACATAAAATAATTTATTAATAAATATTAATAAAAAAACAGTATCGCATTAAAATAGTTCATTATAACTAAATTACGGACTCATTTTAAATAACATCTGAAGAAAGTTAGAAGTAAATTTAACATAATTTTTTAAACTCGAAGTAAAGATCAATGATTAATATCGACACGTATTTTATATAAATATTATACAAACATAGATACATACATATGTTTATATATATATATATATATATATATATATATATATATACATATACATATACAGCTAATACGTACACCACATACTCACGCACTTCTTTACGGAATGTGAAAGTGGTTTGAATAACTCATTCGTATATTGCAACTGAAAACAAAGTAGTCTTCATGTGCATAATTCATAATAATCAATCAGGAGCCACATATAATTGCACGTATTATTAAATAGACTATTATTTGTATCACCTGCTGCATTCGGCAATTTTGACACTTCTTTTATGAACAGTAAACATGGAAGGCAACACAAATATACGACCGCGACCGCAAATAACAATATCGCTTGTGGAATCGACCGATCTACAAGTACCCGCAGTTTCAACACAGTAACTTCTTTTAATTTCAAGTAATACAGTTACTTTAATGGATTATGTATTTAATTCTGTCTCATTTCCTTACTTCAGTAAATATTCATGATAATTAAAATGGTCTGTAAATTTGCAAGAAAATGAGTACTGTCTCGTTAATGTTCAATCAAATTCCACTATTAATGAATCACGAATGACAACGCTTATATATAACTTATTTTTGTGTATATTTTATATATATATATATATATATATATATATATATATATATGTATATATAAATTCAGCATTATTAAGATTTATGTTACCACTATCCACACTCTTTTGTCTTAAATAACACTACTCACCTGCAATGTTAAGAAATAATATTATGCAATAAAGAAACAAGTAATTTAAAAGACGTTTTTCCAATAAAAGTGTACAACACACATGTATATGTATGTGTATATATATGCGTGTGTGTAAATAATTACGTATATGAAAGAAAGAAATAGTGAAAAAACATAAACTGAAGTATAATGCTTCTTCTAACATCACACATTTTAAACAACTTTTGAAGAACTTTATTTTTTATAATCTAATTATAATAAATCTTCATCTTTTTTCAATGTGTTTCATGCACATGAACATCGAATAACGAAAAAATTAACTTCGAAAGAATTTTATTTAATAATCTAATAAACTATTTCACAAAAATAAGACGAAAAATCGACTGCAATGTTTTCAACGTGCACTTGTTGTCCTATAAAAAATGATTCATCAAATATACTATTTTATAAAAAAGAATCAACTTTCGATTTTAATGATTTATTTTCTTTTAGCATTTTCATAAAAAAAAACGGATCTTATTAAAAAATCACTATTCTCTAAATTAAAATTTGCTATAGAAAATACTATCAGTCTTGACTATGTAATTGGCATTGTGATTCTATTTCTGAAAAGTGTATGCGATGATTTTCATTTATATTTTATATAATATAAAACCATATATATATATATATATATATATATATATATATATATATATATATATATATATATATATATACGCAATCATTGATAATGAATAATATCCTAGGGGAATATCTTTAGAAATGGCGTATGTTATAAAACATCCTATAAAACATTGATACCTAGTACAGACAAAATCATGAATGAAATTTTTAAAAGTATTTTAGAATATGTTGACATGCGTATATGAATGTGTATGTTTGTTTACAATTAATTTCATTAATTAATAAGTATATATATATATATATATATATATATATATATATATATACATAAATACCAAAATTTATTTAATTCAAATCAAATCGGTAATGTTTTATAAAATTCAAGAGTATAATTATAATAAATTTTGCACGTTTTGTAATTCAAAAGATTATATATTTAACTATATTTAAAAATTAATATGAACATGCATACACACATACATACATATATATATATATATATATATATTTATATGTAGATAGATAGATAGATATATTAAATATTTGAATATAAAAAAAAATATGCTAATACAAGTTCTAACCATTTATATTTCGAAGCAAAGATTTAAATAGCGTTCAATGCTTTATACAATCAATCACATAACATTAATAATGTTCATGAATATTTGCAACTCATTCTTTATAGTAAATCAAATGATTCTTTTATATTTCCTACAATCAATCAATCTAGGCATGAAGTATGTTTTAAAATAATCACTGTTGTTTCGTTACAACTCTTTTTGTATCCTATTCAAATTAAATTCTTCTCCAAACTCGAAATAATTATTTTTCGAGTGAAAGATGATATCATCAACATTCATTGTTCGCACTCAGCATATTATTGTTAGTGCACTAAGGGTCAACGTTTTTAATTATATATATATATATATATATATATATATATGTATGTATATATATATATATATATATGTGTGTGTGTGTGTCTATGCCTACGTTTGTATGCACATAAACATCGAAATAAAAGGTTGATTATATAAATATTCTTACAATAAATAAAACACAAATTCAATAATGGCCTGAATGCAATGCGAATATTGTTTTAATATTAATACTAAAAACCAATTTACTTTCAATCGTACTAAACTTTCAGGTATAATATAAAATTAAAAATCCCAATAAGTAATTGTATAGAAACGTTTTCTGCCGTTCTGACCTTTTCCAAAAAGAAGCAAATGGATTACATAAAAAGTTATAAACGAAATTAACCTTTTTTTTATTTATTATCTTATTAGTTTTTCGACGTCCTCAATTACCTATGTGGTTGTAAATAATGGTATAAGGTGATGGTGCAAAGATTGGGTAGATAGATAATAATGATCTTAAATCATTGCAAAAAAAAAATACTAGCTTATATCAAATAAATTTATTTAGAAACACGTTTTGTATTATTACAGATTTCTTCGAGTTGCATAACATATTCCGCGTCTACTCACGAGTGTTATAAGTAAAATGTATGTCAAAAATGACATCACAATTGTAAAACATGTTTGGATAGAAATTGCATTTTTGGCAAAAAATTAATCGGTCTTATTTGAAAATACATAAGAGCATCACACAAACATATGTGAATAAATGTTTTGCTATTTATGGAACAAATAACTTGAAGTGAGTTTATATGAATCTTACTTGATTTTAATTAAGAACACTTGAATCATTTTCAATTTATAAAGAACAAGATACAACTTTTTAATTAAAAAGTACATCCGTGTTTTTTTTTTGTAATACGAAAATGGTAATAACTATTACATAGATTGATGATCATATATAAATAACAACAGATACAATTTGTATTGCGCAACTTTGACCATTTTTTATTATGTTGCTTTAAAATAAAGTATATATAAAAAATATGGAAACCCCGTCAATCACATGGATTCAGCTGTACCCTACAATTTAAATATATATAAAATATTAAAGGTCAAGTCAAAAAAGAAGATATACATGCCATATAACTATATTTTATCTACTATTTATTACAATTAAAATGTTGAAACTGACTATTAAATAGACAATTAAATAATAAAAAAATAAAAACATGCGATCAAATTGTAGACGGCATTATTAAAATTAAAACTTGGTTAGAAATGGTTATATTTTTTTTACACAAAGTAAATAAATCAAATCAAAATAATTAATGATAATAATATATATAGTCTGATATATATAGACTGTTCAAAAAGAAGTCCATTACTATTCGTAATAAATTTGCATACAGAACATAACTAAACACATAAGTAAATTGTTTGAAAGCTATAAAAAATGTTTATAATGTTAATATTGTCTTGTCGTGTTTGATTTGTTTCGTTGTATTAACAATTACTTATTAGTTTTGTTAAAAACTACCGTTTATGTTAATCACGCATGTACAATATTTTTTTACTTTCTATTTAGAACATGTTTTAAGTGATTTTTTTTCTCTAAAAGTTTTCATTATAGCAAACCGTTTAATATTAATCAAATAATAATATATTAGAAAAATATACAAAAAAATGCCAAGGAAGCATACTTTTATATTTTTAAGAAAATATAAAAAAAATAAACTGTAATGATGTGAAAGAAATAAAACAAAGTATGAAAAAATATAATGAAAACGAAATGATGAAGAAATGTACCTCATTGTATAGTATTATAAAGAATAATGATATATACTTAAAGAACAGATTTGAAAATCAAATTAACATTTCATGCTCATTTTTGAGAAACGTTTAATAACATTTTTCCGCGAAATGATAAAAATGTTTATAAGTACAACGATGATATACTAGTATATGTAAAACTGATCACTTTAGATTTGTTTTGACAAGTGATTTGAATGGTTTTGGGAAAAAACATGCGGTTGCTGAAGGATGTCACGAATTTTAAACATTTTAAATGATGCCACATCTCACGGATTAATAAAACACTTTTATATAATTATGTACTCAGATGTATATATATATATATATACAAATTTAAAATTCAGGTAAAAATTCCATACACTAATTGTCTTAATATTGTTATCATTGGGTTAGCCTTGTACAAAAAGAGAATCACAAAAAAATTAAATAAGCGAGTGATGATTGTAAGGTTATTACAAAAATCTTAATTGAATTAACATAATAACGAAAACACAAATCATCAAGTATATTTGATTATATATATATATATATATATATATATATATATATATATATATAAATGTATATATGTACATGGATATATTTAATACGTGAACTTTAAAATACTATAATAGATTTAACCAAAAAAAAAGTATTACAAACTATTGCAAACATAAAACTCTTATCCATAAATGAGAACAAAATACTAGCTTAACTATATTTTTGAAGGTTTTATAGTAAACGATTTAAGGAGAAAGGTTGTTTATGACCTATTGAAATCAATTATATTAAATATAATTTAGAAAATAAAAATACTTTTGATCTTAAAATGTATACATATATATATATATATATATATATATATATATATATATATATATATATTATATATATATATACACATATACATATATATATATATATATATATATATATATATATATATATATATATATATACGTATAAAATTTGCAAATATTCATGACATACTACGAATTAAAAATCTTATATTATTATTAATGGCATTCACACACTTTCATTCATTTCCTGAAGCAGTTTACATATTATTTCTCTATTACATAAAGAATGAATCAGATATGTAGATATATATATATATATATATATATATATATATATATATATATACAGAAAGAGAGAGAGAGAGATTAAAAATCAACAAGTACAACGACTAACAATCCTTCAATTAAATAATTAATAAGTAATCCATAAGTAAATTAATGAAATAGAAGACGAAACTAAATATAAATTAATAATTGATGAAAAAATAATATGTCGATATCTTCAAATAATTAAATTGCATGTTAAATAGATTTACACTTACAGATTTTGATAAAAACTGTAAATATCGATTCAGTATACAAATGAAAAAATAAATACTTCAATTAATAAACAATTATTAAAGATGATTATGTATGTATGTATGTATGTATGTATGTATGTATGTATGTATATATATATATATATATATATATATATATTAATAATTTATTCACTTTACTATCAAATACGTTACCATTCAATCTAAATAAAAGAAAAATTAATGTTTGAGATTTTCGAAAATAATTTTCATTTCAATCGAAATTATATACATATACTGTAAACAGGAAACCATTCTAAATATTAATTTATTTTTATTTACTTCTTAAAGCATAGTGCATTCAGTTAATTTAGTTTTATGACATTCTTTGCTTTTTTACATATAGAATTACAAATGTACAAACACACACACACATATATATATATATATATATATATATACAAATATATATATGTATATATATACACATATATATATATACATATATATATATATATATATATGCAATTTATTGTTACACAATTAAAGGCTTGGTTTTCCACAGCTCTAAAATGAATAGTTTTCACAAATAGGGCTACTATTAGGTAAACAAACATTGTTTTGAAGTTCGGATATTTTATTTACGAAACTAAAAACTGGATAAGTTTATGAATATTTTGAATTTACAAAAACCATATCGTAGTAAAGTATGAAACATTATAAGAACATATAGACAATAGAATAAGAGAATGTATGATGATTAAGTGAAATCAATATATCGTTTTGCCTTCGAGATATCATTACGAAATACATCTTTTAATATGACTTTTTTTAGGTAACCTTCCGAATTATATTTGATTGTATAACAAATCTTTTGGTAGACATTTATGTTACCCATAGGTAATTTCGAAGAAATCTAATCCGACTCGTTTAAAACCTGATAACACCTGCGTTATACTAATTTTCAGTTTTGTATACAAACAGTTACATGAAATTCCTTCATATATTTTCTTCTGTAAGGCATAAACGAATAGAAAATTAATCTACGCACATAATTTCCTTAATATTTTATGTAAATATACACACATACACATTATATATATATATATATATAGTCAATAAGCAATGGAATGAAAAATAAAAATGTTTAAAATAAACAGTAAACAAAATAATTTTCATTATATATATATATATATATATATACTTTTCTATTATAAAATAATTATTATAAACACATTATAAATCAACAAATTACAAACTTGAACTATTATTTTGAATAAACAAATATAAATTTACATCCATTTAATATAACCTCTTTTGTTTATGTGATTACTTTTCTAATTTCTATACCTTCTTTTAAAAATTAGAAAATTCTAATTTTTTTATCGTTATATTAGCTTAAAATCTTTAATTATTGGTATAAAAAATTAATCGATAGATACATTAACCCGTTAAAATAATGTACAAAAGAACGTTCGTTGAAAGTACTTTTCAATTTCTACAAATACAAACTTCGATGTGAGAGTACATCACGTACTGTATGAACTTTGACGTAAATGAAACTTTGGTGATCTACAATAACAGTCGTCACATAACAGGTGCATATTTCCACCCACGTACATTCAAATAATTTCTTTATTGAACCTAAATAAAAATAAAAAAAAAAAACGATAGCGACTATATTTAAAAATCTGACAAAAACGATTAGCAACTATGAGAAATCAATTTGTGGCAAAAAATAAATTAAAAATCAAACAGTGCAGATTTATTTCTTGACACAGTTTCTAAATATTACTGAATAAATTAACCGGTTGTATCTATAGCTTTTAAGTAACTGATTATACTATTATATCATAAGATTTTGTTAATTTTTCTTACAGCAAAAGGTCAAATATAGCATGCATAAATATGAAATTCGGAACATTTCTAAATCAATAAAAATTTCTTCATGATCGACAAAAAATATACTTATTGCAGCATTTTATATAAAAAAAAGCAGACGTGTTTACCAAATTTTGATATGTTTATTATCTTGTAAAAATGATATATGTCTACCATTTATATTTATATATATATAAACACATAGCACACATAATACTACCATACACATACACACACACACACACATATATATATATATATATATATATATATATATATATATATATATGTTTTGAAAAAATTATGCAATATTTTCTACAAACAAACAAAAAAAACTACTGCATACATTTAAATGTGGTTGTGCTAGAAACTTGAAAGAATATAAAAAATGTCAAAAATGATAAATTTCGTTTTTTTAACAATGTTATTGACTTCAAATATATTTACACCACATTAGATATGTATTTCTGTTCATAATTTTAACAAAACCCAATTCAAACTTTCACACATATTATACAGTTGAATAATATTGAAACGATAGAGATCTAATTAGAAAAACGACATTCCAATGCACGTTTTCAAAAATCAATTATAAATTTAAAATAACAATTCACGTGAGAGATAAATTAGAGTTATATGCATATCAGATATGTGTATGTATGTATGTGTATATATATATATATATATATATATATATATATATATATGTACATGTTACATATACGTATATGTTTATTGGTAAGGGAAAAATATAAACCTCTATAAATAATTTATCCACAGTCAATTAAATAATTATATATTTATGTAAGTCGTGGTTAGTTATAAATTAAAAATGTAAGTACTTAAATATCAATCAAAAATTCATTATTGAATACTTTCTTGAAATATAGAATTAGTACGAACCGTTATTAATCTAATGTATCCAAACAGATTGACAGAACTTTATATTATATTTATACATATACATACATATAAACATTATATATATATATATAAATTTGATTGTTATTTTTTTAAATATTGTCATTTTTAAAATACTTCTAATTTATAACTTCCACCCATTTCAAAGCAGTGATATTTTGTCAATTTTCGGCTTACATTATCTAAAAAAATAATAGTAGTTCGAAACAATAATTAAATGGTTTTTATTTTCAATAACCCGTTCAATGATCTTTTATTATTTTGTATACATTCAGTTACTTTTCGTGATTCAATCTGATGCCCTTTCATACTTGTTCGATCCTTAAAGTATATTTAAAAGTTAATTTAAATATTTTATTGTACTATATAAACACAACTAATACATACACATAAACATATATTATGTATATATATATATATATATATATATATATAATATTTACACGAATTAAATCCTTGTATATCCTATAACAATTCATCATTTGTCATATAAATACAATTTTATTCAAGTACATAATTGAAAATGACATTATTTATGATAGCATAACCTATTTCATGCGTAAAGTAATTTGTTCAACTAGTATTGTTAAAATTTATATATTTTGCAAATAACAAGTAAGGTGAAGCAATTTAATTTAATTTCTAAAAAGGCCATTTCCTATTTTATCTTTTTTTAAAACACATATGACACAATTATATTATAAAAATACATTCACACAAATATATATATATATATATATATATATATATATATATATATATATATATATATATAACTATATCAGCAAAAAATATGTATACGTGTGGGAATACTATATATCTGTACATGTAATAAATATCCATACAACTGAAAAATTGTAGAGAAATACTATGTGATGTGAATATGCGTAAATCAAGTACTGAATATTAAACACAGTAGACAAACGATTGAAGAAACCACATACTGAATTTTGAGTGTTATAAAAATCCCCTCTAAAAATAACTAAAACAATGTAATAAACATTTGTTTATAAATCAATTTATTTACTACTTTAAAAGTAAATATATTTTTTTAATATACACATGTAAAAACATATAAATAAACATGTATATACTACGTGTATGAAAAAAATGTATTTAGAGCACGCTTATTTTATAATGTGACTTAATTCTGTAATTGAAACAGGACAAATTAATAATATTCAATACAAGTGATTTTGTTTTCTTCGAACCTGTTTGCTAATCAAATAAAATTTCAATTAATAATTTATAAGCAAAGAGTAATATTTACACTTTGAAAAGTAATACTTATATGTATATATTTTCGTAGTATTTACCTTTTTTCAGATTTCATTCTAGTAAAAAATATAATTAAAATATACTCAATAGAAAATATATATTAAATATAACATCTTTCTGTTAAGAGTCTTTCTGAAAGAATATTTAACTATTTCTTAATCAGATAAATAAAAAACATATTACTGTAATATCCAATCAGTCAATATTCTTTTTTTCGGTTTAGCGATAATTAATTACAAATAATTTAAAAAGAATAATTTGTTACAATATATGTAAATAACTTTGAATTTAAAAGTATTTAAAAGTTGAAATGTCGAAACAAAATTTGAAAATTGTATAAATAGTTCACGGCCACAAGATAGAGGAGATTGTACCGAAATTTAAGTTTTTATATATATATATTATTGTACGACCTTTGCATAAAAGAATATGCAACTGCATGTTCTTATGTGAAATAACAATCCAATCCAATCAAAAAAAAACTAACCTCGATTCGTGAAGTCTAGAAATAATTTCATTTTAATTACATATAATTTATTTTATAGAAGTAACGAGAGATTATGTCAAAATACACGATCATATATATCAGCATCTCAACATAACATGAAGGTATTTCGTTGTACAACAGATCGAAGAGCTTTTAATTTAACTTTTGATTTTTCGATTAGACATCAATTTTACTAATAATAACATTTTAATAAAAGAAATAGTTAGACTGTGGATATGATCCACTCAACTAAATACTCACAAATTATTTACATTTTTTAAAGAAAAATTGTACAACTGTACAATTAAAACTGTAAATCATCAACAACATTAACCTAGAAGAAAATGTGGTTCGGATGTTAGAAATAAAAAAGGGAAACCTGTCTTTTGAGTTTTTTTACGTATGAAAAAAATAAATCGACACAGGTTTTTATATTTTTTCCTGTCTTCAGATTCTTATTAATTATTACCAAATTAAAAGAACTTCAAGTTGTTTCAATGTCGTTTCGAATGAAAATCTACTTATTAAAAATCAATAACATATCCAATAAACGTGTATACTTAATACGTAAATAGCTAATTTACAGTTTAATTAAGAATTTAAGGCTTTAATGAGAACCGATTCACACAGAATTCGTCGATATTTTGTTCATTTGTTGAATAGTTCTACAATTTATAATAAAATTAAATTTAGTAAATCATCTTGTTTTTCAGAATTAAATCTGTCTATCCATATATATATATATATATATATATATATATATATATATATATATATATACATTAAAGACAACACATCAAAGATATTTACTAAATTGAATTGTATTTAAAATTAAACAAGATATTTATCTTCCTTTTTTAAACAATAAATGCTTTAATTTTATAATAATCCATAAAAGCACATATGTTAATATGGCCATTGAAAATAGTTCGAAAAAAAGTTTATTATAAATATATATTAGGTTGGTTAAAAAATAATTGCGGTTTACACGTATCGAGTATGAGGACGCATATATCAGTTAAAGATTATATTTATAAATCAAAATAAAGATCATTGGCCTGCACTCATTTCTCCCAACGGGAAACAAGTTCGTTTAATCCTACATGACGGAATTCTGGAGAACTAGAATTAACAAATTCATCGAAAGCGCTTTGATCTGATACTTGATCTTTGAAAACCTTCACTCGCAGGAAATTACTCGGATGTTTAAAAAAATGATAATCTGTCGGAGGCAGGGCACGAGAATAAGGTCGGTAAGGTAAGGTTTCATCACCCAGCTCATGTAATTTTTTAAAGTGATTTATGAGACGTGTGGTCGGGTTTTGTCATGAAGAAGAATTGGTCCTCTTCGACTGGCTGATGCTGATCATAAACGATGCAACTTCTCATGCATTGTCTCAATTTCCTGACAATATTTTCTTGCTGTTATTGTTTCGCCACGATTTAAAAAGTTATAGTGAATGATGCCTCTTGACGACCAGCGAAAAGTGATCATAATCTTTTTTTCATGAAGCTTCGGTTTAGGAAACTGTTTTGGTGCTTCTCCTCGCTCTAATCACTGTGATGAACGTTTTAGATTATTTTAGAGAATCCACTTTTCATCACGTGCGACAATGCGATCAAGAAAGGGATCATTTTTGTTAAGCAAAGAAGCGCAGAGCAAACTTCGTATTGCCGAATTGCTTGATATTTGTTTAGTTAATACCGCATCCATTTATTCAGCTTTTTGTTTTTTCCAATTAGGCTCAAATGTCGAACAACTGTTTAATGATCAACACTGAGTTCTTCTGTCACCTTTCGAAGTTTTACGTCGGTCCATTTCAATAATGATTCTTAAATCATTATTGATCCTTCTCATCATCAAGGCTTTCGTTTCCATTACGAATTTTTTAGAACTAGTGCTGAGCTGTACGTTCGCTAACTGACTCTTCGCCAAAAACAAATTTGATATTTCGAGCAGTTTCTGTTGCTTTACGTCCCAATTTAAACTTATATAACAAAATCGCGCGAATTTCCTTTTTTCCACTACTAATTTAAATGATCATATCCAACAATACTAAAGAATGAAAACAATAGACATAAGCTGAAATCATAAGTGGAAATCTCATTGTTTATAATGATTTACCACATGACTATAACAAAAGATAAAAGTAACTAGAAAAATCGGCGCTAAACTTAAAACATGATAAAAAACGCAACTATTTTAGCACCAACTTAATAGTTACTGAACTTCTTAAATGTTTTAAATTACATTCACACTAAAGTTTAATTTATTAAAAAATATTTCACAAAATCATTCGCAGATTATATATATATATATATATATATATATATATATATATATATATATATATATAAAAGAGATAGTAAATGGGAGCGTCAAATTATTAGTAGGCTCGCCTACTCCTGTTAGTTACTACTGCTGCTGATCACCTTTATTGATTGTAAACAATTAGTATTACATTTAAAACATTTGATTATATAAACTTTCATATGTATATGTGCATGTATGTATAAATGTATGTATATATGGGTATATATATATATATGTATGTATATATATATATATATATATATATATATATAACTGAAAACAAATGTTTGCACAACAATGTAATCTTTTGCATATTACAACTAACATAATGTAATTGTATTTTGTATACAATCGATTTGTTACATTGCCTTGTTTATTTTAAAATATGATATATCGATCAGAAAAAAGTATGAAAAAAGTTCAGAAACAATACAATTCGAAAACTAAATCGAATATCTCCGACGTAACTTAAATGACATCGATGAAAATACGAATCTTCGAACATCAACATGGCTTATTGCAATAGGAACAATATTCGATTCACACACCTGTCCTTTTCACATATAAAATATCGTCTAAAACAGAGACATTCGATGCAACGACGGATTCTTTAAAAAGCGAAACTCAACACACAGTCAGTTCACTCTCAATGCCGTCGCAGACAATGACTCCAATAGAGATAGAACGACCGATAACTTTCTCCGACATAATGCTATAAAGCGAACTGAGTACGACAGTGGATAGATGCCGGACCTACCGGAGGCGATCCGAGGAAAGCGATCGCGCTTTATACACACACACACACACGTTCACACGTACGCACGTGACGTTACGTACGTACGCATATATGTATACAGCAAATAAGTTCTGTCATTAAGACAAAACGACCCACTTTAGCAGTCGATCCCAGCGGCACGGCGCGGAAATCAAGGTCATCTTCGAACAACACTCTCTCGTCATCTGCATTCTTTCTGCATATCGATTCTGGTTTCATGTTGAACAGTGTACAAAGGTTTTATATTAATACTTTATAGCGAAAACATCTGATCGTATAAAATCATATGAAGAACATACACACACACGCACACATTTCCACAAATCTCATCTACAATAAAAGTTCGACGACCCGACTACATTATTTTATATAAAACTAAAAGTATGTTGTTTTAATTCAAATAATAATAAATATCAAATTAACGTCAAAACGTATAAAAAGAATATTGGTAAATGTTAAATTTTTCATTAAAAGTGTAACAGACTGGTATAAATTGCAATCAGACACTCAAACTATTCATTTCTTCGGCATATCTACTTCCAGTCAAGAATGAAGCAAGAAATTTATGAAAAAACTGGCAGTTCAACTTCGGATATAAGCCCTATCGCCAACTCTGACTACTATGAAACAAATATTATTATTAATAATAGTTTCTAGACTATCAACAATGGAAATTTGAAATTCTTAAACAGAACAAAACTAGCAGTTCTCTCTCATTCTCTTTCCAACTGTAACAGAAGTTTCTTATGAACTAAACTCAAAAAAAGAATTCCATCTGTAATCATCGAATCGCAATTTATGTAATTAACATCGTAAACGTATCTCTTTTCGCAATATACAGTCAAATAAATTTAAAAAAAAATATTTGTTTAACATATTTTTTAACAAGCGTATTTGTTAATATATCATCAAACGAAACGAAATTACTTCACTGAATTTATCATGTACATGACAAAATATTAAATGCTACTGAAAACTATAAATTAACAACTGAAAATACTGTTCACTGTCCTTCGATGTTACAGAATAACTCTGTCATAAATGATCATAATACATTATAAACAATACTTGCATACAAAGATATAAAAGAAATATATGTATGTGTGTCTGAATGTATGTATGCATACATATATATATATATATATATATATATATATATATATATATATATATATATATATACATAAAGGTATGTGTATAATTTAATGCGTCATATAACCAATAACAAATTATTTTAATATTTAAAGCACGATTTGACCGCTATGCGTGAATTAATGTGCAATGCTTTGAAATGGTCCTGTTTCCAATTAAATTAGCAGACTGTAAATAAAGCGAAAGTCAGCTGATTATTTATTTGTCTGTTTGGAAAAAATAACAATAGTTAAAGAGAGGTATTCCAATGTAAAAAGTTATATTCAATTTACTTGATGTTAAACACATTATCATCCAATATCATCTAAATAAAAATATATTTATATTCTAAACCGTTTATAATTTTTCTAATAAAAACTACTTGAAACAAAGATTGAAATGCACAAAGACTAACTGAAATAAATACTTGTTTTTTTTATTGATTTCAATGCTTGATTTAAAACAATATGCATTTATTACAACATAAACGAATGCTGATTGTAAAAAGTTATATTCAGTTTACGTGTTGTTAAACACATTATCATCCAATATCGTCTACCTGAAAATATATTTATATTCTAAACCATTTATAATTTTTCTAACAGAAACTAATTGAAATAAAGATTGAAATACACAAAGACTAATTGAAATAAGTATTTGTTTTTTTATCGATTTCAATGCTAATTTTAAAACAATAAGCATTTATTAGAAACAAAGACAAATATTAATGTACTGAAAATAAAAATGAAATTGTGAATTAGCCCAATTAGTTATACAAACTATAAACGTGATTGTCGAGATATAGACGAGATAGGTACATATTCAGAACTTGGAAATTCAATGATAACTATTATGTCGATATGAAAATAATTGCGGTTTTTGTTAAGAATTTGAAGGTCATGGACCACAATTATTTTCCTACCAGCGTAATAAAATGTTCAAATTACGCAAAGTTTAATTAATTTGAGTTTGTAATAAACAAAGTCATAATTTATAAAAAATATCAGAATAAATAATTATAGAAATTGAATCATATTATATATATATATATATATATATATATATATATATATATATTGAGAATTGAAACTGTCAAATGATTTTCTGTTTTACAAAAACTTGACTCGTGTCAGGTGCTTATTAAAGAATTACGACTTTTTCAATGTGCAAGAATTCATTAATTAGCATAATTTAATTAATGAAATTAGAAAAAAAATTCAAACTGATCGTTCCAAATCCGAACGCTCGTTTTAAAATTAAATTAAGTAACTTGATACTAAATAAATGATATCTGTCAGATATTTTACATTAATCAAAACTAGTTACATATACTATTTAGATTTGCACAAAACCTAATATTGTAAAATGTACTTTCGTTTATTCATAAAACATGTGATATTATTGACAAATTGTTCTTTTTATTCCTTATGTGGTGCAGGTGTACGAATTGGTTGTCTTAAGGGCACAATTTAAAATACTTGTAGTACAATACTTTCCCTTCATACTTTTTGAAACCTCTATTCTAAATGTATTTCCATCTTGATGTTACTATTAAAACAGAACGCTAGTAATTGAAATTATGTGGTGTATATACATACATACATACAGCCATACAGACATACATATATATATATATATATATATATATATATATATATATAAACATGTATTTTTTATTATGTAATATACATGTACGTACACATTCAAATTGATTATTTTTTATTCAAATAATAATTACAAAGAAATGATGCAAAATAATACTGTTTAAATTATTCCTTTTATTAATTAACAAATATTAATTTACTTTCAGACTTCAAATGACAAGTGTTTTATCTGCGAATATAAAAAAATACACGTATCTTAAGGAATGTTCTTTTTTCAATTTTCTACAAGATATTACAAACGCTCTGAAGTAATTGTAGAACACTAAGTTTCTTTTCCCATTGCAGTACATTTAATTACGTGCAAACGCATGTAACAAACAGGCATTTTCCATTTATTGTGAAACTAATTACGAATAAAAATATATTCTGATATAAATCTAAATTGAAAATATATAACGAAATCGGAAATTATTTTTTTTTAAATACGACGAAACGATTATTAAATAATATTATTAGTTGCATGCAAACTTTTCCAAATTGATATGTATAAATACAAACATTTAGAAAATTGAAATTTTATAATACCACAAGAAAATCAGTAATATAGAAAACTGAATGTGTGCACACAAAATACATAAAATTCAAAAGTTCGTTAAAAATCATCATTCTATTTATTTTGCAATTGAATATATACATACATACATACATACATATTTATAAATATATATATATATATATATATATATATATATATATATATAATATCATATCGTCTACATGTATAACTAATTTTGAATAATATACTTATTTTAATAAAAAGTCTATTACGTTATAAGAAAGTTAATTCAATTAACACACAATTAAATAAAGGATGTTAAAATAAATTTACATTATATATATATATATATATATATATATATATATAGATAGATAGATAGAGAGAGAGAATAAATATGTAATTAATATAACAAATACTTTATAGTAAAAACTATTTAGTAAGTATAACGTACATTTCATAAATTTCAATTTTAATATATAAAAATAAGTATTTATAATTTCTTACTAGTGTAACATAAATGAATTTCTTTTGAACAATTTAGTACATATTTATAAAAATAATCTACACGCGTGATACATATGTATTTCTTTTACGCAATTTAAAACTTTATTGAGAAATAAAAAAATGAAACTGATAATAATTGAATTTATGAACATGGATGCATGTCAAAAACGATTTAATTGAAATATTTAAAACAATAAAGGTAATACATTTCATTTCAAATACAAGAATGACTCAATAATGTACTGAAATGATAATGTACTGAATTATATATGTACTGAAATATCACTAATTTCGCTTCTTGTTTAATTTCTTTAAATCTAAATATCAATTTTTTCTCCGGCATAAGAAATTTTAGTTATTTTAATCCAAATATGCATAAAGAATATGTATTACAAAAATGTCCAAACAGTAGAGAATAATTTCAAATAAGAATAAACACTTAAATTTTCTGTTTCATGTTTATGCATATTATTACATATTTCCATAAATTAACACATGCCTATGTACAAAATCAGCAATTAAAGTGAAAATATTAAAATTAATAAAATGCTCTACTAAAAAAAAGGAACGATTACATTACTAATATCCATGTAAATAAATTATAACATGAAGCAATGAATAAAAGTCCCATGAAAGTTAAAAAAAAAAACTAGTCAATACACAACAAGGAACTCACTAATGAAATTCTAAATGAATACGTAACAGAATTAAACGAAAAAGCCACATTCACCGAAAATAAATTAATAAAAAACATTCTTTTTCTCGAAAACAATATTCATTATTGTAATTTAACGTGCTACTTTTTTCAAATTATATCATTTTGCATTAAAACTAGATAGCAAATTTTAATTACAATTGTCGGCTAATATCTCTTTATAAAGTTTACTGTCTTTTCTTAATAAAACTACATCATATTTTACATAAGCATATTTTTCAATGATAAAAAGCTGTATACGCAAAGTCTTATTGAGAATTCTAAAATAATTGTTTTTAGGAAAACATAAAATTGTTTTGAATTATTATTTCCTACGACATATATCAAAATACTTCATCTAAAGTTTTTAAATTAATGACTGAGAAAATAATAAAAACGATTATAAAACAACAGTGGTCTAAAGAATGTAATTGAAATGAAATTTAAAAACAGGTACACGCAAATTTAATACGTCAACAATAAAAATTACATTAACAGATATTATCATTTAGCTAAGTGTGGATTATTCAATAGCTGAACTGAGCAGATAAACATTCATTGATTTATAGGACATCAAGATTGCCAGAAAAAATTGTTGGAGGCTCGAACATATCAACTTAGACATTATATATATATATATATATATATATATATATATATATATATATATATATATATATATATATATATATATATATATATATATATATATATATATATATATATACTTCAACATTTAATTATTCTTCTAAGTACATTCAAATAAAAGTACAAGAAAATATCAAGTACAAACAATTGATTACTAATTAATTATGTATGCTTACTAATGAATATCTAAAATATTTCACAGAAAAAATGGTACAAAAGTAATTGTTCAGTTTCATAAAATGTAATACTTTAATTACAGTTAAGGTATATATATATATATATATATATATATATATTATTCCACATGGTTCACTATTGATAAAATGAAACAAAACAAATCAAAAAACAATATTTATATTAAATGAAATTTACCTAAGCATTTTATTATTAATTTACAAATAAAGGCAACGTACTAATAACTATCAAGTACTATTTTCTTTCAAAATGAGTACTATTTATCAACGTATTCGTTTATATTGCATCATAGAATAGTAACTATTTTTACTGATGCTCTTTTACAGAAAATGTTATCTAAATAAACGCACATTGTTAGCAATGTCTGCTATCCTTTAGAAATAAATAGTTTTTTACCATAAAGCAACAGTATACCTTTAAAACAAATAATCGCAGCCGATGTGCAAATAATAGAATTAGGAACAAATATTAATATTTTCAATTGAATATTCATTAAAAACTTTCTATACACAATATAATTAATAACTTCTATAAGTAAATTAAATTTAATGAGTAATCATTAATGATTCATCTTTCATATTTTTCTCGACATAACTTTCAAACCATAAAAATATACAGAGAAGTTAGAAAATACATATACAAATACTCCAGTTTATATATATATATATATATATATATATATATATATATATATATATATATATATATATGTATGTTATATTAAATATTTTATTATTTTTTGTTTTTTAAAGTAACTTGTTAATTTTTAGTAATTATCACAGAATTAATATTTATACAATTCACTAGTGAAAACATAAATAATTTAAAAACTGTAAATTTCATATTAATTTAATATGTAATTACAAAGATAGCGATAAATCAGGGTATATATGTATATATTCATTATTCGTGTGTATATATATATATATATATATATATATATATATATATATATATATATATATATATAAGAATCATTAATTGCAATACAATATTTACATTGTTATAATATATAACTTAAAAGATGAAGAAATATTTTTATATACATTTATTTACATATATAATTACTCATATGATGTATGGGTATATTAAAATAATCTTTACGATTATACACAAAATCATTTGTTAAAATTATCATAAATTCTTTGAAATAAATTAACATTAAAAAATATATGTCAAATACATTCCAATTTCACTCTACAATAAGACTAATGCAGCCAACTGCTAAATGAAAGTGATGTGTTGATTCTAACTACTATAATAACTGAGAAAGTAAATGCGCCGAGTAAAATAATGCGTTTTGCAAAAGTTTTTCGATTTAAAATAATCAAAATTGATAAAATTAACATTAGTATTATTATCATAACATATGAGTATGTGTGTATAGATTAAAAACGTTAAAAATGTTTTAAGTTATGAATATTTATAAATATAATATGTATACATACATACATATATATATATATATATATATATATATATATATATATATATATAATTCTCAAATAACACGTCATAGTTTTGATTAAACGATCATCGAATTTCAAATAACAATTTAATTATTTATGCTAACACAATGCTTATTTTCGCGCTGTGACATTACGCATGCTCCGACAAGAAGCGAAAGTTTAAATGTAGGTTTTGAATTGTTGACTTGTTTTGCATTTTTTTAGTGAAAACAATTTTAATATGTAACGCTTAAAAATAATAATTTACCGATTTCTATATCAATTTATTTAACATTTAATACTTTTATCGATAACGTAAATTTTACAAGTATTACTATAAATACTTAATGTCCTAACAATGAAAACGTATTATACATATTTATGCTTATTATATATATATATATATATATATATATATATATATATATATATATATATATATATGCATACATATAAAATATGTGTACATAAATATTTATCTATAAAAATTATTTAATGACTTATACATTTCTGAATTTTATTCATCTATATATATATATATATATATATATATATATATATATATATATATATATATATATATATATATATATATATATATATATATATATATATATATAAAAAAAAAGAAAATTAATAAATATTTCTAACCTGACAATCATGAATGAAATTCCTTCCTAAAGATTGAATGCACAGTTGATTGTTTCTTACACATGTTACATTTCTCCGGGCCTGTGCTGATTGTCCCAACTGACACAATTTGTCTTGTACGCGAACACAGAGCCTTGTTGACCCTATACACGCCATCGTCATAACAGTTCTGAAGATCAGTTCAGTAGCAATCACTGATCAAGACTCATATCACCTGTAGCAAACGATTTGATTCCACTACAAGCCCAACCGTACAAAATCAGACCCCCATTCACTTATAAACGAATACTGTATTTAGTACTGTGTTGTCAGTTGGATTCACACACGTTTCATTGCGAAGATGGGGGGTTTATCAGTCTTTAATCGAATTCATTTGATTTTTAGGAATATAAAACGTTCTATCGAGATTGGGTTTGGTAGTTATCCACCAGGTATTTCTCAATAGCTATTACATAATATTTGATTTAAATACGCTTTGAAAGTTCACGTTTTATAGATTATCTATTCAACATAACCTCAATCATGTCATTAAAAAAAACAATAAATATGATAACCGGTTTATTAATTTCTTTTAACTTTAATGTATCAACAATAAAATATAGTGATACATAAATGAAATGAATAGTCACATCTATATATATATATATATATATATATATATATATATATATATATATATATATATATATATTTCAGAAGTTTATGCAAATATTATCAGCAATGAATCAGTTTTCCCCAAACAATTATCTTTACAAGACCTAATTGGAGATGGTTTTTTATGGGGTGTTCCAAAGCATAGACGACCAATTGAGGAAAGATGGAAACGTAAATATGGTAGTGAATATTATAAACTAAAAATATTATTACCGAAAAAACATTTGAAAATTTGTGATCAATGTGGTCATGATTATGAGATAGGTGTTTTATGTCGTAAGTTATATTGTATATATGTATATAATTGACCAGATTTACATTTGTAATTATCAATTTCTAGCACATTGTTATCAAAAGGTATGTGAAGAAACAAAACTAATGCAAACAGAAATTCAAAATAAACTTGGATTAAGTCCTGTAGAAAAAGATGTCATTGTTTTGTATCAAGGAGAGAAGAATAATCAATCTGATGAATTTTATAAAGAAAAGGTTGTTGTTGAATTGAAAAAAGAACGTCCCACATGGTTTAGTAAAAATTTATTACAAAAAAGTACAGATGTGTCTTCAACTAGCAAAGAAGTTAAACCTTCAGATTTAGGATAATTATAAATTTATAATTTGTATGATTTATTAATGTTTTCCAAGTATTATTCATATGTATAAAATTTACATGGAATTCCACAAACTTAGTGACATAATTGATTATTGTAATACAATTTAGAATAAAGTTTATAGAAGTATAAATCTTTGTAACTATAAAAAAAAGTTTCAGATGTGCATACTTACTTCATTATATAGCTCATGATTTATACATTGACAAGTACCCTACACTACAAATAAAGGATAATTCTGCAGAGAATCAGTAATTGTTTCATATATAAATAAACATATTAATATAAACTTACTTTATTCATACTAAGACTGCTCAGTTTTTTGATGTGTACAATTTAGAAACCAATTTAATATATTCATGTAAATTAAATATAACAAATTTCAATTAACCTGAATTTCTTCATATATATATACACACACACACATTTACAAATAAGTGGTTTTTGTTTTATGTACAAAGTGAAGACATTAATGTGGCTTTTGAATGCTGTAAGGATAATAGGGATCCCCTTTTAGCTCAAATATATTTAATATTCAGGATTACACAATTAATATTTGTATAATCAAGTGAAAACTTAAAAAGATCATAATATATGTCCAAATTGTAAAATTTTATCACCAATATTTAACTACAGTAATCACAGAAACAGTAATCAATATCGTACAAATCAGTAAGATAAAAATAAACCACTAGTCAAGAAAAATATTTACTGCAAATAGGATCTATGAAAAAAATTATATATATATATATAGATATATATATATACACACATATGTAAAAAAATAAATTATATTTTATATATTTTAATTTCAACTTTCATACTTAATCCATAAACACTTTGTTTTGGTCAAAAATGTTTTGAGATATTGCTATATACCTAAATTTGTTACTATCTCGTAATTGTCAACAAGACAATCATCAACAAAATGATCTTCAACATGTTTTTGAAACTCTTTGAACGGAGTATTTCGGAAAAATTTACCACACATTGGACACATTCCATTTTGTTGCTGATCTACTTCTTCATAAGAGACAACCTTTACCGATGGCCTGACCGAGTTTTCTTTCAGTTTTGGAGGGCTCATTACGGTAGATTTGTTATTTGTGACTTCCAAGGATTTGTTATTACATCTCATACAGCATAAACTGCCTAAAAAAATGTTTGTACTTAATTAAGTCAGAAAAGAATTTTTTTGTGCAATTACATTTTTTATGACATCTGTGATATACACACTTTGAATGTTTGTATATGGGCTTAAGAATATGCACACTTTTGCATAGATATACATAAATCATATTATGACCACATGTATGACTGATACCAATTTACATATGTTCGATAAGACAATTTTTACAATACAGATAAAAACAAATATATAAATTCAAATTATATAATTCAAGAAAATTGATTAAGGTACTATAAAAACAAAAAAAAATATACCATTTTTCACTTTCATAAGAGTGTCCAAAACGAACATAAGTTTTGTACGTTGTTCACATAACTCATCCTTAGATTTAGATATTTCTTCTGAATAATGTTTTAAATCAGTTAATGAATCTTTGTCATCGTCAAGATATGTAAAACCAATGGAGTTAGCATTTATCGATTCATCACTTTGCATTTCAATCATCTGCGCGCATTGATTTTCTAATTCAGATTTTTCTTTTAAAAAACTATCAATTAATTTCAGTGAAATTTCTTCTAAACTAGCATTAGTTTGTTGACCATTACATTCCTTTTTACTTTTTGCTATATTATTTACTAACTCAATACACTTTGATGGTTTACAAATATTACTATCCGAGGTATAATCACTATTTCCTAACGAATGCTGGTTCAAAGTGTCTTTGATACGAAGAAGTTGATTACCTAATGACGTGTTTGCATGTGTTAACTTTGAAAGACGGTTCCAGAGATGTCTATTTTCAGTTGCTACCATAAATACATTATGAGTTAACTGCGACTTCTGTTTAGTTAATTGGGACACTTTATTTTGTAATAAATCTACTTCAGATCTAACACTATCTGTTTCTAACATCATTTTATCTTCACCACACTTTAAACGTAAATTTAAATTTTCATCCTCAACAATAGCTAAACGTTGTTGTAATTGTTGACATCTCTCTTGCATTGTTTTTAAAGCAATTTGTAATGCGTAGTTATTTTGTTCATTATCTTTCATATTACTAGTAGAATGAAGTTCACTATTTATTGACATCTTATTATAACAAAATATTCTGTAACAATTTACAAATAGCATCTACTCAAACATTTAGTTAATGAACAATAACTTTAAGTGATAGGAGTACATTTTCGTACCGTAATTACTTGAAGGGAAAGCCCCTTCAATACGTACTCGTGACAAGTTATACTCAACGGAATTTTACGTCACAGTCAATCACCGTTGGTCACAGTAGTTGGGTGCACAGACTACTTTATATTTTAGATGGAAGAACGTGAAAATAATAAAATCTACAATGTTTTTCTTAATTAACTATCTATCATTAAGGGTTGTGTTGATTTAGTTCCGAATTACAATATATCCATAAACTAAAATACGTACTGATTCACAGAATTAAATATAAATAAAGCCTTATATATATTTTTATATATAATAAAATCCTAATATCCTCTTTTGATGTCAGTTTATTCACAAGATAATAGACAAAAATAATGTTTGAATGAATAATATATAATATAAAATAATAAGTCCCATATGAGAAGAATTAATCGTCATATATATATATATATATATATATATATATATATATATATATATATATATATATATATATATATATATATATATATATATAATAAGATAAGATATTGATAAAACATTGTATCTTAACACCAAGTTTATTTTTGGAAAATAAAATTTGATTTATACATACATACATAATATATATATATATATATATATATATATATATAAAAATTATTATTATTATTCTTTACTCGTATTCTTATTTATTTTAATTGTCAAAAAAGAAAAAAATATGAAAATACTTTACATTATAAAACACAATTCTTTTAATATAAAACTAGTAATTTAAATCATATTACAAATAAGATAATCAAGTTTTTTTTATTTTAAACTATAACATAGAACCGATATTGAGATTTGATTACTGTAATGTGTATAAAAAATAAATATACAACATTTTTTTGTATATTAGGATACGAAAGGAAATATAGTTTTTTAGAACTACACACACATACACAACATATATATATACATATATATATATACATATATATATATATATATATATATATATATATATATATATATATATATATATATATATATATACACAAAAATACACAAACCCTAAAGAGAAATCGGGCAAATAATGGTGTATAACAATAATGTTTTTGATACGGTCGAATATTGAGAGCATAGAAATAAGTTTATATGTTTAGTTAAATGTATTCAGCATGAATACTGTGATTTATATTTATAAAAAGTGTTGTTGTTTTATGTACACTTTATTAAAGAAAAGCAATTATAATTTTTATCAGTGAATATCAAAATATATAGATACATATAAATGTATACATATAATTATCTGTATAATGGATAAATCTCTTATTAGAAATAATTTCTATTTTTAAATCAGTTGAATGTATTTATATACACTGTTAATATTTATAGATAATGTCACACATGTCGAGAACGTGTGTTTGGCTGCCTATCGATAAGCATAAATTAATATCATGTTTTTTTGGGTGGTTAGCCCCAGCCCTAATACCACCCATACATATTTGTGTTTTATGGTATTTCTGGTCACAATACTCTAGACACGTGGACAAAATCAATTGCTCATGTTCATGTTGGGATACAGTATTTAAAGGTTAGTCTTCAAATCAAGAAATTTTATTCATTAATAATTTTTAAATAACAAAAATTCATATACACATCTATATGCATACGTATATAAATGTAGATAGACATATGAATTTATAGTTTAAATTATAATCTAAATACTAAATCACTCCTCAGTATGATATATTACAGGAACATATGAATCAGGTATTGCATCGTACAAACATATGTACTTCAATGCGACAGAAAATTCTTTAAAAATATGGATACTCACTGTGTGTTCGATATTAGCACTATATGAATCAGTCAAACACATAACGTGCCTGATGATGAAATCGAAATTGAGATACTCAATGGCTGTATTATTCTTATCTTCCATATTTTCCCACTATTATTCATGGTGGGGTTATTTAAATTATTATAATGATGAATTCTATTCTCAGTGGAATCACCAGTTGTTTTTTACTATAACTGAAATTATTTCATCAGCATTTGTCCTACATTTAGCAAACACTGAGAATCCAGTCACAAGTCGTAAAGTACTGATTATTGTTGGAGTAGCAATTATTCACATTTTTGCAAGTGGGGGTGATCAGTTTATTTTTAATGTTGTTCGTGGACAAGGATATTCACATCAGGTAATGAATATTTTTTTTTACACTTAGAGATTCAATTTATTTCTTAATATTTTTCATAATATTTAACTTTTCTGTTTATTTTGTTTGTATGTGAATGTGATTGTTGTTTTAAACCATAATCTGTGTATTAAAATTTTATTTGAAAAAGCACAAAAATTAATCAATTCTATTAATTCAATTACAAAACTGAGATAGCCTTGTAACATTATTATTTTTTATTTAACTTAAAACTATCATTAATTGAAAAATAATTCATACTAATCATTTTAAGTTTAAATAATAAACAGAAACAGTACATTCTTCTTTTTAAATTTTAATTGAATAATTTTATGTAGTTAATTAGATATTAAAACAAAAATATATAATCAAATTAATATAATAAAAGTATATCTTTTACCTTTCAATTTTACCTTTAAAAGGTAATGTATTGCACATATTTAATACTTTAACAAATAAATCAGATTGTTGATATGAACATTTATATTTGCGGTTAAATTTTCACGTGATCGAGGTTAGAATACAAAATTAAAATCAAAAAATAAAACTTTAAAGATTAATAAACACTGTTTAAAATATTACTTTAATATACATACATACATATATATATATATATATATATATATATATATATATATATATATATATATATATATATATATATATATATATCATGAATACTAAATCGAAAATATATCAAATATTATAGGATTCCAAGTTTTCAATAAAAAATATTTCTATTAAGCGAATGTTAAATCCTTTCTTTTTAAATAACATAAGTATTGTAAAAGCTTTTTTCTACTTAAAAAAAAAAACAAAGCATTTATCTTTCAAATAGAAATGTATCTTAACAATGTTATCTCACAGTATTTTTCAATATTTCTTTTAATAACAATGCACAAAACCATTTCGTATTAAAATGAGTACTTTAGATATTGGATTAATCAATCAGAATTAATAAGAACAATATATTATTTTATATTTTTCGTTATAGACACAACTCTTCAAGGAATATTCATCAACGTATTTTAGTGATAACATGTTGTCCATTTTTAAAAATATCTTTACAACATATAATGTAATCTCATTGAAATTATTTATATATATATATATATATATATATATATATATATATATATATATATATATATATATATGTATGTATGTATGTATGTGTGTGTATTTAAACGTGTCAAAACATGTTCGAAATAAATAAATACAATATTTTATCGAATTCATTGTTCAGAAAAAAATATTTCAACCGTCAAAAAATAAATAGCATATTTAAAACAATGCATACTATTTACACCTATATAATAATACGGATTGAAAATATATTTTAAAATCAACAATAGGATCGTTACAAATTAGAAGACTCAATTTAATTCCATTGATTAAAGAAACGATGTTAATAATATTACTCACTTTTGAATACTTAAAATAATTGTATTATGATATATTTTAAAATTATGTAGTTCAGTTGCATTCACAGTAATTAACACTTATAATAACACAAATGCATTAACATTTTTAAAGTTACTTGAAAGAGAAAAAGAATGAAAATTTGTTACAAAAATAATTTGGGTAAATTTTGCAAATAACGTTTTAAATTCTAAATGTCACGACGGTTAATAAACAAAACACATAAAGAAAATATTATATATATATATATATATATATATATATATATATGTTGTATATATATATATATAACATAATAATAATAATAAAAAGAAATTAATAGTCAGTCAATATATTATTCAGTGGGATATTTGTTTATAGTGGGATGAAATACAACAGGAATTTGACGGTCAGTAGTTCCAAAGTGATGGTGAACATTGATTCTTTTTGGTCTTTGGATTGTTTACATCTGAATGACGACCGTACTACTTGTTCGAGTTAAAAGTGTGAGCATAATTCTAACCTCTTTTGCTTGCCATAGACTCCTTTTTTATCATAAAGTACAACAGCAATTAAGGCATGCGACGTGTTGTCTTCCTATTTACATATTTGCAGATTTAATGTTCTGTTCGCAAATATTATTACACAATCGCCAATATATTTAAAACATAACAGTGCACTGTTGAATAGAAACTCGAAAACGGAAATAAATCATATTATTTTTTTAAGTAATGTTCTTTTTTCTTCCAAAACATTGTACCGGCTACATTTCCGTTATTTAACAGAACTTCTTCCCTTCACTTTAATTTATAAATAGTCATTAATTTAAATATAATGAAATGCAACAGACGAGTAGACTGAAGCAGATTATATCCGTCGTAAAGGGAAGAAATTGGATGCAATTTAATCGGAAAAACATAAATTTATTTTATTTACATGCTTCACTTACTCTGTACACAATGAAAACCGAATAAAATTGATAATTTAGATGTTTAATTTGCAAATGTATCAAGTATTTTGAAGAAAAAAGAGATTACATAGATAAATAAAATAATTTATTTAAATTTTCGACATATAAACGAGGGTTTTTAATATTATACTTTTTGTCAACAAAAAAAATGTACCCATTAACACACACACGTGTGTATCCGTAAATATAGATTATAAATTGGTAGAAAATATTAATAAGATAATTAGTTAACTGGCTAAAAATAAATCTAAAAAGAAGACTGTGATATAAAGAGAGAGGGCATATGTTGCAATTTCAATAGAGTTATTTATGGGTAAGATTTATATACATGATTTTATCAGGTAGTGAACTGATTAAACAATACAAACGGATAATAATATGTTAATAGATTGATTTTTTTACTAAATTGTTATGCTCATAACTCTAATACACTTGTTTCTTTTTGTAGATAAATTATTACTATTATTTTATCATTACATTATGAACGCATATAGATTGAGCTTACAGCTTTATATAAAAAAAAAGCATATTGAATTATTTCACATTTGTGTCGTCTGCGCGATTATCGACGATTTAAAAAAACGCAACTCCCGAAATCTAATCGCATTCATATTATGCGCATACCGAATTTGAATTATTAATTGTTACAGGTTGTGCGCGATTTGTGTTTTATGGTCCCAGACATTTTGCACGTATTGCTTCCGATTTTGTTGCTGAGACGGAGCAGACTGGATGCCAGTATTTTATTTCAAACTAAGTGGATTGACAATAAGTTGAGACGTGAGGTTGTAGCTATGTTTATACTAGTTTCATTGGGATTTCTTTTCTGTTCGTTGTTGTAACAAGAGATTACAAAGTACATTTTTCCATTGCTTGTTTATATAAAATAAGGAAATGTTATTCGAACGTGCTCTTAACAAATTAATATTGCTTTGTGGATTTTTATAAATTGTGAAAAGGGTTTGTTCACTTTTTGAAAACGACTTTCATTTTACAAGTAAATCGGTAACTTCGATCATTTTTAAACGTCTTTCAACATCGATACATAACATTTAATATACGTAAATAGTCTTATATGTATAATTCATTGTGGTTTGGTAGTATGGATAAACTATAAAAAATTATCTATTTCGACGTATTTTTTCAGTTATCTGTTTTTTTTTTCCTGAAATATTTTTACTAGCTGACACCATGAACATGGAAAATTTGGTTTAGACGTCGTATTTTTCTAAATAATTGCAGTTCTTGTTATTTTACAGTTAAATAAGTTTAAAACTTGATGACATACACACACACGCATATATATATATAATATATATATATATATATATATATATATATATATATATATATATATATATATATAAATATATATTTGTAAATAGTATACAAAAAGCTTATGTAACACTACATTCCGTCTACTTTTTCAGTAAATAGTTTTTTATATATTTTTTGTAGATTAACAATACAAGCAATAAGTGTAGACTTATTTAATAAACTTCTCATTCCATATTTTTTCATACAGTTTGAAATACAAATATTCCAAAAAAATGTATTTGATATTTTTAAATAATCTTTGATAAGACAGAAACTTCAACTATGTTCCGTTGTGTATAACGATGGAAAATTAACAAATTTTTTTTAGTAGATAAATTTCCACACTTTTATACACCCATTCCTTTTCTAGTATTATATTTTTAACCCTCAGTTCAAGTTTTGAAATAATATTTTTTTCGATTGTTTCAACATTAAAACGAAAAGTTTAGATATTTTTTTTAAATTTTATTCTTAATAATATATATATATATATACATATATATGTCTGGATATAAGTGTTACATAAACTTGAGATTAAATTTGATTTTGTCAAATTCTGCAGTATAGATTTTTTTAAATTGATATAAAATATCATACAGGTTATTTATAAAATTATAATCGATACATATATATATATATATATATATATATATATATATATATATATATATATATATGCCTGTGCATATCTATTAGAAGTTCAACAATAATCAACTGAAAAAATAATCATATATAATTTGAATTGAATGTTAATAAGTAGTTGACCAATATCACTGTAGCCTTATAAATGATAAAATATATATATATATTTATTGCCTTCAGTAGATAACATTTAGAATAAGTTAAAAAATTAAGCCTAATGGTATTTTATTTTAGTAGTACAAAAAAAAAATGTAAAAAGAAAGTTTATCGAAGAGAGTCTGAATTTAAATTCGAATTTTTCACTGGTAATTTATTGTTTCCGACTATTTTATAGACTCAGATTTGTAATCTCTTTGTATAACAATTACTATTCGTTCACAGCGACAATCGCTGAGGACAAATTTGCGTTTTAGACATTTTTTTTTTATTAAATACTTTCGATTAGTTGGACAAGTGTACCAAGCGATTTATTTCAAATGAACGAGCTCTAAGTGTTTCCTTACGAACCGTTCTTAAACATTTCATATGTATTTTAACATTAGATAATATTTGTTTTGGTCGCATTCGTTTTTTACACGAAATTTTATAATTTATAATTTTTATCAATATGATAATTACGAAAATATGAAGCATGCATAAAAATCAAAATTAAAAACGTTTCTAGTTAGTTTTTAAAGTATCACCTAATTAAAATAAATTGTTCAATGGAGAAGCATCGAAAAGATGTCTATAAACATGTAACAAAAAATATGATGAGAAATGCATATTTCTTGATCCTATTTTATAAAGATATGTACGTACGTCTTCCAAAAGTGAGTGAGAAAAACTCCTCAAGATATCGAATGATTCTCATTTCTATTTATTCAAATTATCAAATAACGTTGACTCGTTCAAATAGTTTTTTTACTGAAAATGAAAACTGCAAATCGAATTAAAAGATCATATCATCGGTGCTAAAGTAATCATTTTATTTTAACGGGAGAATTAAAAAATGAGACTGATTCCAGTTACTAAACATCATCGTTGCTTCGTGTAATTTATTGAAATCGTTCAAGAAAAATGTTACGAACTGTTTGAAAATAAATATTGGTATTGAAATTGCTCAATTTCTGAGACTAAGAGGTGTATTTAAACAATTCAAAAACAGAAGATATATGCATTTCTCTCTAGGTTGTTCCTTTTGTTATGTTTTTATATGTTATTTAATTTCTTAAGGTTAATGTAACGAGTGTATACGCAACGACATAATTGGAAAAGGAATGTATATTTATTTAATAAAACTAAAAAAACAAATAAATATTTTTAATTAAAATAGATTTCTCAAAAACTTTATATATATATATATATATATATATATATATATATATATATGTATATATATATATAAGTTCGCTTTTTAAAAGTACTCCATATTCCAAATTTTTGAAAAGCTGCTATGTATTAAGTTGCATATCTGCATAAAGAGTCAACGGGAATAAAAAGCTATTGCGGATTCATCTTCCATTTTGCTTTGTATAATAATATATTCTAATTAATTATAATCCAATAATATACGCACAAATTATTATTACTGTGGATGAGAAATAGATATGAAATCTATTATACTGAATCACATTTCCAAGATTGTTATACTTATATATATATATATATATATATATATATATATATATAATTTCACATGTTAACTATAGAGAAATGTGACTATAATATTTTTAAAAAAATTCCGAAACAAATATATAAAGTAAACATAGATAATTTAAGTAAATATCTGCTTAAACAATTTATCATTTACTGAACTCCTGTAATATTCGTTGGATTAGGGCTTCCTTGCAAAATATTTATGTTAATTAGTTATATGATGTATTTATATAAATCTTATTTGATTCAAAATGCATTCATTTTGATTGAAATTGCTGCCGCTTCTTTTATACTAATATCAATATAATCATTTATTAAGAAAGAAACATACATATTTGATAACATTAAGAGTTTAATAATACAGTCATATCAGAAACTTGTCGAACTATGAAAACCTGTCAATTTTAAAACTTATCAAGAGATTTTGTATCAATATATTTTGTATCAATTAAAGTTTTATATTCCAATATAAAAATTAAAAAAGAATATATATATATATATATATATATATATATATATGTATGTATGTATATTCGATAATAAATTAAATACAATCCTTAAAGTGAGACAGTCTTAGGCCGAAATTAAGTATATATGAAAATGTACTGAAGTCCTGACCAAAGTAAAAGGTAATTTAGTTTCGATTAAATTACCTGTTCAGTCGAATAAGTTCGTTTAATAAATATTAACGATATATAATAAAAAGTGAAGGGATTTGTATTTAAAACTACATACTTAAATTAATCTATTTATACTTATTTTATACGAAAATAAGAGTAACTTATAAGAAAATAAATGGTTTAATTTTCCGAAAGTTTCGCTCCGAAAAACTTTTATTTTTTTATCACTCTCCGTAAAAATAAGTATACAAATATTACAAAGTTAATTATAAATATATTATACTATAACAGATGTATGTGAAGATAATTATACGGAGTAATCTTCATTTTTTTTTTTAAAAAAAAAACATGTATAGAAACAATTCGCTTTTATTTACTGAAGAAAAGTACAATACCTGTTTATGTTCCTAATCTGAATATTTATTGAAAGAAAACGTTTCTAGTATATGAAACACTTTTGTGATTGAGTTCAAATATAAATCAATATTTAACCATCACTTCGATATCTTCAGACGAATTGTAAAATAAATTAATCATTATTATGTTCATAATGCTTGTATCTTGTAATGAAATCGTAATTTTTATAAGTGACAAATTTAGTTTGTTTGAAACAAATTAATACACAGCCATGTATTTTTCATAGACTACTAATAATGAAAAGTATTTAAGGAAACAATCATTAGTCTTTTGGCGTTTTTATAAATCGAAAAGGTATAAAAAATATATCTTGAAAAGTGTTATAAAAATCATTAACATCACTTTTTAGAACAATATAATCTTTTTATAAAAATACATACGATACTCTGAAGAAACTAATCAAATAGACTCGGAGTAAAATAACTGTTAACAGAATTAAAATAAAAAATTAAAAAAACTGTTCATGCTAACTATTTTTTTTTTAAAAAAAAACATTGAAATTGCTCTCAAAAATGATTTGTATACAATGCATATTTAAAAACGATTAATGAACAGCACTGATACACTCGTATGTATTGTTGTTTCAAACAAATAGATATTAATTACAATAAAATAAGTATTAAACGAGATTAAAGCTCGTTCAAATAATACACTTTAATGATTTCTTTTTATAATCGTACTTTATGTATACTTCTTGTGTATCGTACTTTAGGCCTAAATAATCATAATTATACGTATAGAAAATGGAATTACATAATTTTCAGTTTTAGTGAAACACGAGCTAATAGTCATTAAACAGTTTTTCGAAATAAAGTAAATAAATTTATTCAGCATTTTCGCTTAATTATTATATGTAAAAAATGTATAGTTATGATTTTCTTCATTGAAATGCATGGTATATTTATAAATATGAAATCAAACATATATATATATATATATATATATATATATATATATATATATATATATATATATATATATATATACGAGTATATATATATATATATATATATATATATTGATTTCCACGAGAAATTAAATTAAACATTGTTAAAGAGTAGTAAGAATAAACTTTAGTTAAATACATTTCACTATTATCAACAAACAAGCAAATGAAAATTAGAATATTCTTTCCATGTGAACAAAAATCAATTTGGAGTTAGTAAAACAAATATCTTTACTGTTATTTAAAGATATTTATTTTCTAAAAAAAACATCTAACATTGTCCTATTAAGAAAAAAAGCAATGCATTAAAAATAAAACGACTTCCCATTAAATCTAATTTATAAGTTAAACGAATAACTTGAAGATTATACTTTTATTGACACTTATATCGCCTGCGAAAAGAAATGATTCTAGCAACAACCTATCAAATTAAAGTATTGCTGATAATTATTATCGAGTTCAAATCGCATTAAAACAAAGCTGAAGTGTTGAAAAATGTATGATGACACATTTTGAACGAACAGTATTTTCCTTCTATATATAATATTTAGGAATGTTTTAAATAATGAGTGATGATCGATGATATCATTTATTTTATACAAAAACTATTGTTGTTACATTTACATACAATAAATTGTAACGAGTGTTATATTTTTTAGATTGTTACCATAATTTGTATCAAATGTTTGAAACTGATTATTTATTATTAATAATTATAATAAATAATACCTGAATTATAGTTGTTTTTATTTATATCCTATCACCTAGGTGTCCTATTGAAATCACTATTTAAAGAAGAAAATATTGAAAATCACGTTTTATCAGGTTGATGCGAAAATAATTGCGGTTTTTACGTATCGAGTATAAGGACGCATATATCAGTTAAAAATTATATTTATTAATCAAAATGAAGACCATTGGCATGCACACATTTCTCCACCCAACGGGAAACAAGTTTGTTTATTCCAACAAGATAGAATACTGGAGTCCTGGAGTTGACGAATCCATCAAAAGCGTTTTGAGCTGATGCTTGATCTTTGAAAAGCTTCTCTCGTAGGAAATGTTTTTAGAAGATGATAATCTGTCGATGACAGGTCCGGAGAATAAGGCGGGCGAGGTAAGGTTTCATAACCCGGTTCATTTAATTTTTTTAAAGTCATTTCTGAGGTGCGTGGTCGAACGCTGACATGAAGAAGAATTGGTTCCATTCGATTGACTCATGCTGGCCGTAAACGATGCAACTTTCCTGACAATATTTTCCTGCTGTTTTGTTTCAGCAGGATTTAAAAAGTTGTAGAGTGAATGATGCCACTTGCCGACCACCAAACAGTGACCATAATCTTTTTTTAATGAAGCTTCGGTTTAGGAAACAATTTTGGGACAATTCAATCAAGAAAGGGATCATTTTTATTACACAAAAGAAGCACAGAGAAAAGACTTCATATCGCCGAATTGCATGATGTTCGTTTAGTTCATGCGGCACCGATTTTTTGTTTTCCCAATTAGGCTCAACTGTCGAACATCAACACTGAGTTCTTCTGCCATCTCTAGAGTTGTTTTAAGTGAACCCATTTCAATAATAGTTCTCAAATCATTCATGTCTATAGCTGAAGGACGTCCACCACCCTCCTCATCATCAAGGCTTTCGTTTCCATTACAAAATTTTGGTACCAGTGTTGAGCTGTACGTTCAATAATTGACTCTTCGCCGAAAACAAATTTGATATTTCGAGCAGTTTCTGTTGCTCTACGTCCCGATTTAAACTCATACAACTAATTGCATTTTTTCATGACTAATTTAAGAGGTAATATCCAACAACACTAAAGAATGAGAACAGCAGACATAAACTGAAATCAGTAGTGCTAATTTCATTATTTACGATGATGTACCGCATGACTATAACAAAAGCAAAAGATAACTAACTAAAAAAATCGACGCCAGACTTAAAATGATAAAGAACGTAATTATTTTTGCACCAGCCTAATATATATTGATGCACGTGTACAATGTCACACTTTAGATTGTTTCACATTATTTTTATGACTGTTCTCCTTCTGATAAACAATCTACACAATCTCAATGCATATCTTAAAATGGAAATATTGAATACATTTCAATAAAATTGAAAAAATAATAGTGCAGACCCATCATATTATAAGGTTGACGCAACAAATCCACAGAGGTCACACTTATCTAAATCGTGTCAATTATTATAAATGTATTTGCTACGTTTTCATAAAAAAATACATCAAATTTAATTTTCTTGGACCAGTCTTTTCGATTTTAATTCTACATTAAAAAGTCTTTATAAGTTGCCTTACGAATATGTTCAAAACTGTACGCTTTGATGTAAACTTGAGACGATAAAATTACTACAATGTAACAATTGTATTATCAATAAACTGTCTCAAGGTTTAGTCAAGTTAATTAACAAATTCAAAAAAGATATTTAATAATTATAAATTTCAACTTTATAATCAATTTTATGCTTATCTATTTCGAGCTAATTAAATAAATGGGTAAACAAAGTAACTTATCATGATATAATGACACGCTAATATAAGCCATTCAGTGAATGCTCTTTCAAATGACTGATAAATTGAATTATATAATAACTTATATCCTTGTTAATAAATAAATGTATATATTTAAAAATAACAATTGTCTATCAATCACTGAGACAATGATTCATTCAAATTCTAAGAAAAAATAGTTACATACTTAATCGGACAGCTACGAAGACTGTAATAATATTTAATAATAAAAGTTTTGAGTACACTTTTTAAGTTCAAAAGGTAATAAACAACTAAATGAACATTTTTTTTACTCATTCTACATTAAAAATAATAAAGTATTATTATTGACAAACACACATGTGTGTGTGTGTTTGATGAATACATTTATTACATTTTATTTATATACATTTTTAAAATTATTTATCACCTTCTGACATTGAGATAAGAAATATATTGGAAAAACTGTGTATACACATACACACACACACACACACACATATATATATATATATATATATACACGCATATAAATAAATTTAAACTCAGTGAAAGTTTCAGTTAGTTTATTCAGTGTTGCTCTTATATTTATAGTTATGCAATCTTCTGGAATAGCTGTGGTAAATAATTTATAATTTTTTTATTTCGACCATTGTTTCAAATCAGTTAAAAAATATTTTCACCTATGTGCCGTTATATATAACTTTAAGAAAAAATCAATAGACGTATGAACTGAGGATTAGATATAACATTTTTATTAATGAAAATGTATTTAATAAATATCCTCGTGAGATTTGAATATAAATTCTGCTACAAGTAATAAAGAAAAGATTCAATGTTCGCTTATTGTATCTGTAATATGATTATTATTTCGATTGTATGCTAGAAAAATGTATATTGTTCAAATTAAATATTTTGTGTTATTCTAAAAAAAAATGTTTAATATTTCAGAGCAGTTCTAATTTATTTCATTCATTCGGTAGTAAGATTTCTAATATAAAACTAAGTTTCTAATATATAGAATGTTTTATATTTTTTTAAATCATTAATATAGAATTGTCATTTTATACTTATATATATATATATATATATATATATATATATATATATACATATATAAACAAACGATCTAATAATTCATTGTCAAAAATATTTGATAAAGTCTGTACTGTTTATTATTTTATTTTTAATTTTATCTTTTATGTATCTAATTTATGTACTAATTACTAAATGAATATTTATTTCCTAATTTTTTCAATCTCCTTATTAAAATATGTATCTATACAAATAAAATGTAGTATATAAATCTTCTTCATCAAATTACACAGAAAAATGTATAGAAGTATATATGTTTAAACCACTGGACAATATTTTTATTGACAGGATATTCAATAAACACTTAGAAAAAAAATAATCTATGTTAAACAGACGAATTGAAACTTCAGAGATTAAACGGTTTGAGTGAAAAAAAAATGATAAATACTTTTGAAAACAATTCTCATTAGAACAAATCATTAATTAAGAATCGTATTCATTATAATCATATATTTAGTACTTTTTTTATATTTATCTCAATCGAATACACTTTTTTATCGGTTTACTCTTATTTAAAAACATTACATACTTTAAGTGACACAGAAAATAGTAAATTTCATTAAAATGACACCTGTCGTCATTAGTTCTATATTTAATAAATATATAATGTTCGATTAAAACATTGAATTAAAAGAATTATAACTGAATTTTGCAAATATTTCAGTGCGTTATTAATTTAATTAATTCGTTCAGTTGTGGCTTATAATATAATTTAAGATCGAAATGATAACAATGTTTTAGATTCATTTACTTATTGATTAAAATAAGGTAAATATATTTACATATATATATATATATATATATATATATATATATATATGTATATACATTGAAATAACAGAAAAGTCCAACAATTTATTTACAATTCTATCATTATATTGTATGTCTTCTAAATTCATTTTGTCATTCTTTTCTAACTAATTTTTTTTTATACATATAAAACAATCCTTATCCATGTAAGTAGATAAGCGTATATATATATATATAAAATACGAAATGTAACACAAAAAAACATAGGAAAAATAAATTGACATTTTAAACTTGAACAGTTTTTTTTTCTGTCTACAGATGATATAATAATCTTTGAAAAAAATATTCAAAATTATCAATGTATTGTTAAAAGCCATCAAGTAGAAAAATATACCAAATATAAGACATTCTATTGTTCTAATAAACAGTGATTTATTCCTGATTCGAATTCTTTCCATACATTTTTTGTACACAAATTGAAATGTAATATATATATATATATATATATATATATATATATATATATATAATTTCTTTTTAAATAGGCTGTGAACTGCCTAGACGGTGTCGGTCTAGGTTTAGCTGAATCATTTTCGAAACGTTATTTCGGCACCGTGTACATCACCGGTCAAGACGGAAGAACCATCGATAGACTCAACACCAAACTGTCGATGTATACATCAAAAATAAAGGCATGCTTTTTTATGCCTAGCGATGCGACTACACAGAACGAATTCAAAAAATACATAATGAATTTCACTGGAGGTATTGATGTCCTCTTCACGAGAACGACTATCAAAGTAAATAATATATTTCTGTAACTAAAAATGTCCTTTATATATATTTTTATGCCTTATATTTTACATATATATATATATATATATATATATATATATATATATATAACATGTATATACACATTGCAACCTGTACATAGATGTAATCTGCTATGATAGTAATAATTTAGAAAAATTCAATTTAAATAGACTAATTTTAACTGCATTTCTTACAATCATAACAGATGTTTCTTTTACTTTCTTTCTACAATTAGATTCAAAGATCGTGATGGCAAATATTTTATGTTTTCTATGACTTTTTTTTATGCGAGACAGGTCGATACATCGAAAACATTAGCGGAGCAAGCAGAACAAATCCTTTCCCAAGATTTTTTCACGGTGTTTTATACGTGTAAAGCCTTATTTCCCTTGCTGAGGCCGCGTGCACGAGTTGTGCATTTGTCAACAGCGGCTGGTAGAATCGAACAAATACCAAGCGTTATTTTAAGGAATAAATTAAATAGTCCCGATCTTACGGAAAAAGAACTCATAGAACTTCTACAACAATACGTTAAGTATGTCTTTTTTTCATGTAACATGTTATATTAATCGTTTAAATTTTTGATCGAAACTTGTTAACACATCAATCAAGATAATCAGAATGTAAATTTTTCACTCTCTTTCACAATATTCGTTTATTTTTGTACTCTGACTTGATAAATGTTCCATTTGACTATTCGATATTACTCTAACCATACACTGATTTCAAATATTTTACTGCAAACTAAAATATGAGCAAAGAACTCAATAGAACTATAATTTCTAAACATGAATGTTTGAAATTTATGATTTTAATTATATATTGAATAATCTATTTTCTAGAGACCTAAAAACCGGCGTTGATGTTTCGAAAACGTGGGGCACAAAAATAGAAACAGTCTCGAAAGTAGCTCTGACTGCGCTAACGTTCATTCAACAGCGATATTTTAACGCAATCAACACTGACATTGTAGTTAATGCTATTTATCCAGGTTACATAGAAACGGACGAACCAAACGAATATGGACAATGTATATTAAAAATGGACCAAGCTGTCCGTACACCGATTCAGTTAGCGCTTCAGATTCACAGCAAGTCCGTACGGAAAGGGCTATATATCTGGCTAGACAATTCTATAGCAAATACTTATATAGCTTCATGAGAATTGATGAAATCTGAACAATCTCGTACGATAAGCAAATAATGCAACTCTGTTAATAATTTTAATGCGAATAAAACGATTATTTAACATGTTTATACATTAATATTACCCTTTTTGGAACAGAAAAATAAAACTAACTATTCTGATAGAAACAACAAATCCTCACAGAAACTTATCATACATTCTAACTTTTGTACATCTATAATAAAATAAAAAAATGTCTTAAAATGTCAACGTATTTAATTTATTATTATTTTTATTTTTTTTTTAGAATTCATACGATCTGATAAATAAGAGGACTTTTTTAGTAATTTAACTAAAAAATCCGTTAACTTAATAACAAATTTCATCTAAATAACATAATTATAAACTGTTTAAAGTCTAGAATTGTTAATGAGAAAAATGATTTCTTAAACCTTCAGATATAAAATCAATTTACTATATATTCTAAATATAGAAAGTTCAATCAAAAAAAAAATATTTATTAATGAGATATGCAGTGCACCATTATATTAATTTGAAAACAAATAATTTATCAGTTACTGAAAATAATAAACCGCATGACGACTACATTCTGCACGTGACCTTATCTTAATTTCATACGCATAACAAACAATAATGCTGTAACCTTACATTTATTTAAACATCGGGCATGTAAATCATAACCAATTGGAAAATGCACGTTATAGATGACTAACCGTTTATTTCTATACAATTTAGCGGTCAGGCAATAACAAAAATGTGACATTGCGCTCGACAGACGTCTCAGTTTGATACGAAACACTGATACGATAATAAATTCGACAAGGATGCTTAAATGTACAACAACGTTCCAGTAAAAGACGAAGTATTTTGCAGCACGATGTCTGCTTGGAGCGCACGCTTTTCTTGGCGCCATGCAGACTGGCGACCTAGGACATTAATGTCTACAGGTGGAAAACAGTGTATCACGCATGTGCTACAATGAATATCGCATGCAAGATCGATTTTGAACCAAGGTGTTAGAACACTGGCACACAACAATATACAAAAAGCTAAAAACATATGCGTACATTACACTATAAATACATACATTCTATATCCATACGCATTGCATATTGTATCAAACAACATGTTTATTATAGTATCGCAAAATTAATTTCCATGAATGATAATAATTGAGAAGTAGTGATACTTTTTTAAATAACAAATAGCATCAATAATAATAATAATTTTATAAACTAATTATAATCGCACTGCGTTTATAACAAATACATTTATGCTAAAAATATGGCACTGATATTTTCTTTGCAATAAATTATGTTATTTACCATCTCTAAATCTGGATAATGGAGATATCTGATAATCAAATTTAATAAATAAACAAAACAGGACATAAGAATAGGAGATGATTGAATAAGAGAAACATATCGTATCGCTACTTTATTAGCGATTCGATTTCGTTTTTAAAATATTAATATTAAAAAATCTAAATTCAACAAAATATTTCTGATAGAAACAGTTACAATAAAGCATGTCTTAATGATTGAAATAGAAAACGACTAATATTATAAATAAGTAATAGTTAAGGCCGCCGTTTAATTTGTTGAAGAATACATCACTTGTACATTTTTAATGTTTATACAAAGTGTACTTTTTTTATATTAAAAGTAGAAAACTTACAGAAGCTTAACATGACAGAAATTGTTTCATGAAATTAGCAAGTGTATTGAATATTTGAAAAATGTTATGAAAGAATTGTAAGAAATAAATATTAAATCTTTTTTTTTAAATTCTAATATGTAATTATATTATTTTGAAGCTTAACTGAAACGAATTAATAAAAAGTCTGCATTCATCTAACGAATAATTCTGTGCGAGTATCAACATTAAGCCGTCGACATTAGAACAATAGCAAATCTTTTTCATTTTGTCAAAATTACTGTATACGTTTCCTTATCATGATTTCTATACATTGAACAGTTGAAATTTATTTTTAGAATATACCATCCTTGTAATCTAGGGCCCAAAATGTCAGCTTATGAATTTTACAAATTTAATCCATTAGACGCCGCTACTCTAAATCGTAGGAATTTTTCAAAACGGTTAATATGGTTTGGTTCTAGGTCCCTTATAATTAATTTCGAGTTGGGAAGAAAAAAAAATAAAAATTTTGGAGGACGACGGCGAGATTCTCGAATATTGTGTCCTAAAAGTCTCTATTAAATTATAACTAAAACCGCGAAGTGATCTGTAGAAGAGAAAGAAAACGAAAATGTGAAACCGAATACTGGATTTCATCCCTTCAGAAATGAAATAGTGTATGCCATACAATTTTCGGTTAAATGGAAACAATTGACCTCACAGACTTTTCTTAGTTGTTCTAGTTATTTAGAACTGAAATTCTATTTTTACGTACAATTAAAATTCACTTGCAAAAAAGTACTCTATTTGGGATTAAACATGCAGATGAAAAAGAAAGCTAAGAAAGATAATATGGTCCGGTTTTCCACATTATAAATCAGAAAAGTATGTTCTAACAATTTACAAAAGCAAGCCAAAGAAAAAAGTACGGTTACTCAGTTCAAGACACACATTTGTAATAATTGGGAAGTATAATAAACATGTCCTGGTGACAATTACATTCTACAACAAGATCAAATTTTGGAGTGGATATGGTAGACAAAATGGTATGAAAATATAGGATCAAAGCAGGGTCCCGTAGAAACAAACACCCTCTTCAAATATTTTATAACACCTTAGATTTAGCAGCTATCAATGCGTGGATAATGCACAAGGAGACTACTGGACTAAATATATCGAGAAAAGATTTTATTTTTCAATTATCTGAAGAATTAGTGAAAGACTACAGTGACGAATCAGAGAGGGACTACAGAGATGATCGTAAGACTACTTACAATCTATTATCGGATATAGTAAATTCCAATAACAATCGGAAGTCCTGCCGAATCGGACTTGCGAATGCTCGAAGACTTGCTGAATGCAATAAAACTAAATTCGGAACGGGTCACCGTGTGAATTTTTGAGAAAAATATCTTTAAACATGCAATTTTTAATACTGCAAAAATAAACACTCGATCAAAGTGTTCAACGAACAGAAATTAAACATATTCTGCTTTGGTGATTAGCACTACTATACAGTTGTATTTTTTATTATTTATTTTAGGTCGGTAGGAAAATAGATGCGGTTTTGTATACGAATTTGAAGATTATAAACCGCAATTATTTTTCTACCGACCTAATAAATACAATATTAAAATAACATCTTCTGTGACTCTTGAATATTCAGTAATGTATCATAATTTTGCTGTTATCATCGAAAAAGTTGCCCCTCACTGGATCTACAGTATTCATTGACGACAATATTACCCGACAACAATTATATATTTGAAAAAAAATGGCTTAAAGGATAAAATAAAAAAACGAATTTTCAGATCCGTCCAGCTTATCCGAGCACTCGCGAATCGGTGTGCTATCGTACGTAAAAACAAAAAGGACACCATCAACAACGGCCATCAAACCTGACTGGGATACTCGGTGCAGAGGACGACGAGCGCTCTATGCCGTAAATTACGGAATGGCAGTGTGTTTCAGAGCGTCGTCCGGTACGTTTCCGTTAAACGGCGAATCCGTTTAACGTAGAACGCCCGATATCGAGTCGAAATACGCGAAGCAGCTGTCAAACATGGCGTTGGACTTCGCTGCAACGTACAAAGTGCTCGTGCTGGGCGATTCCAATGTCGGAAAAACGTGTATTGTGCATAGATATTGTGACGAGAGATATTACGACACGTACATATCAACGATTGGTAAGTGAATTTTAGTTTTTTAAAAAAAAAAAATAAATAATGATTTATTTACAGGCAGCTTAAATATTTTGCAGTTATACACACACACACACACACACACACACACACACATATATATATATATATATATATATATATATATATATATATATATGTATATGTATACGTTTTCCTATGTATGTATTCGAGGTGAATGTGTCTGTGCATGAATGTGAGATGGAAAGAGTATGAGAGGTAGTAGTTATAGGTTCGTTGTCTTCAGTGATGATTCATCGGGTCGGGAAATCCTGCCTACGCGTGTTTTCCTCTTATTCTCGTTCCTCGTCTTTGTATCTGACCTGTTTTTTCTCTTGGGTGTTGTCTTTATTACGTTATGTTATTGTTATTTTTTTCGGACCACCATAAGATTTGTACGAACCTATGAAGTTTCGATCTCCTTCAATTTCAGTTTTATAGGCTTATATATATATATATATATATATATAATATATGGGTATATATATATATATATATATATATATATATATATATATATATATAAGAATTTATTCAATACTTTATTACAGTTCTTTTATTACCTGATTCATTGTACATCTCTAAAATTAAATTACAACATAGCGAAATATCAATTAAAAAATTTAATGAATATTTAATCATTTAATAAATAGCTAAATATTAATTAAGAAGCACATTAAGTAGAAATTATTTAAGCACGTTGACGTATTTTGCTTTCAAATCATTTTGACTTAATTTGTAGATCTGATGTGAAAGGTAATTAGTAATAAAATGATATTAAAATATCAAATTTGAAAAATTAGTATTATTTCAGAACATATAAAAAAATTACTAGTATTAAAGACACAATATACTATGTTTAATTGAAATAATATTTAATTCTATTAAAAACCGAATATACCCATATATATAATAAATTTGAAAAATTAGTATTATTTTAGAACATAAAGAAATACTAGTATTAAAGACACAATATACTATTTTTAATTGAAATAATATTTAATTCTATTAAAAACCGAGTATACCCATTTATATATATATATATATATATATATATATATATATATATATATATATATATATATATATATAGACATAAAAATTTATTCAATCTTTATTACAGTTCTTTTATTATCTGATTCATTGTACATCTCTAAAATTAAATTACAATATAACGAACAATTAATTAAAAAGTTTAATGAATATTTACTCATTTAATAAATGACTAAATATTAATTAAGGAGCACATTAAGTAGAAATTATTTAAACACATTGACTTATTTTGCTTTCATATCATTTCGACTTAATTTTCAGATCTGATTTGAAAGGAAATTAGTAATGAAATGATATCATTAAAATTCCAAATTCGAAAAAATTATTTCAGACCATATAAAAAAAAGATTACTAGTATTATAAACCCAACATACTATTTTCAGTTGAACTAACATTTAAATCTATTAAAAACCGAGTATACCCATTTATATATATATATATATATATATATATATATATATATATATATATATATATATATATATATATATATATATATAGAAGTGTTGAAAATACCTTTTTGCAAATAAAAATAGTTCATTATTCGTTTATGTCTTAGCAACAATAATTTCATTATTCAAATGACAATATTCAAATATCAATTTAATTAATTTGTATGTTTAAAAGAATTGTTCATTTTCAAATGTACCTTTCTCATATTTAAAAAAGTATACAAATAAAAATATAATTGTACAAGATAAACATTTAATGACAAACATCAAATATACCTTCGATACTCTTCTACAAGTCTAATTGGTTTATATTAAAAATATCAACAAACACGAATATCATATGTAGAAAGCAAACGTGTTAATTGGTATTAACGATGCTTGTACGATAAAATACTCTGTGATCTGTATTAAATATTGATCTGATAACAAGACAAAAAAGTGAACCGAAATTATTCGAAACAGGTATCGATTTTAAACAGAAAATCATTAATTTGGACGGCGTCCCTGTGAAGCTGCAGATCTGGGATACAGCCGGTCAAGAACGCTTTCGTACATTGACAACGGCGTACTATCGCGGGGCAATGGGAATTTTACTCATGTATGACGTTACCAGTCTGGATTCTTTCAATCATCTTTCATACTGGCTAAGGAATATTCAAGAGGTGATAATATTTACAATTAAATGTATATTAGTTATCATAAAAAAATAGTTTCGACAGCAATGTATACAAAAATATATTTTGAACTATAATTAATATTGAAAGAAAAATTATAAATGGGATTTTTTTTTACAGAACGCATCTCCAGATGTTGTCAAAGTACTGGCAGCCAATAAATGTGAATCGACGGAAAGGGCTGTTGACGCTGAACGAGGCCAAAAAGTAAGAATATTTTATGAGAAGCAAATACAAAATGTTTTTACTATGTGTTAACTGATAACAATACGCAGTTTACTATAAATTCGAACTCATAATTTTCAATAAAAGACACCAATACATGATAAAAAATGTTTAATATACAAAAGTCAATTCAACTTTTAAATGGCAATATATTTTAGTCTTTAATCAAGATTGAAATTCGACTACTATTTAGTGCAACGCCTTAATCAAATGTTCAATCCAGCCTCGACACAACTAACTGACTAGTTTATTAATAATAAATATTTTATTAATAAAGAAAACATTTTTAACAGATCTAAAATGTTTCAAATACATTTATCTCAACAATAGCAATAATATGTGTGTATGTGTGTATGTACATATATATATATATATATATATATATATATATATTCAATTTCAGATAGCAGAAAATTTCGATATGCCTTTCTTTGAAGTATCTTGTAAGCTGAATATTAATGTGGAGGAAGCATTTTTAACGTTAGCAAGGAATATTCGTGAACAAAGAGAGAGAAAAGTAAGTTCAAAAATAATTATTGTACAATATCTGTAATTGATATTGTTGAATAAAGAATTTGATACTAAAATTTTAATAAAGTTCTATTATAGATAGAACTAAAACGAAAAATTCGAAATTATTTAAAAGTGTATCTCGCACAAATCTAGAAACTTTTAAAAACCAATGCATAAAATCGCATTCACATTTTATTATATTTTTTCAGGGCGATTTGTTTGAGGAATCAGAGCGGCAAAAAGATGCGTTGAATAATTTAAACAATCAACGTTCTGATGACGCGGAAGCATGGCGTGCATGTTCCACCTGTTAGCGGTCTATCGTTCAATATAGTTCGTATAAAATCTACAAGAACACAATCATGTTATACAATTTATTGCATACGCTTCGATTATTTGTATCTATTTTGTATTAACTGTGGTACAGAAATCTATTTGAACGACTTCCTCAGCCCGTTATCTATTCTAATATTTTCGGCATTGAAATTGGAATGTAAAATATAATAATCAAAAATATCCTGTTATTACATTCAAAAGAAATAATTATTTTTTAAGACATATACAAAAATATAATAAGCACGAGTTTCTTAACGAACACACCATTGAGAATCGTTTATGACAAAAAGAAGATTCGTAAATCAAATCGAACATTCATTTTATATTTGAATAAATTCTGTAAAGTGGTGACAAGCCGATAAATCAATTTCTATTTTAATGTTAATATATATTTGGAAGAGCAGAATTGAAATTTACAATTCATTGTTTTCGAGACAATCTGTTATTTTTCATTTAAAAGAAGATATTCACAGAATCAAAACCCCTGACGGTCGATACATCAGATTTAAACAAAACTGATTGTATTTAAAATAATTTATTTAAAATAGTTGGAATCAAACCTTATTAATATTATGAACTGATAAAAAGCATTTGAGAAAAAAAGTATACTTACATGAAAATTATGTACAATATAACAGTGTTACTTTGAGCAGAATTCAGAATATCAAATTACGAATGAAAAAATACATATCATTGTACAAAAAAATATATAGAGAGAGGAGAGAGATAACTGAATACATTTAGTTCTCTTCGATTAACATTAAATAAAATTTGAAATTGTTTCAATCGTACATGAAATCTATATTATTAATAATTGTTTAATCAATATGGGTCCGTTGATAAATTCGTGACTATTGAAAGTAAAAGTATGAAATTTAATTTAGAACAATGCAACAACAAAAATCAACTCACATAGTTCTATTAATATCGTTTTTTTAATAACTGGATGTATGTAAAATATGTTTATTATCTGGGTATAAAATCGGAAACAGAAATTTAATTTCAATATATATATATATATATATATATATATATATATATATATATTCATACACATAAGTATTTGTACGCTTACATGTGATAAATGAATGGTTTATTAATTGTAAATGAAAATAAATCAGTATATAGATATATGAAAGTTTGTAAAGAAGTATATTATATATGTATAAAGAAACGATTTGGAAAAATCTGAATGTAAAATAGAAAAGAGAGGAAATGAAAATATTGATATGAAGAAAATATATTAAAAATTGTTAAAATGTATTCCTTTGAATATGATGTATTTGTTGCTTTACATGTATACAAGTTTTCAATTCGTTTTCAATCTAACAATCAATTGATTTAATATTGAAATATTATTTTAGAACAGTAAAAATTGTTCAATAAGCAACTACAAAAAATTAATGCGACGAAAAAAAAATTAAAAGGAAAACACTTCTTAAAATGTATAACGTATTTTTACTGTATTACACACGTTTCTTATTATTGAAATAGTTTATTTTCGAGAATAATACGATAAATGTAAATTCATAGAATAAAAACACTGAACGCGTTTAAGTATTAGTGGAAACGGAACATTATCAATATTAATTTAAAAAAAAAATGAAAGCGCTGTATTTATTAAAAACGATTTAATTTAAATCACTTTTTCAAATTCAAATAATTAGAAAGTAAGGCTTTGTATCTTGGAATTTTAATTACAAATTAACACAAATAATTAAATAATTAATAGTTAATTTCTAATTAATATGATTGATAAGAATCCATACGAATAGTTTTATTGGAGCTCGCGTTCATTTATGAGAAATCTAATGAACACTTTTCTCTGTGTGACTCTTTAGATACACATTTACTTTTTAATTGAATATAAACGTAATAGTATTTCAATTTTTCTTATCAAAATCAACTTTTGTAATTTACTGTTTTTGAAAATGTGTGCCAATCGGATAAAAAATATTTCTTTGAAAATCGGAACCAATCTATTATTATGATTATCGACTATATAAAGAATTATGTTGCGGAATCGAAAAAAAATCGTATGTTTGAAATATTACATAGAATTAATTTAAATATTAAATTGTTTGTAGAATTGCTTAAGAGTGCATATTTATTTTATTAAAATATCAAATGAAAAGAATATATTTATACAAGTTGTGTTTATTGAAAAAAAAAATATAGTCAACAAATTTATATGGAATAATGAATATTAAAAAGAACACACTTTATATTATTAATAATATATATTTATGAGTTTATTTTCATTTAAATTTACTTTTATGTGCATATATATTAACTCAACTTCATAGTTCACATTTATGTCCGTTAATTTAAAAGAAAAAAAAATAAAGTAGAGAAGTGAATAATATATTTTTAGATTTTATCAAAAAATCAATAGAAAGTAATGAATAATTTATAATTGCCGATTGTTGTATAGCGAAAACGTAGATTTTATTAAGGCTAATTTAATGAAGGGTTCAACAAAATTTCGTGATGAAAAATATAAACAAATCTCATTCAAACTGGTCTTAATTTTCGTGAACATTACATTTTTTCACACGAACATATTGTACGATATGCATGATTTTATCCTTCGTATATAAGTTTAATATATGTTTGATAACTTAAAGACTACATTTATAGATTTAGAGATATTATAATTTTCGAATCGTGTATAAAAACGTACGTAGAATATAATTCCTTTGTATCGAGCACGTCAACACAAATTTACTTCATTGTATTCACATTTCGCTCAGGGCTTCAAAAACCGCTTCGTGCACTTCGAACAAATACTACGCACAACACATACGAGAACGCAATCTGTTAATGCAACAACCAGTATAAAAGAGTTTCGTTAGTAGCATAGCAGCATTTTGTTTTTATAGCGAAAAGTATATTGTGTTAAACTTATATGCCAGAGATGACTGTTTGATAAAAAAATATTTTGTATTTAAAAATATGTGGTAATAAACAACACACGGATAGGAAGAATAATTAGAAAAAAAAAAACATTAAAACGACTGCTTAATAAATATTTAACACATTGACTGAAACGAGGCTGATATTATAAATATAAATTTTCCTAATTATGTATTGTTGTACTTTATGGGCTTCGCACCAATTAGATCAATTCTAAACGCTTTAGAAACTAAACAACTTTTGTATCTTTTAATATAAGCATGTAAAGACTTTTTTGCATTCATATTTGCAATAAACGCACACGTATACGGAATATATTAAATAGATGTCATGGAAGTAAGGAGTGAAACTAATATGAAGAGTGAAAAGCCTTATAAAATTTTCTATAATGTTCACAATCCACTATGTTTAATAACTAGAATGTCAATTGGAAACATACAAACATATATTTTATTAAAATAGTTTGAATTATGAGTAAAGTTAATAGTATACCAAATCAAAATTATGTTCTATATTCGTTAAAAGTAATGAATTAAAATCTTTTGATTAACAATACAGACGCAAGTCGTTACATCCCACAAATAATTTTTTTTAAATAAATGTTTTCAACTAAATAAAACAAAAAGACGTTTCATAAATACGATGCGAAAACTGAGAAAAGAAAAATGAAAGATATATCTTTGGTAAATCAATATGAATTCGTAAAAATGCTGTAGCTAGAAAACATTATATCTACTTAATATATTCCGAAATAATACTAAAATTAAATTGCCTTTTTATTGTGTGCCTAAAACTGTTTATTTTTACAATGTTGAACAAACAGAACACGATTTTTTTTTAGAAAAAAAAACAATGAGTATATTAAAACACGCAGGCGTTTCATATATTGGTTTTAAAGGAGTGCGTTTTTAATTGGACATTACTCTGCAGTAATGATTATCAAAGAGAAAATGTGTCAAAATAAAACGAACTGCCAAATATATCAGAAAAACGGAAGTAAATCGTATATTCTGGCGAACAATACAATATTTGTTAATGAAATTGTACTTATTGTAATAATAAAAACAATTCACGATTACTTGTTTCCACGAAGACAATGTAATAGTATCAAAAACTATAAATGGATGTAAACTTGTATGTAATTACATTTTTAACAAAATTGAATTAATCTCAGCTATACGGGAAATATTGAAATAAATAAAGAGACAATTATTTAATAAGTATGTTTAAGAGAATGTTTGATTGAATTCAAACATGCTTCTATTAAAAATGGAACAATATGAAAATATATAATTATCTTAAACATCACACACACACACACATATTATATATATATATATATATATATATATATATATATATATATATATATTTAAAAATTGATTAAACATACAAAAAAATTAATTTTGACACTCATTACCAACTTATTAGTCAATGCATTTATTTTAAAAATACATATAAACTGAAATACAATTTATAAAAGTGAAAATTTTCTTTTTGTATATAAACATATAACACACAGATACATTCTCTCTCTTTCACACACACATACACACACACACACACATATATATATATATATATATATATATATATATATATATGTTTTTTCGAAATTCGTACTGATAATTTAAAGACAAGCCTCTAAAGAAGACAAATCGTCATTATACTAATTATGTCTGAGGAAATATAAATTAATGAAATATACGACAAACAGAAATATATATTCTATTAAAAAAATTTGTCAATTTTAAACATATATGAAAAATATTGACATTAATGAGGAATTAATTAATAAATTACCACTTCGATGCTACAATATCAATATAATGAGCTTATTATTAACTTTTTTAAAAAATTCCATACATACATACATACATTTATATATACATATATATATATATATATATATATATATATGTATATATATATATATATATATATATAATAAATAGATAGACAGATAACTGAAGAGATATGGAGAAAAAAAGAAAGGCAGATATGCACTGAATGAAATGAATAAGGAAATAAATTAAACATAATTATAAATACCAATTATAAAACCATATATTATACAATAAAAATATTTTTATATTGTACTAGTTTCAGAGATCGTTTCCTTTATAAAAATATTATACTAAAAAAGAAACATAAACTTTATTTACATTTTAAATATATTACGGAACTAAAAATGACCAGGTTTTGTAATTTAAATTAATTGTAAATTACTTTCGTTTATATAACAATTTAAGTTTCACTGAAATATCCTCTAAATTACTTTTTTTACGAAAGTAAACAAATATTCTTAAGTACGTATTCATGCATATATATATATATATATATATATATATATATATATATATAAAGTGTATGGATGTATGTATGTAAATATTTTTATAAAGATACGGACACCTAAAATATGTATTTACTGAAAATACAACAACACTATGCGAAAGAATTGAACAGTCAAATTAGATTAAAATTAAAAATATGCATTTACTTCAATTACTACAGCACCAGTGTATTATATTAATCGAAAAATATACACAATATGGCGAAAATAGTTCCTAACCGCTATTCGCAATTTGTCTATATTTGATTTATTAATTTATTAATAAATTTAGCGGGACCATACCTTTGCCACACATAAATAATTCGATTAGTTTGTATTAGTTTGTAATATTTTTAAGTTGTATGTTTTTAATATTGCAATTTTTTATAATTGAATTTTTAGTCAATGAACCTATATGGTAGAAATTTATATAAAAATATGTATTACTAATTAATGTATATCTACGAAAATAAAAATATCACATCTCAGTATATAGAAATCGATGGGTTTTTTTTAATTACATTCTTTCTCCAATTCATACCTTAAAATCCTCTTAACCAATATTTAGTGTCATAAACAAAGATATATATATATATATATATATATATATATATATATATATATATATATATAACGATTATGTTTATTACTTGATATATTATTAGTGAAATACTAAATGAATTACATTAGGTCAAAAGTAGTATCACACCACAACTGTAATCAGAATATCTATAAAGATTTATAGTACATTATACTTTAAAAAATAGTCTGCACACTATAAATACAGATAAATATAAAACATTTATACTAAAATGTTAATATATGTATTTTGAATATCAATTTGAAATCAACTGATATTTTTAACTACCTTCTAACACCGTTACTCATCAATCACAACATAAAATTAAATACCAGACAAGAATCTGTTGCTATAGGAATATTACAGATAATCAAAACATTGGATAATTTTCACTATTTCACGTCAATGATGGAAAATACGACGATAAGTGATCGCTATGAAAAAATCCGTGTGGTCGGAAAAGGTATAAAATAAGTTAAATTAATTTTCTAATAAATACAGTTAAGTTAATTAAATTAATACGATATTAATAATTAAAGTGAACAATTGTAATTGCACGTAAATACTTAAAAGTTAATATTTTTTATACATATATGGTTTATTTACTATATTTTCTAAAATAAATTATTATGCTCTTCTATTGATTTGTATTGGATTTAGTAAAAATATAAACGATGTTATGGTTCAATAAAAGAAAAATAGAAACTATTATATATATATATATATATATATATATATATATATATATATATACATATTTGTTTGTAGGTGCTCATGGCACTGCTGTACTTTACAAAAAGTTGGAGGATAATAGATCAGTGATTTTAAAACAAATACATTTAACAGATTTAACAGAAAATGAAAAACAAATGGCGTTGAATGAAGTCAATGTGTTATCATCATTACATCACAAAAATATAATCAGGCATGGTTTTAAATATTCATCGTAAATACTTTATGCAGAGCGTTCCCTCCATTTTTATAATATTTAAAACAATTTATCTTCATTTAATATCTACCCAACCATTTAAAAATATGACTAGAAGTTTATTATGAGTGAAACGTGCATAATATATATTATACACTTTTTGAATTTCTCCACAAAAAAAATAAGCGAGAGAAATAAATAATTACAATCTGATAAATGTTGTCTTTTTAGTTATTATGGAAGTTTCGAAATCGATAATATACTAAATATTGAAATGGAATATGCAGATAACGGAACACTGGCTCAAAAATTAAATCAATGCACTGAAAATTTAACTGAAGATACAATTATTAATATATTTAGTCAAATTGTTTGTGCGATTTGTTACATTCATTCTAGAAATATTTTGCACAGGTAAGAATTAACATAATGTTTTTACGTATTCGTAACTACTGGAAAATGTGTAGATCATTAATAATAATGAAATTAACAGTTATTAAATAATTGAGCATTGATGAATAAACTGCATATATATATATATATATATATATATATATATATATATATATATATATATATATATACATATATATACTAATTGTATATTAAAATTCAAGAGATCTGAAGACATCAAATATATTCCTCAACAAAAATGGTTCAGTTAAAGTCGGAGATTTCGGAATTTCCAAAAATATGACTAGCCAAATCAACACTCGAACAATATTGGGTACCCCTTACTACATAAGCCCAGAAATGGTATAATATTTTTTAAATTTATTTGAAAATTATTTCAACATGCATTTATTCAACTAGTAAAAAGATAAATTTTGATTTAGTCCCAAACAAAATGAATTAAATTGTAAACGAAAGCATTCTTTATTCAAATTGAATTGCATTAACAAAAACCTGTACTTTTAATTACATTATTGAATTGTTTATTAAAAAATACTACTAACACACGTTTTCATACACGGAAAAATATCAGTAACAATACAAGCATTATATAACAATACAATGTAATAAGGGTTTTCATTTCGAATTATTTATTACAGTGCGAAGGAAAAAAGTATGATGAAAAATCTGATATTTGGGCACTTGGATGTATTTTGTATGAAATGGCGTGTCTGCAGAGACCTTTTTATTGTTCAAATTTACCAGCGCTGGTAAATAAAATAATGAAAGTAAATATCCATCCAAACATATATATATATATATATATATATATATATATATATATATATATATATATATATATATATATTAATATATGTGTATCGATATGTGAGTAAATATACACAATAAACATTTTAAGGACAATTTTGAACCAATACCTGATATCTATTCAAATGGTTTAAAAAAATTAGTTGATCAATTACTAAATAAAGAAGCGAACCTGAGACCAACAGCATTAGAAATTGAGTGTACATTTCTTAATCAGATGAAACTAAATTTGAAACCACAGCAGAAAAGATCTTCAAATGTAAGGTAATACACATTAATATATATATATATATATATATATATATATATATATATATATATTAATTTTTTAACATTTGTCCTTATTACAGATCTATACTCTATGATTTTCGATCATTTCAAAATAAAGTATATTTAAATCCTGAACCACTACCCGCATTAAAAATTCAACAGATATCTGCAAGCAGTACTCACATAATTGCATTAAACATAGGTTGTTCAATGTGTACATATATATATATATATATATATATATATATATATACATAATGTGTGTGTGTTATAAAACACTTATTTTATACATATTTTAGACTTTTCAGTTTATATTTGGAGTAATAATAAAGACAGACAAGGCCTAACAGAGAAATTTAGTCAATATCAAAAATATCCAACTTTGTTAGAAAAACTTCTAGACAAAAATATTGTAAGGTACGCAGAACGATCAATTAAATCTGAGAGAAACTGATATAAATGCTTTAATATTGTCAGTAAAAAAAATCATAAAAAATATGTCTATTGATTTTAGTGCTTGCGCTGGTGATGGATTTAGTATATTTTTAACTGATTCGGGTTTAGTACTTACTTATGGTGAAGGTGTAACAGGAAGTTTGGGACACAATAATTGGAATAATTGCACAGAACCAACAGTAATCGGTAAACATTCCTTAACGTGGTGTTAAATACATGGTTTTTTCATTAATGTTTTTATGTATTACTAGAACAATTACTTACAATTAATATCGTACAAATTGCATGCAATTCTGAACATGTGTTAGCCCTATCAAACGAAAATGAAGTCTTTTCTTGGGGTCGAGGTGAAAATGGTCAACTCGGATTAGGCAGTACAGAAAATCGGTAAATAAATTTGGATACACATTAATAAATTAAATGTATTTTTTTAGAAACTTTAGATGTATACAAAAGGTTTAATAACTTTTGGTCTATAGATATACTTTCATTTTTATATAATAATCTAATTGAACAAAAAATATTAACATTTAAAAAAATATTCAATTAAGTAACTATTAAATTTTGTAATATATATGTATATATATATATATATTCTTAATTATTATTTGAAAATTTAATATACGAAATAAAAAACTACTTTCTATACTATTAGTACACGTTTAACCGAAATTCGGCTTCACATTGGTTCGTTTTTACATTTCTATAAGATATAATTCTGCTGCAATCAAACACAAAAATCTTCATCATTAAATATATTATTCGACAACAGTTCAAAAATAATTTAAAATTTTCAGATGTATTCCGACAAAAGTTAAATTTGAATCTGGGTTACAAATTAAACAGCTTATTTGCGGAATCAATTCCTCGGCATTTATTACAGACGATGGAAAATTATATATTTGTGGACATAATACGTACAACAAATTTGAAAACATGAAAAAAAAATGTAAATCTGGTAAAATATTGACATTCACAAGATCGACAAAAATCAAATTTGGAAATATTAATTATGTATCTTTGGGTGCGAACCATATCGGTGTAATATCCGATAAAGGTGAACTTGGTTTGTCAGGAAGAAATTGCGAAGGACAACTAGGAAAAGGGCACAACAGAGAGATTAATGAATTTGTGGTGGTTGACTATTTTAAAAGTGTACACTTTAAGGTAAATACTTCCAAGTTGATTGATTTTATAAGAATAATACTTTCGTTATTAATTTTATATATTGACTAATTGAAAAATAAAAAAATCGTTTTTAAAGTACAAATAAAATTAAACAAAGCAATATTTAATCTAATAGAACAACACTTGATCGAATACTATCAAATGTTGGTATATTATAAAATATAAATATAATATATTTATATTTTTTTTTTAGAAATATAATTTATGATAAACAGTTCATTGATTACAAACTGTATTTATTTTTTTAGATCGTAAAATGTGGCTCAATATATACAATAGCTATTACAAATAATAATGTAATCTACTTTTGGGGTACGCGTAAAAAAGAAATAAATATGTACGTTTCAGAATGTTCCATAAGTCATGATCCTTTAAATAACATCAGTCAATCGTCTTTTCTAAAATCAACAAGATTTTTATTGAATTCTTCACAGGTAAAAATAACGAAATTAAATTTTAGTAAGTAAAATTTATCGAACACATACGTTTTAAGATTAAAATTATTTCTTTACATCAACATTAAATTTATTATATATATATATATATATATATATATATATATATATATATATATATATATATATATATATATACGGATGGATGTGTATGTTTATATAGAATCGGTATATGATTGAACATTATTGTTTATTTTTCAGAACGATCGTATTTCACTTCACAACAGCGGATCTTTCAGTAACGTATTAACAAATAAATATATATCAGAAACTATATTAATTCCTACCCCTATACTGGCGTAAGTGTAACAACCAAAAGTTTCATGTAATAAAAAATGTGTATGTATTAAAAAATAAATTTATTTGTTCGTAGATCATACGCATCTTCATCTCAAATTGAAAAAAATGAAACATTGTACATAACGGATGTGCAATTATCCAAATTTTCATTATTACTGCTAATAGATACAACAGTACCTCAACCTGACATAAATATGTCTAAACGTGTACTAAAAAATTCACAAATGGCTCTGAATAATAAAAACAAAGATTTAACTGAAAATGAGGAAGTACGTATAATTTAAATATAAGGGCGTCCAATTAAAATATATATATATTCGAATTTCAATCTTCATATTTTGTCATGCCAATTGATTAATTTGCTAAACGTTAAAAACTAACGAAATTTTATGCGAAAAATGCGTATTACGCAAATTATTTTGATGGAAAATCGCGCACATTTAAAAATACCATATCATAATTGCTACTACATTAAATATAAATATTTTTTAATATTGAAAACGTATTATACAATAAGCTAAGGCATACACTAATGTATGAATTTTATAATTACTGTGATTTTCAACACACAGTTACCACGAATTCACTTCTATTTAGTATTACTATAAAATACACAAGAGCTCAATTTTTTACAATAATAAAACAAGACAATAAAAAATTCCAATATATTTTCTTTTCATATAATACCAACTTTTTAACTTATACTTAATACCAATAAAATGCATATTATGAAAGTTTGTACCAAATTATAAAATCCATTTTCAGTTATTTTAATACATATAAATCATAAATATAAAAACACTTACCAGTTAAATAAATATATATACATCAAATTTATGGATATTTACGTTACATATATCTCTTATCATGAACATTTTCTTTTTTTTCAGATACCAAATTGGTTAAATAATGATCTGAAAATGGCAGAATACAGTTGGAATGGATACATGAAATAGAAGGGTATTCACAATAATGCAAAAAAATGACAAATATACAACTATATTTAAATATTGTTAAAAGATAATGAACTACAAAATAATAAAAGTACACGTACAAAACTGTTAATACTGTATCTTTTTACTTTTTTATAGGTACAAATTTTTTACAACGTTTTAATTTCGATTTTAATATTGGATTCGGCTTTTTATATTTGCTTGAAAACATATCTAACCTAAAAACAAACATTTATTAGTGTTCTATAAATTAAATATAATATAAATATTTTATAAGTAAATTAATAAAGTTTTCAGAAATAGTATATACTGTGTCCTTTCGTAATATAGTTTTTCAAAAAGTTTTGTGACTTTTTTTAAAAATATACAATAACATTATTTTAAATTTTGAAAGAAATACATATATATGGAATATTTTATAAAAATGAATAAAACAAAGACAATTTATTTTCTTTCAGTAATTATATAAAACACATTTAAATATCTTCTAATTAAAATAATACACCACCTATTTGCACTTTCTTTATCAATGCTTGTACATTCAGCACGATATTTATCGATAAAAGCATCAATAAACTGACCACCGCCATCAAAAATTCCATTCAATTCATTATTCATCGCATTTCTCCTAAACTCAGTATCATCAAACATTTTAGTACGCAAATATTCTGAAATTATTAAAAATATTCAATATTGAAACACTGAAAATATTTTTTAGTATATCTCACCATTTTCAATAACATGGCCATTTCTATTATGCTCCATCAATTCTGTATCTTTCTTTTTAATAATATCGCATAAATCTTTTTGCATTTTACCTAAATCTATAATTTTTAATGCCATAGGTATAATCAACTCTTTTGAAAGCTATTAATTCAAACAGAAACAAAATAAAATACAATAAAGCATATATGTCATGTTTATCATTTGTGATTTTGTTCAGTATATCAACAATTAAAACATCCTATAACAATTATAATTTGAATTACACATTATGAATTAAACAAAAAGTATACATATTGAATTTACTTCTTACTGAAAAAGAGTACATCAAAGTATTTTCATGAAAAATTAAACACAAAAATAAAACTGAATCAAAAATCCACAATGGCATAATATACCATAATTACTATATTAATATGGATAGGGTTTTGTTTAACAACTCTTAAAATGCAAATGTCTATTTTTTCATTAAAAAAATATTAACTTGAAAGGACACGAGATTTAAAAACAATTTAACAATGACAATTGAAATTATCTAAACATATGTGATTAACAAATAAATAAAATGGAATCAAATTACTTAAGATATAATAAAGCAAATATTATGAAATGTAAGTAAAAATATACTAAACATACACTATCTACCATAAATGTATTCAATATATCAAATCATTACCACATTTATTAAATAAGACAGCAATTTTAATAAATTAATAAGCATTTAGAAATCTGTTTTTTGTCTTATAATATTTCTAAATAAATTATACTTTTTATAAGTAAAACACTCAATTTACAATAGAACATGCTTTTCAAACATATATATATATATATATATATATATACGAATGTTACTAACATATCGTGTATAAGTATGTCGCATGTGTATGCACATGTACATGTGTGTGTATACATACATATGTCATAAACATTCATACATACATATATATATATATATATATATATACACGTATGTATGTATTTATGTACATATATAATACTCAAAAATACAATTTAAATAAGAATAAGTAATGTTAATACTACAAATACATTGATAAATATGTTTATAATACTAACACTAAAGTATTAACTTAAAATTTATAATATAATTTGATCTACTTTAGATGTTCCTTGTTTTAAATCTTTTATTAAATTAATTTAAAAAAGTTTAATACAATTTTCATACTAAACATAAATTAATACTATAGATTATTTTAATAAAATGTACAACTGTAGGTAAATACAAATAAATTACTAAATATTATATACGCTTAGTGTCATTACCTTTTTTATTTACTAAATTAGAAAAAGAATTTCAAATTACTCTTTAAATTACGCATGAAAAATATGATTAATAAGTTGAAATATACAATATAAAAATCAAACAGATCATATTAAACTTTGATTTATGAAATAAAATTATTGTTTTGAATCAAATAACATACTTTTATATTACACAACTCGCTATGCTAAATTATAAATAAATCACAACTTAAGGCTCAATAAGTAGAATAAAATCTTACCACTTCAGCTTCACGTTTCTCTAATTTAAAAACCATCTTGAAGGCAACACTATAAATTTGCTTACAAACATCTAACTGAAGAGAATCATTTACAACAAAGGGGTGAAATTCTGAATTATCATCTTTATTAAACAATGTAACAATGGTATCTTTCAAAACTGAATCCTCTGCATCAAGTAATGGATTCAATTCCTGCAAAAAAAAAAAAATAAATACAATCATCCAACATGAAATATAATTTAAAATGAACTACTATAATGAAGTTCAATATATTTACCTGACATTTTTGAATGATTTCATTCTCCTTAAAAGTACTTTGCCAAATATTTATAAAATCAGTGAATGACACGATAAAATTTGACTCTCGACATTGTAATTTCACCAAAAATGTTTTATTATTTATAAACTTAGGTACCCACATTTCTACTTATCTACTAATATAACCTATACACTTGACAATAAGATGATAGTTTTATCACTGGGATGAACCGTAACTTACATTTCTTTATATCAATATTATTAGATTTTTATTCAAACATTCACTAATTAACTTGCTATAAAATTACCTGACAGCAAGACACGAATGAGAAGCGAATCTCGATTCTCATGCAACAAGAGAAATAACCATAAAAACATACATCTTAAAAAAAGACAGAGCGTAATGGCAGAGGTTCTTTATCTACGGTAATGGCTACTTATTGACAAATTTAACATAATTTCTACAACAGAATTAGATCTAAATTATTTTATATTATAAAAAATACTAGAGTAAAAAATATTTTCTGAATTTTATACTTTCATAATTTGTATTTTTTCATTTTTAACTTAATCACTCAAAATGATTTGCTAATAAAAAAAAATATTTTAGAATCATATTTATTAATATTATGTTATATACATTTCTTTATATACATACATGCAGTGTTATGAGTCTTTTATCTATGCTTACATGTTTAATACATTATAAATGTAGATACTCCTCATATTTTTATTTTATTACTAAACAGTCGCAAGAGCAGAGATAAATTACCTAATTTGATACTAAATTTGAATTTAGAAAAGTATGAAGGGATAAAAATCAACTGGATAAATTAAAACAGATAAAAACTCATGAAAATTTCAATCATTTTATTATTACAAAATATCCATGTTATACCTTAAAAGATTGTGTTTGAAAAATGAACCAGTCTTCTTTATCAATTTTAATATACTATTGTTAATAATTAACCACAGACCGAATGCTAAAAAAAATAATTAATATTGATACTTATCACTTACATTTAGATTAAATACAAACCTTTCGCCTGAATGCATAAGATCAAATGCTTCATTTATTTGATCAAATTTTAAATCATGACTAATAAATTCATCGACCATAAGCTTTTTGTTTATATACTTATCAACTAAAAGTGGTACACTATCGAGGCTTTTCCAACCTACAAATTTCATATATTACAACTGTGAAAATACTGTTTCCTAATTATATATTAACATTTCTTTGGAAATGTTCATATTAACATACAAAATTAACAATTTTAAAATCAAAACACTTCTTAGAAATAAAGAGTCTGGAATAAAAATAACAAACCTCCAAAAGCTGTTCCTTTCCATGTACGGCCAGTCACAAGTTGAAATGGACGCGTACTTATTTCTTGTCCAGAACCTGCAACTCCAATGATAACTGATACACCCCATCCTTTATGACAAGATTCAAGAGCTGTACGCATAGTATTAACATTCCCTATACACTCAAAAGTGAAATCGAGTCCACCATCTGTCATCTCAATCAAAATTTCTTGAATGGGTTTGTTATGGTCCTTGGGATTAATGAAATCAGTAAATCCAAATTTTTTTGCTAAAATATGTAACAATTATATACTATACACAAATAAATATATATATATATATAAACTTGTGATAATTATTGAAAAAATTAACATTTCTTAACTGTCAAGATACTGATTATTTTTAAACAAATTTATTACCAACTGTAAATTTGTCAGGATTAATATCAATTCCAATGATTTTGGAAGCACCGGCTTCTTTACAACCCATTGCTACTGCTAATCCTACAGCTCCTAAGCCCCAAATTGCACAAGTACTACCATTTTCCACCTTAGCTGTATTTAATGCAGCACCATATCCTGTAGATATTCCACACCCAAGAAGACATATTTTATTTAATGGTGCTGTATTATTCACCTAAAAAATATACTGCATATGTAGCTAGTTGAAAAGAAGAATAACTGAGTACTTTAGAACTAACTTTAGCAACAGAGATATCAGCAACAACAGTATACTCGCTAAATGTCGAACAACCCATAAAATGAAATAAACTTTTCCCTTTGCATGTAAATCGAGAAGTACCATCGGGCATAACTCCTGCACCTTGAGTCACACGTACCTTTTGGCACAAGTTCGTTTTAGGAGACTTACAGAACTTACACTCTTTGCATTGTGGGATATATAAAGGGATAACATAATCACCTACGATGAAAGCATATCAAATAAGAAAATGTTAAATGAAACAAATATTAATAAAATATTATAATTACCTTCTTGTAAATTTTTCACATCTTCACCAACACTTTCAATAATTCCAGCACCTTCATGGCCTAACACACATGGAAATTTTCCTTCAGGGTCTAACCCATCAAGAGTATATGCATCTGTATGACACACACCAGTAGCTATGATTTTTATACGAACTTCATGGCTCTTAGGAGGTGCTACTTCTATAGTTTCAAGTGAAAGGGGTTGTTTTTCATTCCAAGCTACTGCTGCTCGGCAAGTGATTGTCTACAAATTTTTTTTTTTTTTAATAAAGTATGTTTGTATAAGCACATATACATATATAATCAAATTGTATATATGATACCATACAATATCTTCAGCTTATCATATTTTCAAGGTATATAGATATCTATATACCATAAATTGATTTTTGATTCAATTATTAAATGACTATAATATAACCTTTAATTTATGACTACAACTATTATATACAAATATTAAGTTTACCTTTCCAGCAGTATTTGCCATTCTTTTAATTTTTAATAAACTATACAACAACTTCTAAAAGGTCGAATTAATTGACTTTAAAATATCGTTCAAAGGCTAATAAATGACCTCCACAGAAGATAACTTATTAGTTATGTTAATAAGACGTGGTTTGCGTATTTGTACTATCACCACTCAGAAAGTACTCATTGAAAAAAAATTGGACGAATGAATATATAGTACTATAGTTTCTACATATTTTTTTTTATATCATTTGAATATTTCAGATATGGTTACCTAATTATTATACAGATGTAATATTACAGTATTATTGAAGAGTACTTGTATTTACATTCTGATCAAAAATTAGTTTATATTTTGAAACATGCAAGTAGCTATCTGATTGGAAATAATTTCATGTGTAAATTATTTAAAATTATGTTTTTATTATTTTTAATTAATAACAAAAAAAGTTACTGCATCGGCCGGGAATCGAACCCGGGCCGCCCGCGTGGCAGGCGAGCATTCTACCACTGAACCACCGATGCGACGTAGTAAGTGTTTATATTTATGTTTAAAACTGTATATATATATATATATATATATATATTTACATATTAAATATATATATATATATATATATATATATATATATATATATATATATCAAATATTAATAATTTTTAACAAATGTCCTTTTGTTTACTATTTAATAATAAAATACTTGATCCTTAGTGTGAAAAATATTTTTGAGATTTCAATTCTTTTAATAAAATTTACTTTCAACAAAACAAAAAAAATAATATGTACAACAGTATGATAAAATATTTCATAATAATTACATTTTTTTGAGATTAGATTTATTTATTACAAACAAAAGTTGTATATACGTACTTATCTATGTGTAAATAGTAACACGCACACATATACCGTAAGTACTATATGTGGATATAGCTACCCAGTATACCGATTTCATACACAACGAAAAATACCTGTAGGTTGTAGTGAATAGTTTTGTGACCTGTTGAGTTTATTTCTATTATACAGTAACCAACTGTGCTAGTATGTGCACGAACTGCTTTGCTTACGCATTGTTTACATCGACCTTTTAAACAATTGTTTAATAGCTGTACACATCTTTCATTCATTTCTTTATCATTTGTTTGTTTAAAAGTATATTACTTTAAAACTGTAAGTATTTTAGAATATGTACTATAATAAATTGAAAAAAATATTTTTAATTATCATATTTTCTAAAGTGAATAGTATACTAATAACGTAAAGACGAATAACTGTATACATACATTTATTCATAATTTAATTACGTGTCTTTTCTCTTAAAAAATCGGCAAATTTTAAAATATTTTAGAAATAAGAGAGGAGCACATTTGAAAATCTAAATTTATCAACGAGTAGAAACATTTTAATGGTTTGTTTTTCGTAAATTGTTGAAGAAACCAGAATATTTAAATTCGAATTTGTTATAATTTTAATTACATAAAGTCAAAAAAATGTAACTTTAACATTTGCATTTACTAAATAGATTTAAAACAAGTTACGAGTGCTTCTAATGTGATTATTTAGTTTCCAAAAGTTTCACTGAAGAACAATAAGATATAATTTAAGAACAAAAATATAATTTTATGTTTAATATTCTTCGGTTATAGAGAATTTGTCTTATTTTTTTATAGAATACCTAATATTTATTTTAAATATAAAGAATATTTTATTTCCAATAAAAATATGCAATGAATAATTGTATAATTAAACAATATTATCAAATCGTGATAAACATATATATATATATATATATATATATATATATATATATATATATATATATATATATAATAAAATATGGTATTAATTAACACACACAAATATGTGTGTGTGTGTATGTATGTATGTATATATATATATATATAAGAGAATTTGATATTTACAACTGACAATAACACATCATTATATCAAACAGTAAAAACATTTTTTTAACAATTAATAAACTATATATATGAATATATAATCTTAACTACTTCAAATTAAATTATTCAGATTCTACAAACATTTCATCATCGATAAAGTTAGCATACGAAAAAAGTATATATAAAATACGTTACTGACATAATTCGTTTTTTAAGAGAAGCTAATGACATACGTTAAATAAAAATGTGATCACTACGGAAGACAATAATCCATGTATGTGTTGTTTAAGAATGAAATAAAATTAGATCATTAAATATCGCGGGGTACTACTTAAAGTATCAAGCGTGATGTAAGCGATTGCATCATTAGAAAAATTAATCATAATTCACACAAGTGAAATATTTATTTATTCATGGAAATACGTGGAGTAATTGTAAATTGTGTACATGCAAAAATCAAATATGAGTGCAACTAGTTGAATATATAAAATACCAGCTTTCAATAAGGATTTTTTTTCATTTACAGATGGCGAATATCATATGGTCCGTAATATGGTTATTAGTTTTAATTTTTATATCATTTATTGTAGCTGGATTTTGTGCATTTTGGTATATAATATTATATCCGTTAACCGTATGCTGTCCTGGGTTAAAAGTAAGTTTATTTACACACAAATTATTTAGCTTTATTTTATATATATATATATATATATATATATATATATATATATATATATATATATATATATATATATATATATATATATATATTTGTATGAGTAAATTGTCTACTAAATTTAAGTAAAAATTTAAAGTTAAGTTAAAGGGCAAAAATAATAGTTTTATGATATTTCGATTATTCGATAGACAATCGCTCCAAACATTCGACCATTACTAAAAAATACTAGACGATTTTTTATAATCAAAGTCAAACTGAAAGTTGTAAGTTAAAAACGAAATTATATATCATACAAAAATTAAACACTGACTCAACTCAAAACAGGACAATATTATTTTTTAACGGTAATTTTAAAATAACTGACAATATATTTTATTTATGATTATTTTTATTATTCGACTTGTATCATTATTGTCTGTTTTAATTACATTTTGTGCGCTGACGTTGCGTCAACAGAATTCCTCACAAATACTTGCTTACTACAGTGGTAAAGCCATTATATCCAAAAGACATTTGCATTGAAAAAAATCTCCATGTACTAAAATAATGAACAAACAAGTATTTTATTCATCAAATAATTACCGTTAAAAATCTTATGAATATTATTCACTTACATTGTTTTTTCCAGCCATTAACTGATGTACTTTTACAAGGAGTGCAATTTGTTCATTTCTGTGCTGAACATATGATGGAAGGAAAATCGTTTTAAAAAGGAATATAATAAATATGTCAAGACTGTAAATGTCTTCAAACAACAACGTACAAATGTATTAAATATTAAGATATATAACAAATAAAATAAATAACCAAATATATTTTATTAGTTTATAAACAATGTAATTAATAAAAATAAATATAAATAAAAATACTAATTAATTTATATATGCTTTATTAGTTTAATCGATACTATTAACAAATTCAATTTAATTGTGTCCATTATTATTATTTTATAGCTCTTTTTCACGCATAAAACTTGTCAATAATGACACAATTAGGAACTATATTTTTTATAAACTGTACAATAAATTGTAAAAGAAGCTATACTACAATAACCATGTTAAATTCTATTTATTTGATAATTTATTTCGTTGAAATTAAACGTTTCATCGTCATCATTAATATAGTCTTTTTTCTCATTTATATTATATAACTTAACTGATAAATATTCGTCTAATGGAACATTTTGTGGGCCTCCAAAATAATCTTGAACTATAATATTCAGTATATTTAATTTGATAAAAAAAAATTCGTGACCTAAAATAAAATTTAAATATAAATGTTTTTTTTTGTATAATTATTAAAATAACATGGACACACGAAATCTCGTTTCGCTTTGAACTTTACGATAAATTATCATCGCTGACGAATTATTTGTTTACAAGAAGTTCATTTATATTATTATTATTAACTGTAGTAAAACATGAATACTAAACTAAGATTTATCTGGATGTTATTGCGTACTGAACAATTAATATCAGATCAAATCGTACACTATGCACATTCATAACATATTGAAAAATTAATATTCAGGTAAAAAGACTTTTCTGGTAGCCAGATTAATGGTTTATTTGATATACTATGACGTGGCAATGCCCTTAATTCGATTCATTTTCTATTCTAAAAATACTAAGCAAATGCTCTTGAAAATGAAATTGATTAATTTCCCACTTACTTTTAGGCCACGTTTTCATAACTGGATGTCGTCCGAATAAACTATGATTAGCAAAACTATACTCATCGGTACCTTCTTTTAACTGAAAATTAATAGACATGTTTACAGTAAAAAAATACCATATAGTTTACAATAAAAAAATTACCGTTTCATAGACAATTTAAAATTACTAAAAACAATATACTATTAATACTATTGCCGGAAGATTTAGTTTCTAAAGGAAAACGACCGAATAAAACATTTCGCGCAAATAAATTATTTTATTTATGAGCTTGTTTTTTTGTAAAATATCGCTGTAATATAAAATTAAATTGAAAATTACACGTATATTTAAGAAAACGGAGAAATAAATCCTAGACAAAAATACATAAATTTTTTTTCATGACTAATTAAGCATTTCTAAATAAAAACGTACATTGTTTGCAAAGTGTGATGCGTAATAATTTGCTCTACTATATTATCAGTAAAAATAAGTAAATACCAACCTAAGAATCATCAAAAATGAATATCAAATATCTTACTAATATTTATTTAATTTTAGTATGAAATTATTTGTTACACAAAGGCTAGGAAAATAAATATATTCAAGTCCAAAGAACATAATTAATATACATCAGAGTTATAAATATGTATTAAATTTAAATTTATAATATGGATAGAAATTTATGCAGTTTTTTTACTTTACTATGACGAATGTTCTAGTAACAAAAATTATTGAAATTTCTATATCTGCCTTTAATGAAAAACGAAACTAAAAATTGAGAAGTTGAACGATAACAAACACGAACATTTTAACCATCACTACATTAAGTATAAGTCAATTACAGTATATTTTCAAAAATTTACCAACACATTGACGATTTCGGTATTAAAATTAAATATACATAAGATCAGTTGTACCATGAGACAAAAATTAATATTTTCATTTACATATTGGAGAATGTAGTAAATTAGATTAATTAATTGCAATAAATTGGCTTTTTCTACAAGGACCATCTCTACAGAACCATCGAATAAAAGAAATTAGATTTACCTTCACAATTTTACCCGAAATCATTACATGTGCACATCTAGGATCTTCAGGATCATAATTTTTATCCTTACAATAACTACTTTGCACAAGACTTGCCATTAACGTACACCTATTGTCGTTCTGAAATATTTTTACCATTCTTTTAAGAAAAAATATTCATAAACACACACACACACATATATATATATATATATATATATATATATATATATATATATATATATATATATATGTATATATTACTTCTAAATCTTTCGCAGATAATTCTAACATTGTTGTATACATATACGGTATTCCTGTGCTGTTTTCAACAGGACCATCACTCATTGAAATTATATTAGAAAATGGATATCCTTTTATATCTGAATCTGTTGAAATAGTTGCTATGGATACATAATCTAAAATATATACAAAGTTTAGATGTGTATATATATATATACCATATATTGATAAACGAATTTTATTTTATACTATTTAAAAGATAGTAATTTAAAATAAACCATTAGAATTTTTTTCAAAAAAAAACAATAAATTTAATTTACATACACTTATGTAAATTAAAAATAAAACAGTGCTTACTTTTGTACAATACGTATTGTACATCAAAAATAAAAAAAGTTGTTAGAAATTTTAAATGGGTCAAAAGTACATTCTATTAATAAATCGTTCACAGCTTTTATATAGTTTATTTGATCAAATATATAGCCGAATTCAACAACGTTTAATTATAAAAATAAAATAACTTTTTGCATTCAAATTACTAACAGAAAAGCATATAAACAATTTACAATAAAATATTTACATTAAATTGAAATACTACCTGATTCATGTACAATGAATCTTGCCATTTTGGCATACTTCTTATAGTCCGGTGGATCATCATTCATTTGATTCATATCTAATACTTTTTGAAAATACCATTTTTTATTTTCTTTCAGTTGATGGCGTGCTTCAATTATTATTATTATAGCAAAAAGTAGGTACACGGCCAATAGAAGCAAACTTTTTAAATTCATTCTGTTTATTATTTACGTTAGACAATACTAAAAACATGTATATATATATATATATATATATATATATATATATATATATATATATATATATATATATATACATATATATACATACATACATATATATATATATATATATATATATATATATATATATATGTGTGTGTGTGTGTGTGTATGTGAATGAAATATATTTACAATGACTAAAACTGACAAAATGAAATGTAAAAAATAAAAAGGTTACAAAAACAACCAATTTAAAACATTTAAAAATATAAAAAAAAAATGAACGCACGAGATTTTTTTAACAGAGTACCAAAATTTTAAAATATACAGTGCTTCTAAATACCAGGAACAAAATATATCTTTTTTTCCGCATTATTGACAAATATTTACGTTTATTTTAAAAGTGTGTATATATATATATATATATATATATATATATATATATATATATATATATATACTTTTAAAATATTTGCCAATAATAAGGAAAAAAATAAGATGTATTTAATTATAAAACAATAAGATAAATACCAGAAACAAAACATATTTTATTTTTTTCCTTATTATTGACAAATATTTTACATTTATTTTAAAAGTATGTGTATGTATATATATATATATATTCCGTTAGATTTACTCATTTTTAAAATATTTTCAAAGTAATATGAATATAAAAAAAAATACAAGCAACAATAAATTGTTAATAAAACACATTTTTAATTCTAGTAGCATACTATGAAAATAAATCAAAATGGAAATCAATATAACAATCATAACATTTTTGACAATATAAACTTGCATTCAATAAATAAAAAATTGTAAAAATAAAGCGCAGTTTTAATGACTTACTATTTTTAAAACATAAAATTATAATAATTCATATGTGTATATCATCTTTGATTTTACTAAATTACATTTTAGGTATACGCACTTTAACATTTTTCTTTGTTTGAATAACTTATTGTTCAATAACAAAAACAGAACAAAGACTTACCTTCCTTGCAAACACTCGTCACACTGTTATTAATGTTTCTGGTTTTGATCAGATGTACTGTATTCGACAATATGCCATCTAGTTACTCATTTGTAGACTGTACAGCAATGCAGTACTTGATTTCTCTGCGAGTTTCAAAAACAGCCTTTTCACCTTTTTCAATGCCAAGTATATAATTTATTTATTATCTGCACCACGTTTTATTCTAAGGTCATATATATATATATATACAATAAAAGAATAGAAACATTTGGTAGGTAATTATTTACTATGCAGGTCTAATTTTATTCCACAGCTCATTTCGGATATTCGACTATTTTTATAAATGAAATAAATTGCAGAACAGAATAATTTAAATAAATAAACAATCCTAACAAACAAAATATTTTTTATTGTGAGTCAAATAAAACATTACATTCAAAGTACTTCTACAATACTTCAATAAAAATTAAAACTAAACATCATAAAGTTAAACTTGTTCTCATAGACAATACAGATACTATCAACATTGGATTATAACTGATTATCATTTATTTTCTGACTTACTGCAAATCACCATTAATCTTATGACTTGTTTCCATTTTTTCCTAATCCTTACATGACTGTAAACAATTAAAAACTATGACATTAGATACATATCTTACAATGATTTTTTTTATCCATATATTACGTGTGTATGCATATGTGTACATATATATATATATATATATATATATATATATATATATATCCACATACACAGGATATTTTGCAATTTTATTATTATTTAAATAACATTTAAATGCTTCTCTTTTAATTTTTACACCGGATTTAGACAAATAACAGCTGTTTTATTAATATATAAGAAGTTATTCATTTCAATACATTATTTTTCGTGTTTTTTTTTATATTTTTTTAAACTACATTATCTTTTTACATCGATTGAATGCGAAAATTATAATCATAAGTAAATCATAAATTATTTTTTATAGTATACAGTGATATTATTATTATTATTAGTATAAATAATACAATTATTTTATTGACACAAAAATAACTAGTTCAACTATATAACAAATTCATTTTGCAAAACAACTAGTAAGAGATACACGTATTAACAATATGAACATTAAAAACTGTTCAATTTTATATCAACGGGAATACGTATATTTCAAAATTAATTAAAATTCTTTTATAAGAATTCTTGCAATGTTTCAATTTTATATATTTATGTTATACATACATACATACATACGTACGTACATACATACATACATACATACAAACATATATATATATATATATATATATATATATATATATATATATATATATATATAATGAAAGTTGAAAATTAGCCAGTTTATAAAAATTAAAAGAAATAAATTTACTTGAATGTATGTGTGTGTGTATGTGTGTGTGTATATATATATATATATATATATATATATATATATATATATATATATATATATATATATATATATATATATATATCAATTTACCTATATATGTGTGTTTGCATGTTTTTGTATTTATATATATAAAATTTTAAAATCTTTTATTAAAACATACAAAATTTAACCACTATTTCTGTTTTCTTCTTCTGACTGAAATATTTATGAAATAATTAACAACTTTCCTTTTTTGTTAATAACTTGCTGAAAATGTTTCATTAAATGACCTACACTGTTTCAATGAAATTAGATTCAGTATAATTTACATTGCATGTAAATTGAAATACTTTTTTTCATCTATAGGTGCACACACACATATTTACTGATTATTTGTATGTATGTATGTATATGTATACATATATATATATATATATATATACATATATGTATACATATATATATAAAGTTAAACAACAGTCAAAACTATAATTATATACATACAATGAAAAGTTAAAATATTCACTTGTTTACCAAATCCATATTAATCATTATAATTAATATTTTAAAATACTGTTTAAATTATAATTGATTAAAAATTAAAACATGTTTTTAATGCCAAAATTTGAATTCAAACCAGAAGTTCTTTACTTTACAGGCCATCATGTTAACTATTTTGCAAATGTTGATAATGGTTAAAAATAGCAAAATACACATATTTTGTTAAATTATTATAAAACAAATTAATAACATGTATTCCAACCACATACATAACTTATTATTTTAAAATGAAGATGTGTGTTTATAAGAAAATAAACATTTTCACAAATATAGTAAGCAACATTAGACATCAAAACTACAAATAATTGATTTTCATTCTCAATATTTTTTCATGAGACACTAACTATTATTTTATATAAAATATTACTTTTTTTTGGTATTTTAAATTTAATATTATTACAAGCAGTTATAAAGTAATTATCAAAGACAAATTACATTAAAATAAATTTAATGTTATAAGTTTTATATTATATAAATAAAAAATAATTGTGAAAAAAGCAATATATACATGCATGCACATATATACCTATGCATGTGTGTATCCATGCACATGCACACATGCACTTATATAGATATATGCATACATACACACACAGATGTGCATGTGTATAAGTGTGTGTATGTGTATGTACACATACATACATACATACATACATACATACATACATACATACATATATATATATATATATATATATATATATATATATATATATATATATATATATATATGTAAATCAAATACATATGCATTCAGACTGTTAATTTCATATTAATGCAACAATTCCTAACGCTTATATTTTTTCATTCAAACATTTTTATTTCATATTAATTTAGGAGCTTCATTCCCTGTATTTTGCCACGTTTGGTAAATAAAATGACATGCTGTATTTTATAAATACATTACAATAATATACCTTCATTAGAAAAGTTAATATGCACATTCATGCATACATACACATTATTTATTTGTTTATATATGTGTATATATATACACATACATACACACACATATATATACACTACTAAGACAAAAAAAAATAAATATATAAATGTAAATTAAGAGCAACCAAAATTTGTATATTGAAAATGTATGAATAAGTATTGTTTTAAAATCAAAAATATTATAATTAATTCAAACCCAATAAAATAGGTTTAAATTCAAAATTTGTCCAACATTAAATATCAATAATAAAATACAGTTCAAAATGATCAATGTATGGTTTCTTAATATACATGTGTAATTATAAAATCTTAATACCTGTATAACTTTACATTAAATCAAATATAACAGATATTCTACAATGCAGATCAGCAATTCTATTTAGTTTAAGCCATATATGAACTATGAACTTTCAATCTTGAATTTTAAATATCATATAAAATGATTATATTCTGCACTAAAAAGTTCATAATGAATAATAGAACAAAATTGGGATAAACTTGTGATTAAAAAAATAATACACATTAATTAAATGAAATTAAAAAAATAAATATTTTGTAACAAGGTTTAGTCATTTTTAATGTTATAGGATTAAAATGAGTTTTTAATTACTATCTTTTATCATATATGTTACTACAAGTACAAATGGTTAAAATAGTTTACCTTTTGTTGTCATACATATATATATATATATATATATATATATATATATATATATATATATATATATATATATATATATATATAAGTTAAATAAATTTCCACAAATTATGAAAAATTCAATAAGCTGCAGAATAAGAACAAATTAGTTTGTTAGAACTATTACAAACTTAGGCTGATTATATTTTCAATGTATAATAATACATGAAATGCAATGTGATCTTTCTGATTTAATATGAATTAAGTCATCATTAAAATATTGTGCATACAATATAATATGGATTCAATAAATGAATACCTGTATTATATTTTATTTTACAATGAAATACATTTTAAACAAAACTGAGTAAAAAATATATACTAAAATGTAAATTTAAAGCATATGATTTGTATTTATGATACTGCATTGTTATTAAAATATTTTTATAAAAGTATCTAATTTTATTTTGTAGACTTACATCACATTTGAATAATACTATAATAAAATAAAATATTGTCTCACGCACCCAAAACAACAAAACTTTCTATTTTTAATTCACAAACTTAAAATTCACTGAATCAAAATCATAACATTAAACAGAATGAGACAATAAACACACAATTATTTTATATACCGAAACAGTAGCACTACATATGCATATAGGAAATTAAGCTCCAACTGTATATCACATAGCCCTATATGGGCCTTGCATTTTAAGGTACTGTATCACTAGTGATGGACCTCCAGCAACAATTTCAGCTGGAATCTGTGATAGCGGACAATTTTCAATACTCATAATCTGCAGATTAGCACAAAGAGCTAACTCGAATGGCAAATTGCATAACGAAGGATTATCATTAATATATAATGATTCTAGATTTTCAAGGGTGCCAATTTCTTCTGGAAGGTAGGCAAGATTATTCTCACCAACAGATAAATAAACTAAATTTGTTAAGTGACCTATAGCTCTCGGTAAAGCGGTCATTTGATTGGACTGTAATATTAATTTCTGTAATTCCCGTAAAAATCCAATTTCATTGGGTAATGATTCCAATTTATTTTCTTCTAAATCAAGCACCCTCAATTTGCGCAAATTTCCAATACTAGCTGGTATTCTTCTTAATAGATTATTCGATAAAATTAATACTTCCAGACTCTGTAAACACTGAATATCTTCTGGTATTTTTACTAACTGATTTGTTCCAAGATTTAACTCAACCATATTTGTCCATGTTCCAATATCTAAAGGTAATGCAGTTAATAAATTTTCTTTCATATTTAACTTTGTCAAATTTTTCGCTCTTGAAAATATACCATATGGTATCTTATCAATCTGATTATGTTCTAAATTTATAGTGTAAACATTTGTAAACTGTGCTGGGCCTCCAGAAGGATATGAAGCAAAATTATTCCTTGACAAAGTAATACTGGTCAATTCAGACAAACTTGCAAGAAGACCTTCTGGAAGTTGCGAGATCGCATTCCCTTCAACATTAAATTCGTCCATGTGTTTACAATTACTCAACGAACTAGGTATCGCTGTCAAACGATTGTAACGCAAACCTAATCGTGTTAAAGATTGTAGATTTCCTATAGATTCAGGAATATCGAGAAGTTCATTATGCGGTAAGTCGAGAGTTAAAAGATTAACACATTGACCGATTTCTTCTGGTAAATGTTCAAGGTGATTGTGCGATACATCAAACGTTATGAGATTGACAAGCTTCCCGATACCAGCCGGTAACTCACGGATTTTATTTTCACGCAAACTTAACATTGTTAAATTTGTAAGATATTTAATATCATCTCCAACAATTCTTATGCGGTTGAATCGAAGATACAGCGTTATCAACGAAGTCAGTCTATAAACAACATCTGGAATATCATTCAGTTTGTTGTGTCTCAAGTCTAAAACCCGTAATGATCGTAAATTTGCAAGTGAATCTGGTAGACTCGTAAGAGAATTCTCACTTAAAGCAAGCGTTTTCAAATTAGTTAAACAACCGATCTCTGGAGGTAATGACACAAGTTTATTTCCATATAGATATAATTCTTCTAAGTGGGTTAAATCACGTACTGTTGCAGGCAAATGTGTTATATTTGATTTACTTAGGTCGAGTCTAGTTATACCATCTTCTTTACAGCGAACAAACTCTTTTGTTACATCTAAATCAGCTTGTATAGGTTTGTTTTTCTTCACAGTCGGTTTCGGTTTATTCGATTCAGGATGTTTCACAGTCACCATTTTTGGTTTGGTTCCATCGCTGCTTCCACCAAGAGAACCAGTGGACAATTTTTTTTCTTTAATCGCTGTATCTCGCTCACGTAAGCTTAAAGGTCCTATTGGTTCTGCTGCCTCCGGCATGTCGCTTCCAATACAATTTATAGACGTTCCTGACGAAATGTGATTCATACCGAAAACTATAGGTTATGTTTTCGCACCTGTCTCCTTGGCCTTGATATAAGCACCTGTCAATCATCTATGAGTACTTATTAAAACAATTGATAAAACGATTGCCATTTATTGTCGATTATTTCCTTTGAAGATTTATTAATTAATTGTATCAAATTTCAGAACGAAAAGTACATAACTTAATTTGTTTTTCGTTTTAAATTTTTACGATTAAATACTATATTCGGCGAATCGTTAACACAACAAACATTAAAAAAACATCTTGATAAAAGTAATACGTTAACAAATTCACATTTCATAAGAATTCATACAAATTGTATTTTACTGAATCGGTGCTATATATAACTATTAATAAGTAATTCACATTTTATAATCAAAATTTCTTATTTTCGAAATACTGACAGACGGCACATAAATGGTTTAATGGCTGATTATAGGCAAATACGCAAACGCACCCCACCCTCACATATAATGTTGATAAAGCAGCAAACATTATAAACATACCTAAAGTCATAGATAAAGTATCTCAGTAACATAAACAGTCATCTAATTTAAAGTAATAAAAATTAGCGAAGACCACATAGGTAGGTAGTGCCACTCTTGCCATTATTTCGAACTGTCTCAATTGTATACGTATGTGTATGCATATACAATAGGTATATGATTTTATTAAAGCAAATTATGGGTCATAATTTTCTGAAAAAAAGGGAATTATAAAACTAAAAATCCAATTGATGATCAAATATGTCCTGCAAATGTAATGTGAAGTAAAAACTTAATGCTGTCATTCAGAATGAGGCAGGTCATGTATTAAAAAGAGATGAAATTATTAAAATTTTGATTGCCATGTTTCTTTTTTTCTTTTATGGTAACATATTATCAATCATTTTATTGCAAGAAATATAATAATTTAAATAATTTTATATTTCCATGAGAACGTGAAAAAGGCAGTAGATATTTTCACATCGAAAAAATCGATGATTGTCATATATTTTTGATAAATCATTCAAGATTATTCTTTGTCTCAGCCAGTTAAAAGTCATACATAGTCATGAGAGTATGTGTATGTATGTATGTATGTATATATGTATGTATGTATGTATGTATGTATGTATGTATGTATATATATATATATATATAAGGGGATATTATGTAACCGAAGAAACAATAAACATATTTTTTAAAACTCATTTGCCTATAAAATCATTCTAGCCGATATATTGCACAATTGATTATATATATATATATATATATATATATATATATATATATATATATATATATATATATATATATATATATATATATAATCATCTGCATTAGCCATATGTAAAATATTTCATTGAAACTCTATTTCAAATATTTAAATTTATTCAATTTTATCACTTATATATTTCTATAAAGAAATAAAGGCAAAATTCCTTTCTTACTTTTTTGTAATAAAATTTCACTGAATATTTTGCGTATGTTGCCACTTCTACACCACGTTGAGGTTGCA